>OZ023065.1:24586526-24916526 GCA_963992785.1 Tenthredo livida
CCATTGGGATATGGACGAAGGGCTGAGGGCTGAGGGCAGGGATCAGAAGAACAGGAACAGGGGTAAACGAGAGTTGGAAACTGTACTCGAACTTTGAATCAAATTTTCATTGAAAAAAAAAGGATTTCTTTACGATACACGCGTTTATACCTGTACCACCGTACAATACGCGCAAATAATACGAGTTTAGACAACTTGAAGCGATATTAACTAGTTGAAGAGACTGCATCCGGTTCGAGTGCTCTTCGGAATTTTCATATTTAGCATTTTTCTGGATATTTTATAGACTTTCCTCGGCAATCATTCCGAAATGTCAATCGAGACGTCTGTTTTTATTCTGCCATTTATTCATTGTCGACCGAAGACCGACTTTTTCAATTCAATGACACGTTTGCAATTAGGTACCTACCTGCCTTATGCACGTGGCCAAAGTACGCTGGAAAGGCGAGATCATATCTGAACTTACACCGACGTACTAATTGGCAGAAAGAAGATTTTTCTTGATGAGAAAACTTAATGGATGGTCCGGGAATCGAATCCGGTTCCAGCTGAGACGCTTCACTAGCGTCTTATACCAACTGCATTGCCAAGTCGCCCACAGACCGTCCTACATTGAACAATTCATCATACGTCTCTTTCACTTGTGCTGATTTCCGTACCTATAGTAAATGCTTGACTTCCTTGTACCCATACGTATACAGCGGCTTATGAAACGACATTTTATACCTAGAGTTCATCTATACGCCACTTATGTTAATCGTGAGTTGATCTTCTGCGTAGATCACGATGTCCAATTAGACAACCGTGTGCTTCCTATGGTACCCTCGTATCCATCGAAACACGAACGTTTAGCCATCGAGTGTTCGCGTCCTGAAGTTCAGACTGATTGTATTCCTGGTCAAAAATGGCGTTGCGAACGGGAAGGACGTAGATGGCGACGTTACAAATGCAGATATTCTCTGCCTCCGGTACAAAAAGTATCGAAAAAATGCGCCTGCTTCACTCCTGAGGGCGTCGTTTATACAAGACTGGAATCCAACGATTTTGATGGCCAAAAGTACAGCCTTCGTCGAGAGCGTCGTGGCGGTATTTACGGGGACACTGGTTACGTTTATAGAAGAGGTGAGTTTTATACAAAAGTTATCTTCTCTGTACGAGCTTTCCACCGCATGTCGAAAAGATATTTTCTTCAGAATTTATATTTTATGCTCCCGAAACTGCCGTCGAGGCACTTTTACAGTTCCGTAGAAGCTATTGTGAAGACTGAAATCCGTATTTTTAGAATTTTTGGCGTGTACAGATTGCCAAAGAAAACGCTATAAATTTGCAAAGCATTCCAGTCTTTCCATGTTCAGATCCATGACTCATGATTCACGCCTGAAATATCTCGTGTATCGATAGTCACAAAGAAAGTAGGTAGCCCATTATGTTCGCAATGCACTCTTTTCACGAAAAATTCTTCATTTCTTTTTTTTTTTTTTTTTATTCTTCCGCTCCGTAACAGGTAAGCGAAACGCTGTCGACGAAGAAAGGATTCGCGAAGAGGTTCGTCAGGAGTTTGAGGAGGAGGTCGGAGATTTTGACGACGAGTTAAACGACCTTCGAGATCGTAGAGCCATCGATGAAGAGGATGACGAAAGTTCATTTCCGGAAATAATGTTTTTTGAAACGGAACTTCCCGAAGACAGAGACGAGATTTTCAAGAACAGATACCACCGGTCTCTGAACAATTTGGGCCTTGAGACGAACGCGATTATTCGAACACCCTTAGACTCAGTTCATCCCACGGACTATGCTACGAAACAGGAAACGATTGGGGCGAAGGTTGTTTATTCCGAGAAAAACTACGTCTACAACAAGTTCAAGAATCTGACGATCCCCCTGGAGAACCCACCACTTCGCTTGAAACGGTCCGCTGATTCAGACTCCGAAAATTCTAACGCCAATTCGAACGAGAATTTTGACCCAAGGTCCCAATACACTGCAGGCGATTTCGAGACCGATTTGGATCAATTGATTAAAGGCAAACTGAACATTGACGACGTTGTACGAAGGCAGAATATCATCAGATCTAAACGAAGTATCAAAAAGAAAGACTCGATTGACCACGTTACCGAGATCATGGAAAGTATCGAGGACGAACTTGATGGCTTGAAGGTTTGTGGTATTTTTTATTCATTTATTATAAAATTATCTGTCGTTATTTGTATGAAATCACTCGGTTTTACAAAGGATCGACAATTTCGTCAGGCTCCTAACTGTGGAGTCCTCAACCTTCCGTCAATTTAATTACTCGATCCAATTTTGTAGAGATTATACATTCATGTGAATAGCGATTCTGGTATTATACTTCAAAGCGAATTTTCGAGCTCTGGATTGTTTGATGGTTCATAGCTGAACTATTCGAGCTATACATTGCTCCGTCAATCTTGATCCCGGAACGTCTGGTATTCCGCAAGATATTTCGCAAGAGATTATACAAATTATCGGAGAAACAAGCTCTTCGACAAAGCTAGCTAAGCTATTGCAAAGTTTACGAGTATTGGCGAAGCGATTATAAGCAAATGATGTTACGATTAGACAAATAGAAGTTTCAAGCTCTGCTCTGGGCAGTATAATATATAACAGCAGACCTCGTTATATCGCTCAGCACCCAGATTCCGTGTGCATACATAATACTATATGCAAAGTTAGCGAGTGTTTTAGTCGTGCACTGAAGGGACAAAGCACAGCTTATATAAAGCCCCTAAAATCAGTATTTTCAAAAAGTGGATAGAAAGCAAACGAAGGCATTTCATACGTATTCTGAACATTTTATTAGAAAGAAAAGTGAGCCACAAATTCGAAATTTCATTCTTTGAAATTGACGATTTTACAAGATTCTTGCACTTTCTTGAATCTACATATCTTCTTGTGTTTGTTATTTCGCATGTTTGAAATTGATTATGATTGCACCGATCCGTAAATTCATACTTGATGTCGATGTATCCAATATCTATATAATCATTTCTCCGAAGACATACTCTGCATACACCCTGAGAGCCGCATATTAGCGGTCTAAGATTCTGAAAATACTTCGCACTGTCAGAGGCGCCAGGTCGTCGGTTTTCATAATTCACCAACGGAATTTCATTCTTCTGTCAATCGCTGAGGGACCTCACGTCACCTTTCGGGATAAAGACAGTTGTCGAATAATACATGCTTCAGTTTAACAGTGTTCCGTAACGTATATACCATTCATTGTATATACGTTCAATGTGACTGGCTGAAGCATGTATTTTCGCACATATTATGCGAACATCGATGTAATAGCCGAATACGCAAATCTATAATAAGCGATTTTCCGTTCCCGTTATTTCCAGCAATCGCAGATTGAGGAATCCGCAAACGAGGACAAAGTCTCAATCCCCAAATGCCTGGTGTCGCCTGAAGGTGACGTGAACTGTAGCCAAGCTGTTTATCAGGATCCTGTTGAGTGGAGGACCTCCAGAAGACAAATCGAGAAGCAGATCAGATCAATGAGGATTCAGCTGGAAACTTTGAAGGTAAGTAGTTCGCTGTTCGCTGACGGACTATACCGTTGCATGTTCTATGATTAGTTAACCACATAGCTCATCCAGCTAACGGATCGTGATCTCTGCTCGACTACACCGCGACGAATAGACCACTAATTCAGCGAGTACATACCTATCAAATATTAATGGTATGAATCAAGCGTCTGTACGCACACTGGCGTCCATGAATTATATATTTACTTGCAATGGCCAAATCTCACCCGTCATACTGCCGCAGAACACCGGATCTAATTCATCAAATTTTCATCCTCCACTTTGGCGAACTTCCCCTAATATCAAGTCATATAGGATGTCGTGTTGGCCGTTGGCTCTTGCCATTCCTGATAATCGATGCAGATGATGTGACTAATCCTCGACGGTTTTCTCAATTCAGTAATCATCGACTGATCTCCATGCTGTCCGATCCCGATTCGATTTAGTGATCTATTCCTTCTGAATTTGAACATGGCACCAATTGGAGATGCCTGGAGCTCGAGAACGACCTAATATTTCTCAAACTGCTCCCCAGAATACGTTGTGTCAATGTCCCCTAACGAACCCATCAAATTCCCAAGACTCATTAGTTTATCAAGATTTTCTATATCCAGGAAAATCGATTTTTTTTAATTTTACACTTTGTGCAAAAACGTGATCTTTTCCAACGACAAAAGCCCGGTGTGTTGTAAGCGTTATGTCAAACCGCGCGTTTATATCGTAAGAATTATTTTATCCTTGTGCAGCTGTGT
The DNA here is from genome assembly GCA_963992785.1 of Tenthredo livida. Classification (NCBI taxonomy): domain Eukaryota; kingdom Metazoa; phylum Arthropoda; class Insecta; order Hymenoptera; family Tenthredinidae; genus Tenthredo; species Tenthredo livida. Next base: position 24,590,827 of record OZ023065.1, read on the forward strand.
ATATGCGAACTCGACAGCTGCTTGCGATGCGGGCTCGTACTCTCATTACCTCTTTTTTCACCTTGGCTATCAAGACAGAGTGTATTGTGGGCTGGATAAAAAAAAAAGGATTTATTCCCCGCCAATTACTAAACTGGAATGTTTTCCTTCATGAAATACCGTACGAGATTGTATTATTTATCGATTGTATGAGAGCGAATAAATGTACCCGCGTATGCAGAGCTGTATGTTACAGTAATTTTAGTACGTAGGTATGGATCTCGTGAGTCAATTACGGTCAGCTTGCGATAAAAAAGAAGGTTTCCAGCCCAACAATTACGGCCCTTGTCAAAAGTATGATTTTTTTTCCGAAACTGGGATCGGGCGATAAGTTAACTTCAGTTTCACTACATGATACGTGATCGATAGTATCAGATGATATCGCATTAATAAAAACATGTTGCGATACAAGTACGAGTTAGAATTTTTGATAATCTGTACTTCACAATTACGACAAATTTCTTTATTGCAATTTCGGGTGCTTGGGATTTCAGCAGTAACGTACTTGAGTTATCTCTGTTGTTCAGCATCAGATTGTTACAGATCCCACCAGTACGTTCTCGTAATTAATTCATTAATTATTCAGTACTCTTTTCTCGGTTGACTGTAGCTTAACGTGATTTAGGATACTACACATGGTTATTTATATCGCAGCGTCGGCAATTTCTGTTAAAAAAAACTACATCAAAGAAGCACATTCTTAATGATGAGGACTCATGAAGTAGAAGTGCATGATATGGATGAAATGTCGGAACGAAATGCGAGAAATTCTATTTTGTTAATTATGAAATTCTCCCCAGTAATGAAACGTAACGAATTTCTGGCTTTTAGTAATACGAGGGCTTTTCGCTTTCCAGGAAATCCGACGTCATTTAATGGACAAGCGACCTCATCAAGTAGTTGATGACTCGGACGGTTCCGATGATCTCGACGGCTTCCATAAAGTACACAAACATCAGCACCAAAGAGTTCACGTGAATCGTCATCACAAAAAATACGATAAAATGATTCCGAGTATGACCGATACGACTACAACAGCAACAACTTCAACGACCAGTTCAACGACGCCTCTGAGCACATTTTCAGCGTCTTCAACGAGAAGCAACGAGTCTTTAAAAACAAGTGCAGCCCAGGAAACTACCTTTACATTTTCGCCGGTAATGACAGAAGCTTCTGGGCTCGAAAACGAAAAGATAATTTCCACCGAGTCACCGAAGCCAGCGAACGGGACATTACCCCGAGGACGAAAAGGCCCCCGAAGACAAAAGTTCAAGGATCTTGGAGTGAACAGGACCGACGTTGAAGAGGGAGCTAATCATCGACGTAGAAAGGGCCATAATCACAGGAAGAATAACACTATCCTTACTAACAGCGTCCATGACGATGTGGTGAACGTAAATCTGACGGATAACGTCGAAACGATTACAAATCTGCCGGAAACTACGCTCCTGCACAGGCATCATCATCGACAAAGAGTACACCCAGTCGTCGTTCCTTCTTCTACAACGTCAACGATTCCACCGACGCTGAAGACCGGCTCCGATGAAGAAATCCCTTCGGTCATGGAAGACGCAGACTCCCCGATTCATACAGAAAACCGCGGGGAGATCACGGAACGAATTATCATCCCATCTGATACCTTGCACACTGAAATTTCCACTTCAATGCCTACCACTTCGTCGACTCAGACTATTCCTCAGACTCAAACTACGCCGAGAAGTGGTACACACTTGCGGAAGCAGCCCCTGGTACCGGTCACAACTCCAAAGATGTTTAGAGCACCGAAAAACAGGACATCGGGAGGACTTGGACCCGCCAGGATAGATGTGACGATTGTAGAACCATCTGACCGGAAATATAAACCGGGTGAGTAGTTGATCTGATTTTGTTAGGGGAATGTTTAGTGGGCATTGTACGCTGTAGCAAAGACTTGTTAACGTTTTTTGTCGGATAAATAGTATGAATTCTTAAAATTGTTGGATCAACGCGTATTGACCTGGTGTTTTAGGAATGGCTACAACGAACAGCAACGGACGGCTTCCCCCAATGTTGAACAGTCCATTGGAAGCAAGGCACAAGTGTTACTGTGAGCCGGATATGTATTCCAAACGCGATGACAAAGAAGTGGCGAAGGAGGAGCGGAGGAAATTGAAACTTGAACGACTCAGAAAGAAAGAACGTAAGCTTCGAAAGAAGGCAAAACTTGAGAAAGATTGTCTCAGCGAAAGGATGAACTGCTTTGAGCATGACAATGACCACTGGCGAACGGCACCATTGTGGACATCAGGGCCATTCTGTTTCTGCATGAATGCAAACAATAATACTTATTCCTGCGTCCGGACCATAAACGTTACCCACAATTTCTTGTACTGCGAATTCACTACGGGGCTTGTCACGTTCTACAATTTGAGAGTTGGTAAGTTTTGGTTTGCTACGGCAGATTCTGATGCTACATTGTCTTAGACGGCTCAGATTGCGGCATAATTTCCGGCTATTTCTCTACAGATCCGTTCGAACAATGGAACAGAATTTCATCCCTAACTCCCACCGAGAAATCTTACCTTCATGATCAACTGGAACATCTCAAAGGATGCAAAGGCACACGAGATTGCACGGTTGGAAGTGCCAAAGATGCTATACCTCAGACACAACAACATCAACGATACACGAGTAACCGAAAATACAACAATCCTTATGGTGAGTTCGGGGAAAAATGTGAGATAGAAACCGGCAGATTTTGATTCGTGCCTACCATCGATTTGTATTCTTCGTCAAGCTATATATCGAAATTATTGATTACATAAGATTGTCTAACGAATCGCATCGTTTCTCGTTTACAGCAGCAGATATGTTCGTTCCATCTGCATTACAAATTATAAGGGAAAGTGAGCTGGGCGGGCATCCTAACAAGAAACGCAAAAAGTTACCGAAGTAAGTGCACGGAATATTTTCGCTTAGCTATTATGTCAACATGATTTGAATAGAAATGAATAATTTTTGTTGAAATTGAAGTGTCAGTCTTCTGTCGAAATGAATGAGGAAATGAATTTATTTCAGCCCTTGGAAGAGACGCAGCAGAAGTTGGCAAGGCGGTTGGCGTGTCCAGGAAGAAGCAACTAATTCGCGGCGTCATCGGCATCAATCCTAATCGGTAAATTGTGAACAAATTTCACCGCTGCTCTTTTGTCTTCGTCCGACCACTCGGAAAGAAAAAACCTTTCTTCTGGCAGATAGTAACTGAAATTCGCTCTGGTAAAAAGGGGTGGCTCAAACGGTCCTAGAGTGCAAAAGTTGCAATTGCGATAAATGCACAAGTATTTCATTTTATTTAATACTATGTGGTTGGATGAGAGAAAAAAAATGTGATTTACTTATTCGCCGATGAAAAAGTATGTTACAAACTATAGACATCATTTTTTGTGCTTCGTGCTACGTACTATAGCTTTTCAATTTCGAGAAAAGAATTTCATTAAATGTTTAGAAAAAAATAAAAAAATAAAAATTATACGAAATAAGCCTGAAGAGAATTAAGATGCACTTATTTTGCGGCTTGAGGATCCATTCATATTTCAAAAATTTGAATGGGATATTAATTTTCTCAAATATTCAATTATTCTTCGTAATCCATTTCCTATCGTTGCTTTTCCATGCGACTAATTTTCGATGTATTGAAAAAACGTTCCGACAGATTCAAAGTGATTGGATCTATTCTGTGACTTGTTCAATTTGTAGATTTCGAAAATGCCAATAGTCCGAAGGCTAGATCTTGATTCTCTTCAATCTTGTCTCGTTCATTATTGTAACTGTAAGCTTCAGTTACTTCGGATTAATAGGATGAAGCAAGTATGAAATACGCTTTAATCTAAAACTGCATAACACCCAAAAATCCAGTTTGATATTGTATAATATGCTGTTGCAATTTACACCCGAATGATACGACAGTGTCATAAAGCACTATATACATATATACATTATATACCCAAACACATTATTTACATAGGTATATGAATATCTATAAATCCCGATCATTAACCATCTATATATTAATATTTATAATAATTATAACTAACTTGTGATTAAATAATACATACAAGTATTAGGATTGTCAAGGCTTAACTGCACAACGAAACCAAACTGTCCTACCATCGATGTATCCTCCGATTTCAATCCTTTTTTCGTTATTCTTTTTATTCCACATTTTCTTTTTGATACCGAAAAAGGACAGTCGACCAATAATACGCTGACCTTGAAACATCAAATATTATTGATGTTGCTCTACGCTGCCATTTTCAATTCTTCCAGTTTACCAATTTCTCCATTGATAAGTTTTTGATGATACAAGGATTATGGAGGAATTAAAGAAAAGAAAAGAAAAATGCTGTTATGATGCACTGCCATGAAGCATTTTTAGCAATATTTCATTTTCATGATTCCTTCACACTTCTCTGAATGAAAAAATAATTATACGATGTATTTAACCCCAGATAAACTAGAAAATAGCAATGTGTATGGTATAACGTTATAATATTAAGACTGTATATATCTAACTAGGATTTTTAATTAATTTCACAAAATTATTTCCAAAGTTTTATTCAATTTTTCGAATTTTTATAAATTACATTCATACAATTCGACGCATATATATATTATGAAGGAGAATTCATTTCTAGACTTCAATTTGTTGTATTGAACGGTGTTGCTGATTTCAATCGCCATTCATTTTCAATGAAATTATTCGCGGCCAATCCGTCGCACAATTGATACTATATAGTAGACAAATATTTATGCCATTCTGTGTAGTCCTATAATTATAATGATGGAATATCTAATGTCTCTACTCGCTATCTGAAATTGATGATAATTCGTCGAATCTAGTATCAGTTAACGAGTCAAGACTCAATATTCGCAGGTATAACAATATACATAACTGTAGACCGCTGAAAAACATGTAAGTTATTTATATTTCCCATAGAAATTATAGAATAATAAGCAATTTTAAGATGTAAAAATAATTCAAAAGTCAGTGCGATTTGAAAAGGCTTTTGGATTATTATTTCAGTACTAAACATGTAATAACTGTTATTTTATAGCCTGTGGCTTCAACACGTGAACATCTGTTTCAAATAAAAGTATAAAATCCCTATACGAACCGATTTTACACCACAAAGTAATATCAATCGTTCAAGTCTTATAGGTAAATATGATATTCTTTCATTTGGCAATACGAACATTAAATTATTAATACGTAATCGACTTCAGTTCTTGATAATAACGTGAAGAGGAACGATTTGTCGTTGTCTAAAAATCGAGAATATCGTCCAAATCATCGCAATCGGTTTCAAATATCGTTTTTCTCTTTGAACTAGGCTTTGAAATTTCTGCTCCCTTCATTCGTGTATTTGGACTACCGTTTAAATCTTTTAATACTAAATCATTGTTTCTAACTGCACTACTGCTATTTTCCACAATTTTATCCAGACTTTTCCCAGCCTTAGATCTGTTCGATCCAACTATATCGCGAAGATTTTGCTTTCGAGTCAAAGATTCATCCACGAGTTTCGATCGCTTGAACATTATACCCGCAGATTTACAACCGGATGAAGAAGAATCGGATTCAGTTTCAGGTACAATATTTTCACTATCAGATTTTCTTTTCCCACGTTTACTGATTATTATGAGACTCTGTTTCCTTTCGATCGAATTACAACTATAATCATAACTTTGTGATGGACTATCTTTCTCATCAATCAACTCTGTTTTACTTCTAGTAGCCGTATGTTCATAAGAAGAGCTAGTACTGATGCTACATGGAAGACGTGGTTTTTCTTTTAATGAAACATCAATCTCTCTACAGTTACTATTCCGATACAATACATTGCTGGAGGATTGAAAACATCCAGTCGTGCTTTTGTTATCAAATTTTGAACCCATAGAATTTGAATTTTGAGAATAATTGTGTGCAGAAGGTAATGAGCCTTCTGTTTCTTTTTCATTGATGAATTTTTCATCTATAGAGTTTTTATTATTTGTTAGATTGTCCTGGAAGGTGTAAGCATCATTGGAAGTATTTTTCTTGCAATTATACGACGGATCTATGTCTTCGTCTTCATTAGATCCAGCTTTATGGGATTCTTCACGAGGTACCATATATTTGGCCCATTTGCTATTAGCGATTACTGGTTCATTCATTTCGCGAACAGAGCTATTCTGTTTCTCAAAAACGTCCATGTTATCTAATTTTTCGGAAGCCTGCTCTTCTTTGACATGCCTCATAAAATTCAAGTGTTGAACTTGAAGCCGACAGTCTTGTCCGGAGCCTTGATAGTATATCTGAAAATTGGATGAAAAATAATACGAAAATGTGAACAGAGAGAGGGAGAATCATGAACGTGACTTTTGATGCAAAATGAAATTGAAGAATTGATGCATATTTTAAGAATCCAAAACCCATGTTTGACGGGCATGAGATAAATTGGATGAAAAAACAGATAAAAAGTGAATAATCAAGATCCAAGTGGAGTCATCATCCTAGTGGAATTATTTCGCAGCTTGATAGATAAATCAGCTGCACGTAGACACATAGGATAAGTTATCTACTTACGTGTTGTATGGACTGTTTTTCATTGCAGATCTTGCATTGCCATTTGTTAGCTTTTTTCACAATGTGAACCTTGAAGAATGAGGATTTGTTTTCGATAAGTGAATACCTGATTACTTATACTTATTCAGATTTTTTGAAAAAACCAAAATCTTCGAGACATTTGAACAAATCCCGAGCTGTATATTATGCAGCTTGGTATATTTCAGTGTATGCTTGAAATCGATATAGCAAAACGCGCAAGTGTGAAACGTAAAGTTACAGAACATTTATCATATCGAATCTACACCGTCTTGTACATTTCTCTATGCTGGTTTTTATCGAAACAATATACATACCTGAAACATATTACAAGAATAACATCGCAGAATGTTCATCTCTTGCACCATTTTGGCTGGTCTAATATGTCGCTCAAATTTCCGAATGTCATAACAAAGAAAGTGGGACACATTGTGACAAAGATGCAGTGCCCTCTAGAAATTTTGGTACTTGACTCGGCAAGTCGGTAAAGATGCCATTGGACGATCAAATCTTGGGAAGAATCCTAGCCGATAATAGCGGAAATCGCGGGATGCAATCGAAACTGATTTTTTGTTGTTGTTAGTATTTGAGTTACAGACCACATGTGGAAGCTGATTGAAACCAAAGAAATCTATCTTCAGCATCGAAAATTCATTCTGAAATTCACGAACGGGAATGTTTGGCTCAGTATTTGAAAAAAACTGATAAAGCGTGGTGAACTGAAAAGACTGCTCGACTTTGACAATCTAATGAGAGAATTTTCTAGAGCAAAGTGTCACAGAGGTCAATGTTGTACTGATTACGATGTTTTTGAATGAATAATTTCCTTCGTGTTTTTCACGCATGTGCGTTTACAGGAACATAATAGGCATACGAAAATTTCGAATTGTTTAGGCGAAAGGACGATTTCATACATAAATATGAGTTAGATAGGTATTCACTTCTGAACAGGCGTTTATGATATGGGTACATAGTATGTATTATATGCATTATATGGAGATATATTACTTATTCAATCAAGTGACCTGAAGGCCATATTAAAACAGTATGTCATTCAAGTCGGTCACTTTCTATTGACTAGATCATTCCGTGAATAATTGACTCATGAGTGAATAATTATCAATTCATTCAAATGAATCAGTATCACCTTGTCAGACCTCCAGATTTTAAAACGTGCTTTACACTTATTTACGACTGGTCCAGCGTTTCTCATTAGAAATGTATCTGCCAATCACTCGTTAAGAAAAGGAAGTGCTTATTCTAAGAAAGCTAAATTCCTTCAATCCATGCCCTACGAATTTGAAGCACACTGTTTTTAGCACCTGTGTGTAAAATTTCATTCAGATTGCGATGAGCATATAAATCGTTTTGAAAAAACACCTTTAAAATTTTTTTATGCACAAACGCAACCGATTCGTGCAGGCAGGCACGCGATTGCATATTGTACACTGACAGGGCTATTGTCTCTAATTTTTCCAGCCAGTATGCGATCAGCACCCTAAAAGTGTCGCTGGCTCTTGGACTATTATGTTATACCAGAATTGGAGCACATAAATCTCCATCACATTTCATTTCATTCGAATTTCATTCAATGTATAGATACGTACGTAATTATGCTAACATATTTAACAGTATGCATGAATAATGATTCGAATATTTCGCAAACATTACGTATATAATTGCGATGCAATGAAGCAGAATCGAATACAATAGCGGATTGATAATTTTTCTGTACAAATTTATTCATACGTAAGAATAGGGCATTCAAGCTAGGTGATTTCGGCTCGGGTGTCAATCTCAGACGCAGTTCGGTATAGCCTACTTTTCCTCCCTAGATACGTAATATACTATTTTATCACACATGCACGGAAAACCCGATTTTCCTCCCTATTATGCGAGAGTAAAATGGCATTTTGTCTCCCGTGGTACACAAGATGTACTCGCGCATGCGCATGTCGTAGAAGTTTATTTTCTTCCCTAGGGAGCGGGAAGAAAATAGCGTTTTACTCCCTACGAAGCGCCATCGGACGGAATAAATACTATAGTTCAGAAATACGGGTCGGAAAATCGGTGTTTCCGTGCATGTGTGATAAAAAATATCGTGTGCATCAAGGAAGAATAGGTGCTTTCTACCTCGTGTGATTGTGCGGCCCTCGACTTCGCCTCGGGCTGCAAACTTCACACTCGGCAGAAATCACCTATTTTCTCCCCTTGATGCACAATATACTAATTTTACTATGACTTGAAAATCCTATTTTTTCACCTGCCTCAGGTGAGAGAACACAGCGGCTGAGCGGTCTGGCATTCACGGTTTCATATTGGGGGGGGGGGGGAGGGGTGAACCTAAGTATGAACAATCATTCAGGTTTTATGAAATGACTTGGCCAAATCCGTCGCTGGCTCTTCGACTATCAAAAGTCGATTCGCTCGGAGGGATGGGGAAGGGGGAGGGGGTGGAGGGGGTGACCACTGTTATAAATGATGCCACTCTGTCTCATTTGAACATGATTTCTTCGTAGCCTCTGCAACCCGCGCACTTTCGAAAAAAAAACTTTCTTCCAAACGGTGCACATAGCAATATGTCGAAGAACAGTGAAATGGCTGATTGGATCAAGAGATTGCCTTTCCCAGAACCGGGTGACGAGGTGGTGATTTCTGGAATTGCTGGAAGATTTCCGTCATCTGATAATGTCACGCAATTACAAGAAAATCTCTTCAACAAAGTAGACATTATCAGCAGTACCGAGCCCCGTTGGACATCAGGTGCATAACGATGTTTATTCTTATATCAGTCGATGAATTTGCTACTGCTAGAGTGATTGCAAGACAGAAGAAGGGAAGGCCGAAATGTTCCAACAAGTTTACTCATATTTAATAATAGATTCCATTCAATTCGGTTAAAAAAAGCTCCGCAATTTTCGAGGGAATACTGCCTTTTCTCAATTCGTTCATCGATGTTTGAGTACAAGCATAAGCTTATCATAGTACATGATGCAATTGCACTGTAAAGAAATTGCGGTGTAATCTAGCTCGGAGTTAGTGGTTGAGAATTTCGGTGTCAATAACAACACTATTATCGTGTTTGAAATACACCAGCTATGTTGTTGAATAAAAAATAGTGGTATTTTACGCGAATTAATACTACATGAAGCTTTTGACAAGAAGAAAAACCTATTAGTGTTATTATACGGAAGAAGGTGTCATTTAAAATTACTATTTTCACACCAAGATTTTTACATCACCTATGAACACTGTATACGGAGTGGACTTCCTGGGACTACGTACGGTGTTGAAATGGTGTAAATTTTAACACCACCTTTTTTACAGTGTGGGTCGTCCGAGAAAAAAATTAGTTTTACTTTTTGGGGTGCCTGAAGTAGAAAATTATTAAAAATAGTGAGAACATGTTTTTTTTTTCAAATGAAAATTGCGAATGTTAAAGGCAATTCAATTTCACTGATTTTGATATACCGTGAAGATTCGTGGAGGCGCACCATACGACGCCTGCATGCAGGCAACTCAAACATCAAGCGATTAGGTTTTGTTCCCACGTAGCCAATGGGCACGCATAAAACCGAATCGCTTGACTTCTGAGCCTGTATGCACTTTTTTTTCGTTGTGACAATAGGGTGAGAGACGCGCACACAACCGAGCGGTGATCACACCGACAAACGGCCGTTCATAAGTCGCGCGTCATTAGCTGAAATTAAAATGATTATAACGGAAAATCCATGCATCACCGAAAAAATCGGCTAAGGAAATTTCGATCCCATTTTTGATCAATATTTACCCCGTGAAATATTCGTCGCGATTGCTGCAACACCCTGTATATACTGCGATTTTTGTTAAAACGAAAAAGGAAAAAATACGCCCTAACTACACGGAGAAAAGTATTTCGTGAAACTTTACCGAACTCAGTTCAGTAAACTGGGGACATAGGGACATTTATGTAAAGTTTCACTTACAGTTCAGTAAAGCGAAATTCAAGAAAACCTCATGCATAGAACGTGAAATTTTGATAAATTTAAAAGAATATCTACCGAACTAGAACTGTAATTAATACTGCACTTGGTTGTGGAAATTTTAATGCGCACAATTGTAGAATATAATGAACGTCAGGTAGAGATTACCGAACAGTTCAGTAAACCGCGGTTGAGGACATAGCAGAAAATTTAGCTCGATTTACATGAAACGAATGAATGAATGACTTACAGTCGATGAAACTTTACCGAACAGTTCGGTAAAACGTCAACTCCTGTGCAGCAAAAAAAAGTAGAAAAATTTTGAGTAACGAAAATGTTAGGTTTTACTCGACGGTTGCCCACGTTTTACCGAACTGTTAGTTAACTTTTACAGGTATTGTACTCACACCATCCTACACATTCTGTCGGTGGCCGGTTACCCTTATTGTCGTGTTCACATCTTAACCTAATACTAGTACGCCTTTAGAACGAACCTATCACCTATGTGGAACGCATCGCAGTGGTCGTGTATACATTAAGTCTATACGCTCATAGTTTCCAACACTTATAGACTACGCAAACGCACGCCTATCGCTGATGTTTAGGAATTGGAACTCTCTTATATACTAACTGGAAGAAAGTTTAGCACTTGTGAGAAAGAAAAGGCGGCTGTGAGACATCTGGTGGCGAACTAGACTATTATGTCTAACCCTGCGTGACTACGGGAGTGGTGGGAGATGTTTCACGTCGTTCAGTTTACTGAACTGTCTAGTAAAATTTGAAGTGCCAGGAGGGAGAAGTTACATTATAGTGCTGTAAAGTTTCATATAGGGAGAATAAACTTTTCTCTGCCTATCGATGTGAAACTTTACCGAACTTTTGAGTACTTTTTCAATTCCTCAATAAGAATGATTCGTCAACGTTAGTCATTCTTTAACTAATCTTAAGGGAATAATTCACGTGAATCTATTAAAGTTTGCTACGATCTTCATATGAGAATTTTACTGTACATTATTAAAGTTTACCGAACTGTCATGTATTTTATAACGTTCAGTATGTCACTGATTACTACAAAAATGTGAAAAACTCACCAACTGGTCCCTATATCCCAACTTTGCTCAACAGTTCAGTAAAGTTTCACGAAATACTTTTCTCCGTGTAGTTTCCCCCAAACTGCTGAAATATAAAATAAAAAAAAAAACGTAGACGACCTTATTCACAGAAAAAAGTCACCTATAAATTTCTCATTCTTTATAAAAAGAAGCGATTTCTGCTTCTATATTCGAATCAAAATTGATTTCCAGACGATCCAGACGTCCCTCGGCGAACCGGAAGAATAAGCCATATAGAGAGGTTTGACGCGCAATTTTTCGGAATAGGCTCTATAGAAGCAGACACGATGGACCCCATGGGTAGAATGCTTTTGGAACATGCCTATGAAGCCATTATAGATGCTGGTATCAATCCAACAGAAATTCGTGGAACCAAGACTGGCGTCTTTATGGGCAGCTGCTATAGTGAATCGGAGAATACTTGGCTGTTTGAACAACATCAGGTCAGGATAACACACATTGTTCAATTATAAACTTTGCAAACGACATAGTGATTATTTTTGATGAGATGATGGCAACGATGAAACGATAGTATGAAGTAACTATTGTACAAGTGAATGAGGAATGCTCTTCAATTGAGTGCCACAGTATGTTGAGATTATGGAATCAAGAATAGCGATGCCGCAGACGTATGTACGGGGTGTAAAGAAATTATGTGTGACAGTTGTCGCCAGGGGGTAGACTTTTGCAAGTTTTAGAGTGCAGAAGACTGTAAAGAACGGAACTATAAATCCAAAATTTGAGAGCAAAATTTTGCCATATCGGTCAATGATTCGCTGACTCAACCTACGTCGCCCCGTTTTCATTGATGCTGTAAGGATATCACGATAAATAGAATTACAATTCAGGTGGGCGGACTTGGGATACCGGGCTGCGGTCGCTTCATGCGGGCTAACCGAATCTCTAACTGGTTGGGAATTAAGGGACCGAGCTATTCTGTAGACACGGCGTGTAGTTCTAGTTTGTTTGCTCTGGATCACGCATACAGGGCAATCAGAAGTGGAGAATGTGACGCTGCTCTCGTTGCAGGAGCTAATCTGTGTCTTCATCCAAATGTGTCAAGGCAATTTTATCATCTTGGTAAGAACCGTTCTTCCTAATGTTTGACGAACGATCCAAGTATAAAGTATTCACATAATTCAAGTCATTTGAGGGATCAAGAGAATACCGTTATAACTCATGCAGTTTTTCCCAATCTTATTCTTAATTTAAAGGGGGACTTCGGTGAAATTCTGATAGAATCAATTGTTCAGTTTTCCAAATTACTGAACGAAGTCTGATCGAAAATTCTCAGCACCAAGATTTAGATTATGGTAGTATGCATCTTGAAAAGAAATTTCAATCTTAACAGATGGAAGTGTATGCGCAAGAAGCTTTTCGCAAATTATTTTCTGTGTAGCACTGCCAAAAATTCGTTGTCCATACACGTTCATCTTAGAAGATTGAAATTTTTTTCACTATTTATCAGGAGTACTTTCCTTGGACGGAAGTTGTAAATGCTTCGACGCTGACGGCGATGGTTACTGCCGCAGTGAAGCCGTGTCAGTGATTTATCTCCAAAGATCAAAGGACGCAAAACGTATTTACGCTCAAGTGGTTCATTCGAAAACGAATTGTGATGGTTACAAAGAAGAGGGTATAACCTTTCCGTCGGGTGAAGCGCAAGGTGCTTTATTACAACAATTTTATGAAGAGTGCAAGGTTGCGCCGTCGAGTCTGGTTTATGTTGAAGCACATGGGACCGGAACCAAAGCGGGTGATCCTGTGGAAGTTGATACTCTTGAGCAAGTATTCTGTCCCGGCCGAACTACACCTCTACAAATTGGTTCAATCAAGTCAAATTTGGGACATACTGAACCCGCCAGTGGCCTCTGTTCCATCGCTAAGGTAGGAAGGAGATTGATTGCCATCGCTGAGTGTGATTGACATTGCATTACGAAGGATTCAACTTGAAGTTATGTCGACGAATTGGAAACTCTTCGACTCACTACTAAAACGTCTTTACGTCGTATTATAGATGCATGAGCTTCATTCCATTCCAGTGGGTCTTTATCCACTATTTTTTCTAAACAGCATATCCGTAGCTGTAGCATGTAGTAGTTTACGCTATGAATTTTTACGAAATTCTAGTTGAATATTCGACCATACCATTCTAGCATTTTTACATCATAAAACTATTGCCGAAATAACAAGATCTGAGATAAACCATTGCAAAGCGATGTTTTTCGATTATTGGCTTGGAGTGATCGGATACGATTTATTTGAAGGTCCTCATTGCGATGGAGAGTGGTTGCATTCCACCGAATCTACATTACAATCGTCCACGTGAAGGAATGAAAGCATTGGAGGATGGTCGTATGCAAGTTGTCACGGACCTCACGCCGTGGGAAGGTGGTTACGCTGGCGTAAACTCTTTCGGTTTCGGAGGGGCAAACGCGCATCTTTTATTGAAGTCGAATCCAAAAGAGAAACTGAACAATGGTGCACCAAACGACGACATGCAAAGACTTGTAGCCGTATCTGGACGAACGGAAAACGCTGTTACAACTTTATTAGATTATGTATGTACAACAAATAGGTTTGGTACTGCGTAATACATGAATGTCGGCGAATTTGTTCACCTAGCTAGATATACTAACACCGTATAATAATAGCTTGAAAGCCGTCCGGTCGATATGGAATTCGTAAGACTTCTCCATGACATACACGCCAAAGATATTAAAGGCCACACACATCGCGGGTATACCATTTTACCAGCTCAAGGTTTACCGGTGAACACTATACGAGATGTGCGGCGTTATTCGGAAGCGACGCGACCGGTATGGTTTGTCTTTTCTGGAATAGGACCTCAATGGACTGGAATGGGTGAGTACACCCTGCTCGAAAGACCTTGCAGGGGATGACAAAGTGTGATTCGGATTGCATAGATTCGGAAAGCTTTGTATCCAAACGATCATGACTGACGGCGAATCAGTTTTCGGAATCAGTAAAAAATATACCAATCCACATTTTTCCATTCAACAGGCGAAGGCTTGTTGAAAGTTCCTATATTCAACAAAGCAATCCAAAAATGCGATGCTGCTTTGAAGCCTTATGGTTTAGACATTGTTAAAATTTTGACCAACAAAGATGAGAAAGTATGTGACGACATTTTACACTCGTTTGTTCGCCTTGCTGCAATTCAGGTAAGGCATAATGATTGCTTGAAGTTATGAATAGACGGACCATCAGAAAAGGGTTGTATTTCCTGTGTGCAAATCATTCGATTGCACATTTTTTAATTTACAGATCGGATTGGTAGATTTACTGACATCGATAGGAATCGTGCCGGATAATATCGTTGGACAATCAATAGGAGAATTAGGTTGTGCATACGCTGATGGTTGTCTAACCGCGGAACAAGTGATTCTTGTCGCGTACTTCCAAGGGTTGGCTGCAACAGAATCTGAGGCGATTCGTGGAACCACGGCAATTGTTGGAATCAGTTTTGAAAATTTGAAGGGCCTGTGCCCTTCAGGCATAGAGATCGCTTGTCACAATGGTCCGGAAACCTCGATAATCAGCGGACCAGTGGATTCCATGAAAAAATTCCTTGCTGAACTGCGGGCAAGTTATTCAAGTATACAAGATGAATACACTGAATATTCCACAATGAAGTGAATACATATTCGTTTGAAGATATTACACAACTCGTGAAATATTGATAGTTCATGTGGAAAGAAATTTTTTTTCTTTTTCACTTTTGTTTTGGCATGCTCGTGGTAGGTGATATATCGTCAACGTTTGCAATTCTTTTAGGGTATTGATGTATTCGCTATAGAGGAACCATACAGCAGCATTCCATGCCACACAAGTCTCATTGCAAAGTCAGTGCCGAAGTTATTAGCTCGTTTGCGGAAGGTTATTCCGGATCCAAAACCTCGTAGCCAAAAGTGGTTGAGCAGTTCTGTGTCTTGTACAGAATGGAAGACCAGTCAGGCTCAATTATGTTCGCCGGAATACTTCGCTAATAATATACTTAGTCCAGTATTGTATGAAGAGACATCTTGCCTGATACCAAGTAATGCGATAACTATCGAAATAGCACTGCATGGTTTGTTGCAAGAATTTTTTCGGGAATCTCTGCACAAGAACGTGATCAACATTGCTTTAACCAAATGTGGCGATGAGAATGAGATGACGGTGTTCCTTCAGGCTATCGGATCAATGTTTCAAGTGGGCTTATACCCAAAGCTGACCGGTTTGTACCCCGATGTTCCATACCCGATCAGCCGTGGGACACCCATGATTTCTCCTCTGGTACGTTGGGAACACACAGACGAATGGTGCATGACAACTTCCAAGGCACAAGCGCAGATCGACGAAGGTGAAAGAGTCGTGGAGATACATCTCAACGACGAAAAATTTGAATGGATGTCTGGGCATGTGATTGATGGGAGAAACTTGCTGCCAGCCACTGGTTATTTAGTATTGATTTGGGAGATTGTTTCCACCATGCGAGGTGAACTATATTCCGATGTTTCGGTTGTTTTTGAGGACGTTCGGTTTCATCGTGCGACTACAATAACAAAAGGAGGCGTTAACTTGACGCTCATGGTTCAGAAAGGTAAGGGCAAATCTTACGTGACTCTAGCTCAGAATATGATGAGCTGTTCCAAAGCATGTTCCCTAATCGCTGGTAACAGTGGCAAGCGGCAATACACACCCTGACGTAAATACATCGATTTATAGGATCGGGGAGATTTGAAGTTGTTGAAGGGGGTGCTGCTGTAGTGACCGGATTTATTCGTGCCGTGTCCAACCCAGCTCAGCAACGCGTTAGTCCTCAGATGATAATCAGCAATCACGATGAACTAGACTTAACAAGCAAGGACATTTATAAAGAGTTTCGGCTTAGAGGCTATCAATATACGGGACTATTTCGTGGGCTGAGAGGAGCCTCATCAAAAGGAACCATGGGTCGTATAGCCTGGGAGGGAAATTGGGCTACTTTCGTGGATAATATGCTACAAATTAGACTGCTTGGAAATGACACTCGAGGATTATTTGTACCTACTGGTATTGCAAAGTTGGTTATAGACACAAAAGTGCATACGAATCAAATTCGTGCTATGCAGAAGCAGAATAGAGGTAGGAAGCTACGCTTTTCACTAGGGTGGCCCTTAAGGTGATGCGATACTCGTCGGTGAACTCCCGATTGAGCGTCCATAACGCATATTTTCTAGCGCCGAACTCCAAGAAATAATACGAAAGCATAGATTACTTTTCCCATCGCGAATATTGTACAAACGCAATCAAGGGCGTATGCAGCCTTTTGGGTACATAAATACATGATCTTAGTTCGAAGGTAAAGACGAAAAACCTTAATGTCAGGAAAGTCTAGGGGGAGGGGGCAGCTGCCCCTCCGTATACACCCTTGAACTCAATATTGTGATATATCGATTCACTCCTCAATACTTCTACAATGGTGGAAAGTCCTTCTCATATGTATACTATTGTACAAAAACGTGTAAGGTGTCGAAATAACAGCACCTGTAACTGACCACATGGAAAAAAAAATTGTAATGTTCGGGAAATGAGGGACTTTCCACCATTCTCTATTACTCGAGCAATTTACTGTCGAAATTTGAATCGATTTCGTTCATTAGTTTATTAATGAAACGAAATCTAAGAATCAGGTAATCGTGGTCGTCAAGAAGGAGTACTGCATCACCTTAACGCGGTCTTAATCATGCACGCCTCGCGAATCGGCTCTGGAAAAAATAGAACAAAAAGATGGCCCAGTGTTTTTGTTTTAGAGCAACTGGAATGGTGCAGGTGCAGCTGAACTTTTTCACGTTTAAATAACGTGGTTTTTTACGAGTCTCTCAATTTTGATTTTTTTTAATTCTGCATAACGATAAGAATTTGAACTCTGCGGAAAATTCATGGTCGAAAGTAGAGTAATGTTCATCGATGGTGTCCCCGTGGCTCACTATTTTTCCTAGCCTTTTTTTTAAATCAAATTTCCCTTCTGCATATTACTGTTAGACTTGAAGTAATACATGATACATGCATAATGAATGTCAAATACTTCCCAAATATCATGACTTTTTAGGATTCTATCAGAGTACTCAAGTCGTCTGCACAATTTGACTTATATTTGAGAATTTAAACACGTTGAAAGGTGTATATACACGGAGAGAAAAATCGGGTTATTGCAGCTTGCGCCCTCACGCTGTAAACTCTTGATATTTTGACACGTCATAATTTGTTGTGAGTCGTACTGTCATCGCTCGGATCCCTTCATTTTTTCGCTCGTTATTGTTTCATAGAAATATCCCCCGAAAAACATGTGATTGTAGCTTCAACTGCAACTGTTCTTTGCAGCGCCTCCGATCTTTTTTCGGTGCGATCGAGCTGGAATCGCTCAAATGTTGAGAGATTTCAGGTTAACAGCCATGCGATTATCGAAGATTATTATTATGAAACAGACGCGTCGTATGCTTTGTTCTCTTCAGCAGTTCCGAATGGTTCAGACTTGCATGCGAGCGCTAGTAGCGAGTGGATGACAAGCGACACTAGCGCTGTAACTTACCAAGGCACTACAGCCCGATTTTTCTCTCCGTGTAACTATATACCCCATCAGAACAGGATTGTTATAAAAATTTACTTGGCCGTTGTTTTTGCAGAATTAAACGTACAAGTCAACAGAGATTTGGACATAATCGTATCTGGCGGAATAGAGATACGCGGGTTGAAAGTCAATGCTATTGGTCGTAAAAAACCTATAGGGGATCCGGTACTCGAAGATTTCAAATTCGTGACACATCGAGATGGAGCTGAAATGGGACTGGGAGAGGCAACCCGAATAGCTACACAAATAGTTCTGGAAAATCATCTCGGTATCAAAATAAAATCAATCGAACGGATCAGCGAAACTGATGACATTGCTCCTGAAAATCTGACATCCCCTCTGATTCAGAATTTCTTGAATGATTTGCCCTTGTTACGACCCAATACCATCATCGTTGCACCCAAAGCGAAATATTCCGACGATGTATTACCATCCACTGTTAAAGTCGTCGAGCCGAAAAAACTGAATACTGAATCCGATGCTCTGCTAGTAGTCAGTCATGGGCTTTTGGCAAGAAAAAATAGCGAAATCTTGCAAGAACTACGAAAAGCTACGAAGGATGGTGGTTTCTTTCTCGCCAGGGAACCATTGAATGCGCAATCTGACGTGACCTCGACTATCAAAAGTGAAGGCTTCGCTGTTATCATGGAAAAACGTACTCACACGGAATTGATTCTTTTACTTCGTCAACAGAAGAAGCAATCTGAAATAACTACAGTTATACAGGTTAACAACAACGAATTCACTTGGGTCCCAACGCTACAAGCTGCTCTCAAACTCAGAAATGAAAGTAATGACAGCAGTCGAATACTTCTGATCAGCGAAGGAGAATACGATAGTGGGCTCATGGGATTAGTTACCTGTCTTCGGAGAGAACCGGGCGGCGAATGCGTTCACGGACTGCTAATCCAAGACCTGCAGGCTCCGAAGTTCTCCTTGGAGAATCCTTTGTACTCCGAACAATTGGAATTAGGGTTAGCACTGAATGTTTTACGCCCTGGAAAGGAGTGGGGCTCTTACCGGTTTTTCACGATGGATTCATTACCAACAAAACCTGTTCATCATGTTCGAATGAGTCAACTTACACGTGGCGATTTGAGCGCAATCAAGTGGGTGGAGGGTAGCATGCAGCCTAGTCTGCGAAGGAGGGATATTATTCGAGTGTATTATTCGTCGTTGAACTTTCGCGATGTTATGATGAGTACAGGGAGATTAGCATTCGACCTCCGCGGACTGATGAGACCGGCACAGGATAATGTGATTGGGTTTGAATACTCTGGAAGAGACGCGAATGGGCGTGCAGTTATGGGAATGACTCGTGCTGGAGCATTTTCTAATTTATGTGTCTGTGATGAGGAATTTCTCTGGTCTGTACCAGATAACTGGACATTGGAAGACGCAGCCACCGTTCCGGTTGTTTACGGCACAGCCTACTATGCTCTTATGATAAATGGCAGAATGAAGAAAGGAGATAAAGTTTTGATTCATGCTGGAAGTGGTGGCGTGGGTCAAGCAGCTATCACGTTAGCCCTTCACGAGGGATGCGAAGTTTTTACAACCGTAGGAACACATGAAAAACGAATATTCATCAAAAATCAATTTCCTCAAATCGATGATGATCACATCGGAAATTCTCGAGACACAAGTTTCGAGCAGTTGGTTTTCCGTAAAACTCGAGGACGAGGCGTAGACATTGTGTTAAATTCCTTAGCAGAAGAAAAACTGCAAGCGTCGGTTCGCTGTTTGAGAAAAGGGGGACGATTTCTAGAAATTGGAAAATTTGATCTTGCTGCAAACAATACTCTCGGAATGGAAGCGTTTCTGAAGGGTATTACCTTCTTTGGAGTTATGTTGGATAATTTATTTCTTACTCCTTCTATCAGAAAAACAGAGCTGGTTGCATTGCTTGCTGAAGGAGTGAAGAGTGGTGCTGTGAAACCACTTCCCAGGACCATTTTTCCAATGGACGAAGTCGAAGCGGCATTCAGATATATGGCAGCTGGGAAACATGTTGGCAAGGTTTATTATACTCTGCTTTTCAAATGGTCTATGGTCTATATCAAGTCCAAATGACTTTCAATTTCCGCATGGCGGGGGGTTCAATGCAACTTGATCTTAATCGTTTCTGACGAATAATCATGGAAATCAAGGTTTGTTTCACTATATTGATCGATGAAGTTTTCCAGGTCCTCGTCAGAATCCGCGATGAGGAGGAAGTTTCCGAGTCTTGTTTCCCTCTCGCACTTCCTCGGTACTATTGCTCGGAGGATTGCAGTTATCTCATTCTTGGAGGCTTAGGCGGCTTCGGCCTCGAGCTTGCCGACTGGCTCGTCCTTCGTGGAGCCAAGAAACTAGTGCTGACGTCCCGAACAGGAATTAGTACCGGGTATCAAGGTATGCGCATTGATACCTGGAAGAGCTACGGAGTTGAAGTCGTCGTTGTGGTTGGGAAAGATCCCTCGACATACGAGGGATGCGAAGCTATTTTAAAAGAAGCTATAGCTGTTGGTCCAGTGGATGCTATATTCAACTTGGCTGTAGTACTGAAGGACGCTCTTTATGAAAATCAAACTGTAGAGTTTTTCGAAGAGTCATTCCGTGTCAAAGCTTGGGCCACCACTCAGTTGGATAGACTGACCAGAGCGTTGTGTCCGCATCTCAGGCAGTTCGTAGTATTTTCCTCCGTGTCTTGTGGCCGAGGAAACGCAGGGCAAACAAATTATGGAATGGCAAACTCCGTGATGGAAAGAATATGCGAGAGACGAGTAGCAGAGAACTTGCCAGGTCTAGCGGTTCAATGGGGAGCTGTCGGTGATGTTGGACTAGTGGCAGAGATGCAAGACGATAACAAGGAAGTTGTGATCGCTGGCACATTACTACAGGGTATATCGTCTTGTCTGCAAGAGCTCGAAGGTTTCTTACTTCAAAAGTGTCCGGTAGTGTCGAGTATGGTTGTTTCTGAAAAATCGGCTGGTTTTTCCGGTGCTACAAATATTGTCGATGCGGTCCTAAATATCATGGGTACGATAAAAACGATATCTGTTACATTTGGATTTTTCGTTTCACGTTCAACGTATCTACTAAATTCAGGTCCCTTCGACGAATATTATCTTTTATTTCATTTTGGGATTTGAGCTGATTTTGTGATCTTTCTATTTCTCTATTCCATAATTTGCCACAGGCCTAAAGGACCTTAGAAGTATTAGTCTAGAAACACCTCTGCCAGACCTAGGAATGGATTCCATGATGGCAGTTGAAATCAAGCAGACCTTAGAGCGTGAATTTGATGTATTTCTGACGGCACAGGATATTCGTTGTCTGAATTTTGCAAAACTTCAAGAATTTTCGTCGCATCAAACGGAAGAGAATGCTGATTCTGGAATGGATGCCACGATCGAATCGGAAAATTTGGTTGGCTTAAAAATGTTCATCCAAAAGTTGGCCATAGATTCGTTCGCTGAAAATACTTGTGTGCCATTGGCAGGAAGGGCTGATGATGGACAAACAAACGTCTTTGTACTGCCAGGAATCGACGGATCGCACACTGTATTTCAGTCCCTTTCCGGTAAACTAAAATTTCCAACAACCTGTTTAGAGTATGGAACAACTCTTGCAAATTTAACGTCAATTGAAGATATCGCAGACCACTTGATCCCCGTAAGAACTTACGTACAAATGATTATGATTTCTAAAATTTCAAAGGTCCACCGATACCAAAATTGTGATTACTTACTTACAGCATGTCAAAACTAGCAGCAACGGCCATAATGACTTTGTTATTGCTGGGTACTCCTTTGGATCTTTGGTGGCCATAGAGTTAGTAAGACGTTTAGAATCCGAGGGTCGCAGCGGTCGCCTTGTGTTAATTGATGGTTCGCCTGATCACCTGAGAGCAATGATTCACCAACAGCTCACTGAAAATCCTGATAACCATCTTGAAACCGCATTTCTAACGGAGATGATGAATTTAGTCTATCCAGACATCGGCAGTGAGGTATTTAACCCGTCTTATAAAGATTTCACCGAATATTTCGCCTACCACCGACTAGATATTCACCCTCATTGGCCAGAATACCTATGCATGATCACCCGCCGCAAGGTCTGAATAGTACCCAATCATCAGATCTCATCATTCTTCCGTGGCCAACAGAAGCTGAACTGCTTTTGTTGTGAGATTGTTACACGTCAATTTTTGGTGTGTTCCGATTTTATTGCATGAATTTATACATCGAAACATGAACGAAAGATTTTTCCAGCTTGCTTCAGTATTGGATAATTACAAGACCTGGGAGGAAAAATTAGCAGCATTCATAAAATGCGTGCCTGAAGATAAAAATCTGAATATCACATCAGAAGATCAACAAGCAATATGTACATCGCTTTATCGTCGACTTAAGGCTGTTTTGAACTATAACTCCTCAGCAATTCCCCTTCTCAAATCACCAATTACTCTACTGAGGCCCACAATTTACTCTGTACGGTCGATATCTGAAGACTATGGTCTAAAATCGGTGAGTTTATTTGAAATATCGATAATTTCTTGAATATGTGACGAATACTAATAATCTCATATGCTTCATGTAATCCATTTTTTTTTTGTCTGTCGATTTTGATAACAGTCACCGTTGTACAGAAAATGTACAGATTCTCCGTGAAATATTGATAATAATCAATGCGATGTCGAATAGTTGTGAAACCAGTTTGAATTGTTGTTACAGCTTACTGAGGGGAAGGTAGAGATACACTTCGTAGAAGGTGATCATGTGACCATGTTGGATAACGATATATGTGCAGCGGCAATAAACGGGGAAGATTTAGCAGAATGCCACTCAGAAGAAATTCCTGTATGAGATATATTCCATAGACCTGATACGCATCACAAGGAGTGACCATTGATGGGCTCATATTATTTGAATGTATACCATATACATACCCCCCAAAATGACGAGAGAGAAAAAGTTCATATCAGTGATGTAGATACTTGGCAGTAGCAACTGATTTCGGATGTGTTTTTTAAGGAGTATATATACTATATATTTTATCACGTTAATGTACTTTGCGGAAGGTTTTTGCATGCGAGATGATTTTTGGGGGGTTTAAACATAGATTGGGTCAAGCTGTAGGTAAGCAATGGATCAGTTTATATGCAGTTGTATTTCAATTTGTTTATGTATTCATTATTCATATACACCATTATGATAAATATTACCGTCATGCTGAGCGATAGAATAAAGGAAGATGAAGAGAAAGCGATAGTCCGTATATGAATTTTTAAATCGCTCGCCAAACTCACCACTTTTGATCTCGAGGTACAAGGGAATGATGAGAACATATATCCAGTGATAATCCTGCGGTGATATAAACTGAAAGAACACTGCACTGCGGATATATTATATGTATGGAGTCCATACGGTTCGTAGATTTAAAGAAACACTCAAATTTCACTACACATCACCATGATTTCATATATTTATTCCAACTCTTGACTACACGAATGATTTATATGTATGAATTCCATACTGCGTGTGGATTTAGAAACACTTCAATTTCAACACAGATTTCATATAATTTAGAAAACAAAAAAAAAAAAACTTCATTCACTGCTATGCAATTATTTATATTTTTAATTATATTCCAATATGCGGCGATGATATTCCTTGGTATTGCCTACCGTAACGCTTCAGTAAGGTTTTACGATTCCAAAAATATCTATCGCAATGTTATCGATGAGAAGTTCTACCTATGCGTTATGCTTACCAAATTAAATATATACATATTTTCGTTTGTAAACGAGGTGTGGAAAGTCTAACGACAATATTAACCCGCGTGAAAGAATAGAATGGCATTATTTCAAGGTATAACGAATCAGAAATTATTTTAAATTAAACATTGGATAGAACTATCAATCGATTTCTCAAAGTTCGAGTCTTCATTCGATACAGAATCTAAAATACGTTCCAGAGCCAATAAGGCGAATATTATACGTATATAATAGAATCATTCATAACGGGGAAGAGTTTTATGGAAGTAATGATATTATAAAGGACTTGGGGATCGTAGCGGTACGTGCGGACGTAAACAAACTTGACCTTCAAGGGTAATTCTTACTCCTTATTTCGTTCTTCTCCCTCTTTTTAATCCTTGAGACCGTGTTTGAACGAATCAAATATTGTACAATACCAAATCTCATTCAAAAAAAGAAAAGGACTATATAATTGACTGGGAAAACAAGACTCTAAATTCAATATTAGAATCTGATGTAAAGAATGCGAGATTCTTACTCTAAAGTAAATATTCGCGAGCTACGATACCGCGATTTCAGTCGACTTCACTGACTTCGATCAACACACGAATTAGCTAAATCTAAACTCGCGATAATTAGTATAATTACGAGTCTCACAGACAGTATCATAACTCTTTCAAAAAAACCTCATAATTCGTACGTTCATTCAATGCAATACAATACATTAACTTTCTTCTTTTCCTTCATTTCTTTCTCTACGATTCTCATCCAGGGTCTCACATCATACATAAAACACTGACAATTTATTCTACGAACTTTCTTGCCGACCACAATTATTAACCGTCACCACAAAGCTGGAGTAAGCAGACACCGGCGTTTTCGCGTGATGATAGTGTTACCACCGATCGCGTCGCGTGCGTCTACTCGGGAGGTGCACCCGCTTATGAGTTCTGGGGGCAGCAGAAGCGTGAGATCGACCGAGACCCCGCTGTGGTACAACTCCGTCCGTTCATCGCTGGTTTTACTACTCGATTGTATCATCGCGGTTGCCCGGCGTCGCCCTCTGTATCACTTGGTGAGGTGCAGCTCGAGACGATAGATGGAAGAGCTTCAGGCAGCGAGAACTGCGAGGAGTTTATACCGTGATACTCACGAGCGATAATGCAGCGCGCGATTATACTATCACGGATTTGGCGGACGGCAGAGAAATGCGAGTATTCTGATGAGAAAATGGAGAAAAATTCGAGAAAAAAATATGAAATCTGTCGAAGATAATTGGAGGAAAAAAATTATTTCTGTTATGAAGATGACGCGATAAATGTAGAACTGTATTTTTTTTTTTAAATATTTTTAGATACTAGAGTGCAAGAAAATGGACTATTCTAGGACGATTTTTGGTATCTACCTACATTTAAAATACACTCTGACACAATAGCGAAAAATGATATCGAACTATCGGCTAGTTTGGTGATGGGCGATGCGATAAGAATTGAAAGAAAATTAAAAACTATAAGTGATTGGTGAGAGATATTGGGAAACAATTTTTCAAATACCTGTACGATCTGTTCGACTCGAATTCAGTTCAAAAAACAGATAAATCGTCAAAAGAAAGATATATCCTGAAGATGGTGATCTTTATTATACAGTTTAGCTGCACCACCACTTTTACGATTCAAAACAGTTATCAGGCTTCTTTTATTGTTACTTCAAAATTCACATCGTCAAATTTTCTTTAATTATGATTAAAGTATGAAAATGAGGGAGGAAATATTGCTAATTGCTAGCGACAATACCTACGTCTTAAAACAATTATCAGGACCCCCAATCGACTCTAAGAAAA
Organism: Tenthredo livida; assembly: GCA_963992785.1. Lineage (NCBI taxonomy): Eukaryota > Metazoa > Arthropoda > Insecta > Hymenoptera > Tenthredinidae > Tenthredo > Tenthredo livida. The sequence goes on from OZ023065.1 coordinate 24,616,758, forward strand.
TTCTTTTCCTCATTTAAAACGTCTGCCAACAAGCTCCAATAATGATAATCTGATTAGGCCAGTAATCTCGGTACCTGATCTGCACCATGGTCGCCATTCTTCATCTACGAGCTTTCCCATATTAATATTTCATGAGAAGACTATTGTGTAATATCGTTACTATTAACTAGGGATTAGAAGATTCTCACCTCTGGCCCTGGCTTACATCACTTTAGCCAAAATTAGTCTATAGATATACACAGGGATAAAGCTTATAATAATTATCAGAGTTGATTATATAAGGCGTTATCAGCTTAGGTTGAAATTTCTCTGATGTATCGTTGACATGGGTAGGGAGGGTATACCTATAATAATCGGGTGTTTCCACCTGCCGGATGTGGATATGGGTGAAATTTTCACCCTGCTTGAGCGAAGATTATTCTGAAAATGATTTATTCGGAAATAAAACCCGGATATCCGCGGAGGAAGCAGCAGGGGCTGGCCATCTTCAAATTTATCGGCGATATTACAAGAGAGGAATTCTCGGTCTCTAGGGTTGATCCGCCAGGACTAGAGGCAAAACAATGGTGAAACTGCAGACGCGATGCTCCGGGAAGGATATCACGATGCCCGAGGGATATCCTATAGCCAATCCGACACCGAAATGCCAGACGGTTTTCCCCTCTTTACTCTAGCGTTAAAAATAATCCTCTGTAAGTTGGCCTTAGGTACTCGTGAGTAATTGGAATTATCTTGGGGGAGTTTTTTCGCCCTTGGATTTCCGGCGAAATAGTCCACCATAGGCTAGACCACAGAATTGCAAGCTTAGTTGAAACGATTTAGCGGAATTGTGCGCAAGAATTAAGCGAGACGAGGGCTTAGCTTTGGTTCTCTTGTCTCCTTTCTCTCGAATTTAAATTCTTATCTTCAGGGAAGTAGGGTGTGATCGCTATTTAAAATTTGGGGGGCCTTATGTGGATTTATCTCACTCTGAATTTCGCACAAAAAATAAATTTTCAAAATTTCAAATTCGTGGAACGACAGTCTCGGTTTTTTTTGGGTTTCTAAGGGTCGCGCGGGGGAGTTGAAGATTTCTGCAATATACGGTACATCGCTTTTTATACCATGAGAAAGTTGCCAAGAGAAAAATGAGATACAATGAAATTCTTTTATCAAAAGACGTATGCCTACCTACCTCGAACTAGTATGCTAATTCAGTACGATAAGGGATGGTGAATTTTACCCGCGATCGTTGCGATTCATTGTACTCGTAATTTATTGAATCTGCAGCAGTATAATACGTGTCGAATTTACTTCAACCCTCTACAGCAGTTTGCTATATAACGTTGATGTCGGGGTATGCGAATAAGTAATAACTTCTTTACATACGTGCAGCGGACTACACGAACAGATATAATAAATATCACATTCAATATAGGTGTGATCGACGATGAGAATCAATGCCTCTGAGGCCTTAGCTCTGTAGACGAATAAACGAGTCTAATTCACTCATGCGGAGGGAAAAACTAAATTCAACTTTCATTAGCTGAAAGCAAAAGTTTTCCAAAGAATAATGAAATTTGCTTTCGATTAGAAAAGGTAAAAATACGTAAAAGTGATATTTGTAACAAAATAATCAAAAGTATTTGGGAAGTTTCACTTTGACCCAATTGCTAGAGGAGTTTCATCCGACTTACCTACTTTGACAGTTTTTCTTTCATTATTGCGGTTTGACTGAGAATTACATTTTTTTTTTAAGCCTCTTGTGAATTCATAAATATTATTTAACTTTCTATTTACGGATTTTGGACTTGCGAAACATGCAAGCATCAATCATCTTCGAAGTGTCGAATGTAAAGAGAAAAGATTACGCTATATATACACGCTTCATAAAAATTCGATAATTTCGAATGATAACTGAGGATATAGTGTCAGTTATCACTGATAATCGTAGTCTCAATGTACCTCCCGGAGAAGGCGGTAATCTTCCTATGGTTATTTATTTGATAATCCTATGAAACAATTTGTCAAGCGTTGTTATCTTGAATGAACCAGAAATCGATAATCCTCCGAGTTCTAATTAACCGTCATCATTCATGTATGACGTATGAGTTATTTGTCAGAGTTTCGGTGAAAAGACGTGGTATATAATTCCTCCTGGTGGGTTGCTGGGATATTATTAAATTACTATAATATACCTCGGAAAATGAGAATTCCTTTCTATATACTCCAGATTGGAATCCACTCCTCTAAATCCTCTTAACTGAAATTGAGCGAGCAATGAGTTTTACACGGGTCGCTTTTCCTACTGATTTAGATTTAACATTGCGTGTAATAATACCCGTGCGAACTCGATCTTGAAGACTGTTCAAACAATTCTACTCGAACAATATTAGTCAAGGAAATTAGCTGCTATCCAAATTCCCGAAGAAATATCAGACGCGTATATAAGCTTTACCAATTACTTATCTTATATACAATATACATGCCTCTCAAAGAATCCGAAAATACTATGCGAAATCTTATTGAAGAATTTCCGCCTCGTATTATCAGATTACTCTCATTTCACTTGAAATAAATGAGAAATACGTACCTACCTCGCAGGAATATATCGCAAGGGAGTTATTTAAATCAATTACTCGGGTCTTTATATGACACGGAATTTGAGCTTTCGTTATTGTTGAAAGACACGCAGAGTGAGACGACTGAAATTGCACAAAATTCACAGAGAAAGACGAGCGCAAGAGTTGAGGAAAAAACCGAGAAGAGCAAATGAATTACGTCAACGAAGAGATATATGACAGGCATAAAAGAGACTGAGTTGGCAAGGTGCAAAGGGGTAGCTTTAAGGGGGATCCTAAAAGACCTCACCACTCTATGTTTCACGCAATGTAATTCTGAGCGGTTGTTTATAATACCAGATATGACAGAATGCACATAATTCATATAATACCCACATGTGTTTTCACTAGGGTGGTCCCCAATCCGATCATGTTCGAATTTCAATGCTCTCATGGGCCGGAACGTCTCCAAATACATACAAAAACATGTATTCGAAATTCCAGGCTGTTATCTCAATTCTAAGTACTGCCCCAAAGCCTTTTAACTTTCCCATTTAGATAACACACGATTTTCAGTACATCAGGGTTATTTTTTACTTCCCATCGCACTATCGCTTCGTATAATCTGAAACTTAGCACACGTCTTACCTATAGTAGTAGGTATCCGTGAAAAATTTACAGATTTTTAACAGCAAAATTTTATTCACCACAATTTGGAGATAAGGATTTTTTATTTTTGTTTGGTGCACTGCAGTAGCTTCGAAAATTATATCGGTGAAAATCTGACGAATTTTCATGAAAACCTACTACTACAGGTAAGGGTGTACCAAGTTTGAGAATCTTCGTAATCAAGGACCACCCTAGTGTTCACACATCGAACGCCTCATATCAGTCCGAGAAAAAATGATCCCCACAAGAAAGCTCTCATTTCTCATATCTCTCCTTAACTTTACGCTCCGCACTTGATTTCGTGCTTTGTTCAGTATCGAATCGTCGCAATAATAATTACGGTTCCGTCCTCGCCATGACCTGTAATACAATGAGGGTTTGAGTACCTCGCTAATTGCCACTCGCCAGTGAATTTGATGAAAGTAGGGACTTGTATACGAGACGCCAGACTTCAGATCTAGTCGTGGTACAGCTGTCGTGGTGTTGCTGAGCTTTTTCTTTTATAATCTAGAAGCGTATTCCTAGTCGTAAAAACTACCCCTAGGATCCCGCATCGGTCCCTTAAGGCCTGACATAATCGTTAGTGTGTCAAACCGAAAGCTGGTGCTGGTGGCTACGACCAGGGGCACCGGTCTACGCATAATTCGTTGTCCCTGCACCAGCACATGCGACGCCTACTAATGGCTACTTTAATAACTGCCTGAGGTTGGCAGATCCCACGGAATATCGGATTTCCTTATAAACTCGTAAGCCCAAGCGAACACCAGACACCCTGCAGAACCCGGAGTCGTGACTTTAAATTGAAAATAGTATCATGCCGGGTTGAAGAAGGGAGGTGAAATTTTTGCACCCGCCAAATTACCAGCTCTGAGAACTTATATCAACGCTTTCACTTCAATTCTATAATCGATTTAGTAGAATGAGAGAAGAATTGATAGAATTATAGTACAATAAAGAGAGAAGTGAATTTACGGTAGCACCGCTTCTCGAAATATTATTGCAGATAGAATTTCCGCTTGATTTTACGATAGTTCAGTATAGAATATTGATTCTAAGATAGAATATGAATTATACGGGGATAGGGGTGCATTTTCGATGGATAATCAGCTTGAACGGGATGAGATTATTGTGCAGCGTATTTCTTGTCCTTTAAAGACGTGTCGACTAATGATATTAATGAAGTTCAAATTGGATTTTGTGCTTTATTTCGTTAGACTGCAGTGTACATTATTACAACACCGTTTTCACGTTGTACGTAGGTGCCTACCTACGGTACGAAAGATATCGATTTTCGTGACGTAACTTGTTTACAGAACCGCGGGGACAAAACACCCGAAAACGTTGTGTTTTTAATAAAACCAATACGGAAGAAAAAATACATTGAAAAATTGATATATTCTAATATATGTATATTACGGATGCAAAAACATTCTGATCGCACGGCTGTCAACCCTTTGCAAATATTTGTTTAACGTAAAATGTTAGGAATGTGGATTCGATACGCAATATTCAGTATAGAATAATTTTATCGAGGAAATATCCCCGGGTTTGATTATCGAGTTAAAACGTCTGAATTTTCCCCGAATGGGGAAAGTAATTTTATTAATATTACAATTAATTTTGAGTAACAGAGCTTCAAATTGAAAATAGACATTGGCAAGGTTCAGAGGCGAAGGATGGAGTCTGTGCAGCGCACTTTAATTATGACGTGAGTAGGTTGGCTCGATGTGAAATTGTACTCAGGAGGTAATGGGTGTAACTTGAACGAAGAGGAAAGCGAGAAAATGGAGAAAATGGAAAGAGAAAGGGAAGAAAGCAGGAAAGAAAAGTGAAATGGGAAAGCGGGTAATTAGGATAGCAAGAACTTTGGTGAGATAAGGGAAGCGCTCGGCGCTAGGGTTGATTTTTTCGGCTTCGCTGGCCGAAAATTGCGGCTACTTTCCGCAGAGCTATATCGTTGATTTGACAATCCCCCGCGCGATCCTATCGGTAATCTAAAGTTTAATCGCGTATGTTGATGAAGTTGCCAAGGTTGTAAATTAGAAGGCTAATTTCGAGTCTAAATTAATTACATTCAACAATTATTAAGCATCCTAGCAGCCTCCGATGAACCCTTAAGTATCTTTCCCTAACTCGCATGCTTTCATCAACAAAAATATTCTTCTCGTATTGGTGAAAAATTTCTTGCAAGTTATGTCGATTCAGAAATTACACGCTTTCAAAAATTCGATACGTATAAAATTTTGAATTTTAATATTGATTTTAAATTTCGGTTGATCGAGAAATAGTGGTTTTTATGTATTTCGAAAATGAATTATTGGAATGAATTTGTGCATAATGAAATTACTGAAGCGATCGATGCTGCATTTGAAAATTCCATTTGAATGGAAATTCTTTTGAAATTCGTAACTCCTATATCCGGGGAGTAAAATGGTTGAAATTCCATCGGGCTTACTGGAAAAGGTCGAACCCCGAGAAATAAAGGTCAGGAAAATGCGTAGATTCGATAGTAGCTATATACTACTTCAGTTGGGCTGTTCGTTGATCGAACCTCAACTTTTCAACCTTTCAACCTTTTATCCAATCACCTTACATCTCGAACGGAGGGTGTTGAAAATGTAATTAAAGTCTATCGAAAGATTGAACAGTGTTCCCTCCCCGAATACATTTCAAAGTTATATAAACGAGCGAGATTATCGTCAAATTACACAATGCGATTGAAAAAATGTCGGACCGATAGGTTTACAAAATTAATAGAAATTGTATAACTTGTAAATAATATCTGGGGAATTGGAAGTTCGAGATTTTCATTTTTATTGAAGGATTTCCTCTCGGAAAAAATACTAATTCACGTGATAAAATGGATCGCCATTATTTCGTTGCAGCTATAATTTCGGACCTTCGTGGCTCTTCGAGTATATAGGAACCCGCGAGGTGGAAGTATATTCGCATTTTATTGCGGTCTGGAATTTAAATCGCGCCCCAAGGCTCGCCGCGAATCGGACGTGTAATCTTTTTCATTCTCTTTATAGTTTTTGGGAATGCGTGAGTCGCAAGTTTGAAGAAATACCTTGAAGATATCGGGAAATTTGCCATAGAGGGGAGTTCTACCCCCAGGCTTAGAGTGATAATAGGAGTAACAATACAGTGAAAAAATGAAATGAAAATTCTTCTCCTGAGCATATTTTTATCACACAGTTTCACACAAAAAAAAATAAGAAATAACAATTATTTTTCAACTAATTAGCACGAAGAAGAATAAGTTATACTGTATAACAACTTTCCATCAACCTCTTGAAACATTTTTTTTTTTCTTTTGGGTCTTTTTTCGTTTCCTGTAGGGGCGAAACCTTTCGGAGAATCCAGATTTCACCACGTAAGTGTCGAGAAAATAAAACTTGGATGGATTTACGGTAATTAGAATCCCCTGTCGTAAACCCTCACTTATATAAGCAACGATTTATCGGATATCGACAAAAATTCAATCTTACTTTAGCTAGATTTTCATTCTACCCGAAATACTCTGGTTACGATTTGTGAGAAATATATTTTCTGTTGTTGAATACTGAAGTACCTATAGAGGAGAAAGTTGGAATATAGGTAGCTAATATTTCGCCTATAGTTGAAACGGTTTATACATGAAAGGTATACGTGCCTATTCACTTTCAAAAAGCTGACGAAATAGCGTTTGAAATTTTTGCCTTTCAGGTTAAACTTGAATGAGAAATTCGATTTGGTGAAAAGGAACGCCGCGCGAACATTCTCCTCAATTTCTCGATTCGTCTTGATATTGGCGCCTCGCTCCTCGCGCCTCGCACTTTTCACCTTTTTCATCGACTCATCAACCATCGACGAAGATTATGCTAACAGCTTCCAATAGTTCGCCAATGGCGCGAAAAATGGACGCCTGTCGTACGTCGCGTAAAAAATTTGCCGATAAAAGAGGAAAGAAAATGAGAAGAATATTAAAAAAATAAAAAAATAATAGAGAAATATATGAGTTGAGGAACATGTCAAACCCACTATAATATATTCTAAAGAATTTGTTTGGTGCTCCAGAGTTGAACGAAGAATTTGAATATATCGTAGCTAACATAGGCCAGCTATTATTACTTGTATTTTCGCTCGATATTCGAACATCTGGAACTGGCAAATAGTTATTTCATTTCAATTGGAAATCAGATCCCTTATTCGAAGAAAACCCCTCAATTCGTTGTCAAATATGTACACGTCTTCGGTTAGTCGAAGTTTTTTATTCCCCGAATAAAATAAAAAGAGACAAAATCGAGGCCCGAGTATCCGAGCGGAATAATCCAATGCTGCAAGGTTGGGTGGGTAACGTTCAAGATAGCTCAAAACCTCGTTAAAAACCATCTGCAGTTTATCTCTATAATGTCTGACTAAACTATAATCATCGCTATACTACCACGCTGCGCTGTGCACACAGCTACATGCTTAATTTTCAATTGTAATTCAATTATAACGACGTCGTTCATGTCATGGGATATAATTTTAATCGAGTCATTTCACCTCTCCCTGCATCGTTGAGAAAACCATGAGGAGCCTCGTTATATCACGTTTACGAAACGAGGGCTCATTTATAATCGTTAAAGACAGCCGTGAACGTTAACAACAATTTTTTTTTCTTAATAAACTTATAGACGTGAATCTTCTCCGCGTTCGTCAATTCCTCTATGCAGAAGATTTTGCCAAAAAAGATATACGCGAATCTCTTCAAATTATATCCATTTCTTAGATGTAGTTGGTAAAGACTGAAACAGGTGGATTTAAAAAAAAAATCTACTATTTTATGGAACAAAATCTTCGACAGAGAACGAAAGTAGCGTGTGAACGAAGGCGTGAATAACAGCTACTAAATATCCCATAGGGTGTAGAAAATGAAGAAGGAAAATATAGTAGATTGGGTGAAATTCAGGGTCGGAAAAACTTTTCGAATGTCCGTTATTTCGGACGTAGAATGAACCCTGTTAAGCCCAAGGGTGTAATACGGTCTTTGCGTTCGGGGGAATCGGCGAGTAATTTGAACGCAGGTAAACGTGGAATACGCAGTCACCTGCCTCAGGCTTATAATTCCACCGTCTGACGAACTCTGGACCATATCTACTTAAGCGAGATCGATGGGAGGAGGGGATCGGCCGGCCTGCAAGCTCGGCGCCAGCGAGCTACGAGCGAGACAGCCAGTCGCCGCTCAGACAGAGACAGAGAACGGCAGTGCTTTCTACCTATACGGACGACAGAAGTTCGGGCAGTCGTTCGCGCCGGTATTCGCAAAAACGAAACGCGTGTTTGCCCCTTGAGAAAAAAGGGGTGAATAAAATATGTAGAACGCGAGATTATTTAACTAGTGAGTATGTAACGCGAGTGTTGGGTCAGCCGCATGCAGGTATCAAGTACATACATAATATAGTCAGTCGCTAAACACCGAGGCGGTATAGTGTTTCGCGCGCTACGTTCCAATCCGCTGATTGATAATTTCGGAGTCGTTGACACGGGGTTAAAAATTTCATTGAAGATAAATTTCCTCAAGTTTTATTGTGCGAAATAAAAAAGGAAAAAGGAAAAAATAAGTGACGTGGTAATTATAATCTTTGAATTTAAATGGCTCTTGATCCTCTCACACTAACGTAGGTGTTAATACGATAATTACGATAAGTGTGCCGTGGGTGATGAGAAAAAAAATGTCGAGTGACTAAACCGAGAATTCACATTTCCATATAACTTAATATTGTTTGTTTGGAGTAAAAAGGCTTGTTACATCACCTCTCGCGACAGATATTTTTTTTTTGTTGCTAAAAATCGATCGTATCCGTTCATTTTTTTTTTGTTTTTTATTCAGGGGATCCTTCAACGTTTTATACATAATATCGGAATCTTATGGATTCGGACGATCGTGTAAAATCGTACATAATTCGAATTACGCGATCGTTTATCATCCACAAATGTAAGGCGCGAATCTCTTGACTATAAGATTATCGAAACGGTACACTAGGCGCTGTGCAATGAAGATAAAAATCGTTATCACGATAAGGAGAAACGATGCATGGAAATAATCGTCGTAACGACAGCTTCGAGATAACTTGGTGAATTTACATAGAACTGCGTGTGTGCTATACCTGTGTATTATATATTGTATATTTATACGATTACTCGCAAGGTTGAAGACCTATAGGTACAAACATAGGTATAGCAAGTACACAGGGCAAACAGCTCGAGGTTGAAATAATTGAAAATTTATACCCTAATCACTGGTAGCTTGTTCTGTGCGCAGCATTGATGCACTTCGATTCGCTATTTTGGTCCCTATGACTATGCCTATATGTTATTCATAAGAATGATTGCGAGGCAATTGGAAAGCAAATATCAACGCATCTTACTCGTTCTCCTATTGGTTCGAACTGATTTTTCGTCTTTTAACTGTCTCTTTGTGTCGAGATTCAATTGTAGTCATTTTTCGTACCTACTTATACGCCTTCGAGTGATGTCACCAAGCTTTTTCTTCGAATAGGTACGAATTTCTACGTAGAACGATATACGGATGTTTTTCTAAAAATATGCTCTGACGTAATCGAGAATTTATTAATCTCATAGAAGAATCCAGAGTTTTTTTTTTCTCTTTTTTTTTCAATGTGTCAATTTGTTTTACAGTCAAAATTATATGTTAATCAAAATTTTTATATCTTAATCAAATTAAAATATTCAAAATTCTTAAACCTTGTTTTATACGCAATATTATATGGTGATGTGGACTAATGCCGTAAATGAAATAAATACTCAAAAAATAAGTTCAGTTCTTCGGAGAGCCCAGCCCAGTTTCTACTTCCTAGTCCACAATCTTTGACTTCCTGATCAGGTGAGTGAATCACCTATACTTATAGAAGATATGTATGAAGAGTAGTAGTAACAAGATTCTGAAATTCTAAAATATCGAAACTTTTTATTTCTTTATTTTAACTCATGCCATTTTCGTATACCTTTTAACAAAATATTTACGACAGATTGACTGCTGCAGGTTTTATATTCTAGACTTCTAGAGAATAAATAATCCATCTCTTGGAAATCGTCGGTAATTTACGAATTCAAAAAATGACGCTAATGTAAACCAATTCTTATACGTAGGTATACGTATAGATCTGCTTTGAATTTCAGATTCTTCTGCAATTCCGTGCATGTAACAATAATTGTTATAATTAAGAAAATTTCATCACTTTTTTTCTCGGAAATAAGAGCTAATTTTCTTTTTTTTTCTTTTTTTTTATACTACGAAACTTTCGCCTGTATTCGATCTCTATTCCTTATAGAATGCCGTAGAATTATATAGGTACCAGCTGTGGTGTTCTTTCAATATTTGCAAATTTATTTTCTCAGAGTTTGCCCTTATATGCTTACTTCAAGTTTCGACAACTTTTTATTCGGCTTGTATTTCGACTTTATTTCTCCAAGGATATCGCGATCCTTATACCCCGTTTCGAGATATGATCATTATGAAAATAGGATCCGTTCGAAGTTTTCTCCAGAATCATATATTGCATGTTGTAAATTATTGATCGATTCGAAATTTTACATTTCTGACTTTGCCACTGCAGATTTATCGTAGCTAAAAATTTTTGATAATCACCCAAAAATACCTAAAGAAGTCAATCTGTTTTCTAATTATTGTAGTTTTTATTTTTTTTTTATTTTTCTTGAAGCAGATTTATTATGCTGAATAATATCTTCCGAAATATTAATTAATTCATTAACTCATCGCCAGTCGGATAGAATAAAAAAATTAATTACTGCTGCGCTGAGGGTATAAGAGAATTTTAAGCTCTTCTGGTAAAGGATATTACATTGGAAATGTTATAAAGTACATTTGCCGACCTTTGCCCGTTTCAATTAATTATTTAATTTTTGATTACTATAATTCCGAGCTTTGTCCGTTGTGTATCTCTCTCAGTTTCTCTCTCTGGAGAAAAAAAAATTAAAATAATAATAATTATAATAATAATTAATTACTTGCTTTATTAATTGAGAGTTTTAATGAATAAACTTTTCACCCAGAGGTAGCCGAAACTGACCTACTCGCAATAATATTTGCAAGTCAGATCCATAAATTCACAATTCGGAGTAGCCGGCCAATATTAAAGGATCTGAAATACGGTGACAAACATTTTCCACAGTTTTCACGTTTGGTAGATTCCTACTGCGAATTCAAATCATATTCTATTATATTAAAAAAAAAAAAAAGAAAGAAAAAAAAAAGATGGGAAACTTTGATTTTGGTTCTAAAATATTGCTCCCACGCTTTATAGGGTGAAAGTATAAAGTTTTGACTACAACCTGATCCGAAGTGTGCCGAAAAGTAGAACGGAGCTAATGGCAAGGGGCTGTAAGGAAATGTGAAATCCAAGAATCTATAAAAGCATATTTTTCAACGTTGCAAAGTTTAAACTTTCCAAGGTACCTACCTATATAAGCTCTCAACTTTGAAGCCAGATATATTTAGATTGCATTTTACGAATCTGTTCAGTGCTTGCAAGCAAAGAATAAACGTAAGTGTATAGCTGACACCCATCGGTTTCTTGTCAAATTATATCTCCATTTTTATACCCAGTGATTCACCGCATCGAATGAATATCTCATAAAATATTCTTCAATATTAAATTATCAATCTTCAAAACTTCATTATATTATTATTATCAATTAAACGATATCGTCACAGAAAAATTTCACGTGAATAATCATTATCGTACTTGTAGAACCTCGCATTTCATTTTTGACAGTCTTCTATACCTACAGTAAATTGAATTCGGTCGAACCTCCCCACTCCTATTCGATAACTTACAACAGAGAAAAAAAAAAAAAAAAAAAAAATGCCTTTCTTTGTGGATCATCAGATTGTTGAAGAGAACCCCATCTGTGGATGAAAAAATAAAATAAAAAAACTTAAGCCTACCCCAAGAATACCCAATACTACGTATTGTGTAATATTCGCATGGATTGCAGATTTTTCTCGCGATCGCGGCTACTTTGTGTTAACCTTTGTCTAACATGACAACGGATTCTTTTTTTTTTTTTTTTCTTCTTTCTTTTTCGAGGGTAGGTATGCGTCACGCGGACTTTCGCAAGCAGAAAAATATTATCTAGATAAGTGTAAGTAAAGGCAGGGGCTTTCTTTCTCTCCACTAGAAAAGAAAATAGCGAGGAAATGTTAATGGGAAGGATTGGTGGCCGATGATATAGGCCTCAGGCCGGACCCTACAGGGGTAGTTTACGCTTCTTACTTCACTCATCTTTAATTTATTTCTCACCCTCTGATATCTCACACGTATCTCGTTGAAACAGGAAATGAGGAATGATAAGAGTTGTGCTTCCAGGCCGTGAAAAAAAATTGAAATTTATCTACACCGTATGACGGAATCACTAACGCTCAACAATTTCATCGTGAATCTATCACAGTTGTTTTATCACCCATACAGCAACTGCCTGTACTGTTCATTTGTGGCGATGATTACTTTTTACCTCCGATTTATAAAAGCAGAAAACAAGAAGAAGAAAAAAAACATTGTTACATTCATACAAAATGCAGAAGCCAAGTTTTACCATCGAATAATGATTAGCTGGTTCGCATACGAACTATACTGCGAATTATAATTCACTGACAAAGCTTCATGGCAGGCAATTCGTATGGTAGAAATTGTTACGGCTTTTGTACAGAAGCGTTTTGTATTCGTTTTGACATACGAATTAAATTCATATCTAATTGTATGGTAACCGGAATTAGAGTAATGCTCTCAGTCTGCTTTGCTTCATTTTTGCACACGCGAATAATTCGAGTCGTGAGATTTCTACGGGAATGGGACCCAGTGCGGTTGTATCGTGTACCTAATATATAAAGTGCCATAGAGATAAAACTTGAAAAGGTATTCTCTCTGCTGTGGTATAAAGCGCGGAAAAGGATTTTCAACGGTAAAAATTGTCTTCCTTCTTTCATCAAATCCTTTTTCTTATTTATTTTTTTTTTTCTTCCGAGAAACTTGCTATGACAATCTTATACAATTGCAGTATTCTACATGGCTCAGCGAGGATTGAATTATTCCATAAAAAAAAAGCTTCTTTGTGAAAAAAGTCTGATTGGCATTCTGATGTTCGCTCTTTAAAAATTTCGCACCGTCAAAGGCTGCATGATATAAGCCGGTTGGTATGAGGTATACGGAACATCTACAGAGATAAGTGTCAATTTCAGAATCCCTCGTTCGTTTCAAGCGTGGTTTTACTTGAAAATCTTTAGTGGGATATCCTCTTTTGCTTTTTTCATTTTTTCATTTTTTTTTTTTTTTTTCTCTCATCTGTGTCGATCAAGAGAAATTTGCTGTTGAAAATAATCAAAAGAAGTAAGACAGAAGATAAACTTCCTTCGGATTGAGATATACCTATCTACCTACAATCGTTCTCAAATATTGCGAGAAAATTTATTACGTCTCATCTCTACCGAAAAAATTTCATTGAAGATACTGTCTTCGTGCGGTTTGATCAATTATCAATATCTAGGGCAGTCCTATTCGTTAATCGGTTAATGGATTACGACCAAGATTTCTAAGACCTAATCAATGATCGCGTGGTCCCAAAATATCGGTTTCGGGCAATAAATTTGCGCAAAAAGCACAAAAGGTATAAATCAATTCACATTCAACATGGTAGACTGAAGTGGAAAAAGCTGTTCGATTTTGGTAAAATTGGATACCTCAGGGCTTTTTGGGTCGCTGATTCCAAATCTAAGGTCTAAGGTTGTCCAAGGAGTTTAACTTGGGACGAAGTCCACTCACAGACCATGCTCACTCAACTGATTTACACGTACAACAAAATATCTGAGATTATTTTTGAAAAAAACGTGAATATCGCATCTCTACGCGCCTATTTTGGTATGCTCCAACCAGTTCCAAGCAAATTTCTCTCCCTCGCGTGATAGCTTATCCAAATTAACAGACAATATACGAACACATGTGGATACACTAATCAGTGATAATAGCGAATGAGATCGCGAGCTTAGCAGTGAATATGTGCGTAACTAAGTACCTAAATAAGTATTTATATGAGTAAGTACGGAAGCTGCATAATCCTCGGGCTTATGAACTTTCGAGTTGATTAAGTTTGAGTAACGGGTGAAATAAATTATTTATATATATATGATAGGTTGAGACGTCCGTTATAAGAATAACCAGACACGTGCGATATATGTAGGTACCTAATATACGATCAGCACTTAAAGTAATTAGTACCTATATGTTCTGTTTACGGATCGACGATATTTTTGGCAATTTTTCTTCTGCATTTTGAAGAATTTTTTGCCCTCAAGATCGATGGCCTATCTCAGACTCGGCAATTTGGCAATTTCTAGCCTTAGAAATGGCTTCTGCATGGAAAAATATACGAGACGGGTTATAAGGTCTACAGACTGAAATTTTACAAAACGAATCGTACTCGGCAATTGAATAGAAAATATTCAAATCAGGTTCCAAGATGGATAAGCTCAGGAAAGTTACTCACTCGTGAGTTCAAATCTGTTTACCCAATTTGCTAATAGTTTCCTCATACCCCTAGGAATTACAAATTCTGGATGAAGGTATAGGTAGGTATCAAATTCGCGTCCCAAAGTTTCGTTGGACCAAATTGTCCTCGATCTTCGAATGTCACCATAGTATACGGCAGAATATGCAACGTAGATGGAGCACAATAAAAATCTTTGCGAAAACAAGTACTTCGATCAGATTTTATCGACTGGTAAATTTATACTCGAGAATGGTTACGGAATTCCCTGTTCCTTCTAGTATCGACGCAACGTTGCGTAAAGCGGAAGAATTATTATTCCAGAATCTATATACACGATCCTTACATCCAGTACAAAATGAAAATATTTTTATTATTGACGCAAATTTTATCCGCAAATAAAAATTTCATTTCACAGATTGGTCATCGTCGACTTACGCAACGTCATGAACGATTTCGCGTTATCCGACCGTCTTTCGATAATGATAATATTATTTACATCCGGTTTTCATATGCAAAAGCTTTGGCTGATTTATAGAATTGCATTTAAGAACCGCTCGTCCTTTCAGCGCGCAGGTTTTGTGCAGCAGAATTTTCGAAAGTTGTCAAAAATCTGTCGCATAGTTTTTGAAATTCTCTTTTCATCGGCAAGATTTTCATCTCTTCCATAAAGCGAACGTATTATTCTTCGCGCACGATCGGGTTGGCATGAAATTTTCTGCTTGCGTGAAATCAGCTGGATAGCCATACTGTTTTTAAACATCGAATTAGCCGCGAGGTAATGAATGGCCGTTCTTTTACTTCACGGTACAAAAGTATTAGCAAACCTGGACCATCGCCAACGTTCATTTGTCTTTTAGCTTTATGCTCTCTTTAGTGAAAAACCAAGTTCTTCTTACAAACAGGGTAGAAGATGGGGGATCAGCCTGCTGCAAAAGCTTTTGCTCCAAACGCTATCCACTTTTTCGCAAGCTTGAGTCTCCTGAGCTTGTGTGTCCACATATACAACATACATGCCATCTTTTCTTCGGCTCGAATTGATTCCCAAGTTTTTTTCCCAACAGGATTGCTGCACCCTTTCTTACAACAAGTTCCAAACTTGTCCAATTATTTCTCGCCTTTTGGTAAACCCGACTGTTTACTGTTCAGCTTTAAAGCCATTGATCCCCTATTAATACTCGTCGAGTGAGACTATGCGCTCAAGTTTTCACAAAAATTGGATTCAAGATTGTTGTCTTCCGTTTGACGAAACGTGAACTTTATCATTGGTGCAGATAATTGGACTTTTCGGAACCCCATAATTTCGACTCGTTATCTTGAGAGTAGACTAATCTTCACATTTGATACTACAGCGGGGTGATTCGTTTTTCGAAGTTGAAATTATACCCCAGTTTCAATTATAACCTTGTCCAATGTTACCATTCGCAATTTCTGGTTTTAACTTGGATCGGGTAACCAGCTTGCCGTCAGCTCTGCTCCAACCAATTTCACATTAATTAATTTCACGCCTTGATTTCCTGCTCGTAAAAGGCAATGGCGTAGGGCTAGCTCGTGTGCCTCCGAGTAAAACACAAAAAAAAAAAAAAACAAAATCAAAAAAACAACAGATGGATCATCTTTCATGATCAGCCTTGCGAAACAAAGAAATGAGCAATGATAATTCACAAAATGGGTAAAAATTGACGAATGAGGGTAGGTGCACACATTCTTCCATAGGAATCTGAACGTGAAGCCTGTATTCCATATGGAAATACTCTAAATTTGAGCTTCAAATTTAATTTTACATTCTTGAGATCATTTGCCTCCGGCCATGTCATTTATCAGGTATTATAATTCAGTCGCTGTCACCGTTATCTAGTGTTTAAATTAGCGCGGTCGCAGCAGGAACCGCTTTTCTTGCTTGACGTCACGCAGCTTTACTCTAAGAACATGTACCTACCCTTTGAGTAAAGAGGGAGAAAGCGACATTGATCAGCCCTTAGAGTTTAAAGCCTAGAGTCTAGACTGAGAGTATTTTCTCGTTTGAAACTTGGGCTTCTATCGTCCTTAAATATAAGTCGACGATCACCACGGTGACACTTTCCTTTATTCAATGTCGCGAAGCTCTCTTCCTTCTTCTTCATCTTCTTCTTCCTGTTTCACCCACCTGCGGGACTGGGTTATATAAATTTTCGATCAAAGCTATACAGCAGCAGCGTTTTAAACTTTTCGAGTCAAGACTTAAACCTCGAGACTCCTGTACAGTTTTAAGTACTTGCGTTTCATCGGCTTTCAGGAATGAGAGATATCTAATACCTAGATACTAACGTCGAACGTTGGTCTATTTAAACACTAGAGACATTCTCGATGACGTAATCGTTTGTTAAATAAACTCATTTTAAGTATATTTTCGTACCTACATTCGTGATGGGGAGGAGTAAGTGCCTCGATTTTTTTATATTTTTTTCACTCTCCGAATCAGTACGCCTATAACTATACTTACTAGATTAAGTAGTAGATAGAATTATTATTTCAACAGAGAGACTAAATACATAAATGAGAAAAAAAAAAAAAAAATCATTAGAACAAATAATCAAGTTTTATTTTAGAATGCTTGCTTTTAATTCGTATATATGTATACCTTGTTCAATCTACAAAACAGCGTTTGTATATTTTAGTAACTCGTGCGGTTTGAGCCTGTCATATTTTTTCAGACTTTCTTCACTCTGACATGATGCCAAAAAGTTCTTTAGGATCGAATTATGAGATTACGAAGGAAAAATAATATCGTGGAAGAAAGAAAGGACTAACAATTTCAAACAGCAATCAAACAGCACGCTCAGAGTATAATGAGAAATAGATGCATGTATTAATAAAATGGATAATTCTGCTTTTGTCTGCGTCCAGAGGTGAAAGCACGCGTATAAAACGAGATGAAAATCAGATTCAGGCCCGTTTCAAATTTCAATGAAATTTTCTCCGTAAACCATCCGCTAAAAATGTCGATTCTGTAATTGAATAGAAGCCTACGAATACCGACCTCCGAACTTTTCAAGTGTAATTTTGAACGCAAAATTACTCTTCAACTGTATAATTTTGGATTCAAAATTCCAGCGAAAATTATAGCTTTGAACACAGAATATCTAACGCTAATTGGATTTATACGAAAAGCTTCAGGTTAACTAAAAGCTTATTTGCAGGGTGCAGTTGGCAGTTTGACACCCCTTCAAAACTACCCAACTGTTTAACTCGCGTATTTAACCGAACCTCAGATCCCCTTTTCCCTTTACTCCTCATGTGATTATTTGATTAATTTTTTTCTAATCATACATCCGATTGCAAAAATTATTCGATCTGTTCCACGAATTTGATATTCAATTTCAATATGCGTTGTGGCTCATTGCAGGAATATTCCTCATTCGCTTCGATTCGGGACCGATTAGCCCGTGGAAATTGAACAGATAGAAAAAGATTAGGTGATCTGGGAATAGGGGAAGTTCAAAATCCTCTAAACCCTTTAAACTTTTAGGGTCCTTAAAAGGAGCTCAAGCCAATAGATTCAGCTGTATCACTGAAATCCACGTTCAACCAATGAAACAGGTCTTGATTACGATTTTGTAACGCAGGGATTACCTGGGCTCAAATTCCCTTAACGAACCCTCGTTAGCAGGTACATACACATACCAAAACGAAAAATAATTGAAATCAATTAGAAGAAACAAAGCGTTACGCAGTCTCCCCAATTTTCAACCCTCTGGGCTGGTGTTCGCTCGTTTTTTGAATGCCTTTTTGGATCAACTGACTCGACGTATTATCAGCTTTCATAGCTTTCTTTCTTCGGCTTTTTGTTACGTAAACAATATAAAAATACATTTCGATTTAATGCAGACAGTCGAAAAGTACCATAAACCGATTTCCGCTTGTTTCTGTTAGAGGAAATCCGGTAGTTTGACTATCGTTAATTCCCTTCTATCATAACACAACCGCCTAATTCAATTGAGGGACGTTCTACCCTCGGTTCACCCTGCGATGAATTTTCAGTTTACATTTACTAGTGAATTAGGGAACCCTTACTTCCTTCCACCCTTTATCTCGGCGTCTTAACCCTCGCCTTAGCTTTCAGAAAGAAAACTCTGAACTTTTAAGTTATGAGTTCGATTTAGCCCGCACAACTTGCCTCCTTCCTTTCGGCGAGAGGGATTGAAACGAATAAATTATTGGCCTTGTTCGACCGGAAGTTTCAGCTATGCTATATTTTCCGTGGATCAAATCGCGCGATGATAAATTCTGAAATTCTTAAAATCAGAAACCAAATGTCCATAGCGAAAGGGAATGATTAATTCTGACATATATATAGTACACTTTTATTTTTCTCTGTTCAATAAATTACCAGTGTAATCTGGTGTGAGCCTCGTTCCTTTTTTCCTCTGACCATAAATTATTAGGACTTTATGCTACTAGCAGTTTCGTTTTGCCGAATAATGAAACAAAGGGAGGAAGAAACGAAAAGTAAATAACAAAGATACCGCAGTAGCTGAGATGAATCAAATGAAGAAAATTTATTCAGACGAAAAAATCCCGTGTTTTATTATCTTATACATATAAGTATTGTATAAATCGCTTTATGGACTTAGTCAACTTTTAGTCAAGAAGTGTAACTACCGTGAAATAATATTTCTTATTTGGGGTAAAACTCACTATGCCACCGCCTGTCCCGACGATTAATAAAACATGAAGAATGTCACTTCATTTTTCCGATATTGACGGAACCCCATTGCGGGATGCTATTTTCTTTGTATTATCATTTTTCAATCGATCGCATGAAACTTCTATTTTCACAATTTATATACACAGAGAAAATTGTGTTACTCTATTATATTGAGACACATTTTTTCGGGTCAAGAAACTTTGGCAAAAGTTCTTTATTATTTCTCCTATACAATTGTTTATCGCGAATTATTTGCACACATTATATAGAAGTTTACTCAACCAGCTCAGGCAACAAACAGATTATTTTTCGTATCTACTTGTCATATATTTCGTTTATCTTATATTTGCAGTTGGTGGGGTCTAAACTCGAAAGTCTCGCGTAATGTGCTCAGATTAGCAGAGTTCCGGCTTGTGGAAAAATGGCTCTAGATATCGACCATTATAGTTCTCTATCGCTAATATTTTCGTAGAATGATGTTACGGATAGATAACTAAGGACCCGGTAGTCTTATTAATAATTCATAGTTCGGGGGATACGCCAAGTTCCGTTTCCGGCCGAAAAATATTACGCGAATACATATGAATCTCAGAAACCTAGATAAATTCTCCGAATTCTACTATCTCGTTTCTCAAATCGTCTCATCCAATTTTCCTGAAAGTTTATCCATGTGTTATTTGGCAGAAATTTATATCGAACGGTGCAGTGGGTAGTTTTGTTTGATGAAACCTCCAGCCTTATCAAAAGCCATAATTTTATCTCCCCGAATTTCTAAAAAGATCTAGTAATGATTTTCGATTTTCACTGTCAGCTAAGAGAGGGATATATCTTTTGGCAAAATATGTAGGTATAATAAACCAAAATGGGATACCCCGCAATAAATGGTGGGTGTGGCTCCTGCAGGAAAATTTCCCATTTATTATTAGTCGGGACTGCAGCAGTGAAAGTTCTCGCGATTAATCTTCTTCGCTAGATTTAACATGCATGGTTTTCTTCTACCAATTCCAAAAAATGTCTTAACTCATGATGCGGGTTATGGAATTATATTTCCGTGCTATATATTACGTATATATTCGTGAAGTTTTCGAATCGGGAAAACATTTGACGTTAAAGCAATAAACTCCGTGTAGAAATACGTGCGAGCAACTTAATTAGTCTATATGTCTACGAGATCATTGCCGGAGGTTTTGCTTTGGTGTAATGAAAAGACCAGTTAACGGTGTTCGGAAAACAGTTTAATCCTGGAAACTGTAATTCGTATATCCAGTTTACAAATAGAGTGTCATTTCGTTCGTGGAACAGAAAGCAACAGGGGATAGGAGCTTGCATATGTATATATTTCGATGTATAGGATAGATACACCTGTTTTCTGTTGAGAACCTCCCCTTCCTTCTTCACTTGGCAAAGTTCTGGCCCGGACAGCTTTAGCTTTCAAAAACAGATATTCCGATCCCCTTCTTACTTCACCATGTCATTTCTTGACTTGCTTACTTCACGAAGACGTAATACTACTCCGAACAATAGGAATACATCGTCGTTCCAGTTCAACGATCCATCAAATTCCTTATTTCTGGTTTAATTCAAGTTCTCCAACTTTTCTATGACGATGAACTGAACGATGTTCTCTTAAACGCTGTAAGATTTCAAAGGTCCAATTTCGTTTTTGAATCTAACTTTTGTTTCGTCAGACCTTTTCTTTTTTTTGTTTTTTTTTCAACCGTGAATTGCATCATCGATGGGATTTTCATGGAAAATCTTACCTAGCTAGATTCTACGTAGCCCCTCGAACGAGAGAACAATTTTATCCAACGCAATATCGTAAGATGTAGTTGTTGGGTGAAATTTTGCTTAGAAGATTCAACGGATATTCAATTCTTGAAAATCCTGGAAGCACACCGTTTGTGTAGAAGAGTAAGTGTGCATAATGAATGTCTTCTTGATACCACGTCTGATCGTTATTTCATTCGTAATTTGAAAACTTCATGCTAAATAATTGAGAAGTTTGAAGCTTGTTTAAAATTTAAGGAGAAATAGGCCTAGCTATGACCTTTAATCTTCGAAGTTTTAGTAGTTTAGGAACAGGGCAGCGGTCTATGAGGTCCAAGTTCAACGAGTACCAAGACAATATGATTATGGTTAACGTAGAGTCGAAACTACCCGGAGTCTTCGTATAAGACCCAATTAACGTTCAATTCCAAAGGTATATTGTTAATAATAAGGAAGTTCGCGGTATAATTTAATTGACAAAGTCCTGCCTAGAGAAATAGGATTGGCGGCAACGAGGCCCTCGGAAAATTAGCTACTTTGTGGACTTTGCTATAAGTATCGTAACTGAAATATACATGATCTTTAAATATCTGCGTGGTATCTTGTTCATTTTTGGTTCAATTTTTGGATGGGAATTCTAAGACTTGCTGATACGTATTTCACGTTACTTGCCAAAGTCAACGATCGTACATCAATGAAGTCAAGAACCGTACGTGGGTAAAGCTAGTACGAGTTAGGAGCAACTGGCTATACAGCAAATTTACTTCAATCTTATAAAAGTTTGAAGTGCGAGTAAAATGCAAATAGGGAATCCACGTGATTCGATCCAATCGACTGATTGAAATCGACGCGACGCAGCGAACTTTTTTCGAACGAAATTGCGCCAAGCCTCTGGATAAAGATCAAAAGTCTGATTTCGTGGCTTGGCTATAAACCTTTGACGGTTTCATTAGGAACCTTTCAATTTGCCGGAAGTTTTTACAACGTCTGCTAGAATCTCGTTTACACTTTTGAGAAGAAAAAAAATTCATCCTAACGAAGCCCGCTTCCTTCTGCCTTTCGGTGTGTACAAAAATTATTCCAAAATTCAGTCAAATAGGCTTCTCCTAATTCGTTACATCAAATGTTAGAATTTGTTGAATTTAGCAACCATTCAATCATAAAAAAATATAACCATGTAACTGCTGTGCTTTCATATATTATCATTCAACATTCACAACCTCGACCAATGTTCATATCTTTATTCTTCGCGTCGTTAATCGCAGCTTGATTTTTTTATGTAATATATCCAACGAGACACTGTATACCTACTTTGAATGGAAAAAGTTTGATTCTGTTTTCTAAATCACTTGCTGTTAGCCCAATATCCTGGGGTATTTCTTGGTGGAACTGAAAAAGTCTTATACTTCACTTCCATCGTCGTGAAAGCTCAAGTTTCCACCCAGCAGAAAACAATAATCGTAAGAATCTTGTTTCGGGCCAGATACGTCCTGAACTCAATTGTTGTTCTTGTTTTTAACTTGTTTTGTTCAAACACATTGAGTTTTTTCAATGTTTAGCTACCATATTTGATTTTAAGTTCTACAATTATTATGCTACCAGCCTCGATGAGTGTCGTTCCAGCAAGAATTTCAGCGGAATTTAATAAACGAGAATCAAGTAGTTCGAATCCCTAGTATCCAATCTGTGTTTCCAATCTCAAACTTATCTACCGGATAATTTCTCAAACATTTGTATCAACGAAGTAACGTTCCTTCGCTGCAGGGACACTGAGCGTTTTTCCATGAGAAAAAGAGAGGCTTATCAGTTTCCCTTCTTCCAACGGATTTGAACGTCGTTAGAAGCGGTTGATCGATCTCTGGTCCCCGCTAATTCATCTTGAAATGGTCGAAACAGAAATAAGCAAAATACGTC
This sequence comes from Tenthredo livida, assembly GCA_963992785.1. Lineage (NCBI taxonomy): Eukaryota > Metazoa > Arthropoda > Insecta > Hymenoptera > Tenthredinidae > Tenthredo > Tenthredo livida. The sequence continues at coordinate 24,639,882 of OZ023065.1, forward strand.
ACGCGGAAACCGAGCAGTTTAACCATTTACAGGCCTATTTGTGGCTTTACGAGCCCCGTCATTAGCGGTCTGTTTAATTTAACACTTACAAAGCACATTCGGATTTCGGACCAAAGGAAAGCCCTCCGAATGAGAATCTGGCCCCAGTTAACGTCGTCATTTGAAATGCCCACGCTATCTTTACGACGGCCTTGCCGCTCGAGGTCCTCGTAGAAAATCCCCATAAATCTTTACTTTCCTAGTAGATCCATCGATCTATAGATCCCGTAAATCTCGAACCTGCTGCGCCAATCTGTAGCCATACTTTCCACCGGTTATACGAGCGGTCACTTCAACCCTACGAACTTTTCACCCTGTGCGACAGAAAATAGTCCATTACCGAACTTCAACGTTTCCAGCAACCCTTCACCCACAATTTTAGGTTGTCAATGAAAATTTGTTCGCGAATGCCGTCGCGAAGTGCGACCGTCGTCGCGAGTTTGACAGGCGTCTTTTATCTATTGGTAGATATTGATATAGTAATAGCAGATGTACAAAGATCGCAAATCGTATTTTATGAAGCAGATGAAAATCCGGGAATATTTTTACTGACAATCTACCCAGGATTTGCAGCTGCTCAAATTCTCGCCAAAAGCAACGTGAATTAATCTCGAACTAATGCTCCAAGAATTTATGATTTATGAAGTTGAAGGGTTGAAGAGTATAAAAAAATAATGAGCAAGTTCTCCGGCAAATGGGTACGCGCTAAAGTGCACCGGGTATATTTTAAGGCTGCCATCTTCGTCAAGCTGCTGCTAAGATATTTAACGAGAATAGTTTATTATTTATGGTAAACTTAACGAGTGTTACGACAGAATGTGGAAGATCTGGTGTGCTGAAATTGGGGTTTCCGGCTGAAGAAACTCCACATTATGGGTTGAATCCCACCGCTTTGAGTTTCAATTTTTCACTCAAGCTATTCGGGATTAATACGCTAACCCCAAACGTATTTGGCTTTCGTTTTGCACAAAGGAATATTAATAGGACGTAAATTGCAAGCTGGAAAGAATACAGGAGGGGTGACGTCTGGGCGGTTCATAACTCCTTGTCCTCCTGGCGTCGGAAGTTAAAGAGGTTTTTTTTTTCTTCTTTTTTTTTGCCACAAGCACTGGCACGGTGAAAAGGTCGAGAAAAAAACTTGAGGAACCTTCGATCGGCAACACCCTTGCAGTTGTTCATGTCTGTGAACTACCTCGAATCGAAAAAATACTAATGAACCGATTTTTCCTTTCCTTTCTCAATCCTGCAATATCAATTGAAAGACCCTTCCATTCGCCCTCAGTAGCAGTTTTTGATACATGCATGGCTGTGCGATCATCAGGTTAATATGTAATAAAAAAATGATGATAATTTATAGCCACGGTAAAGCACGTGATCTCAGTGACGTGCTAAGACTACTTATTCGATAAGTTGGGAACGCTTCATGAATATCTTAGAGACGTGTGTTCCATGAAAATAATTTGTGATCTTACAGCTAGGATCGCGTAGTAATAATGTCAGCGAAGTCCTGCGCGTGGCTTCCCTGAATATATTTACAACTTCTAGTTGATCGAGGTCTGACACGAATTCATCCCTTTTCTAACCCCTTTTCCTATAGTTAAAGAGGCGCTGGCCCCTAAGCGAGATGAATTCCCATGGTATGAGAATCCTTGTTCTAATTTCTCAAAACATTCCGGTGGGTATATGTTCAACCGGAGCTAAGCTGGGCTCAAGGATGTGTGGTCTTTACCAAGGCCCTTACGCTTTATAACTCACAATTAGTTATACCACTTTCCTCTTTATAGTTGCACACTGTATTTTCGAGGAAATACCTCAGAGGCTCAAGAACCCCGCAGGTTCTGTCAGGATCTTAAGAATTATGATGATAGCAAGCTCGCGTTCCAATAAAACCGTTCATTCGAGATGAAATACGTGTACGTGAAAAATATTATCGCTACTTTGAAAGGTACAGCTTCGAGATGTACTGCGGTTCCGTCTTATCACATATTTTATTCAACTTCGAAAAATTTTCGAGCCAGATAATCGAGAATGGTGAAACTACAACTTGTCACTTTAATTCCATTATTAATTGCATGAAAGATTGAATGTAGCATGATAAAATTTATGGTCTTGCGAGACCTTATTTTATGTCAGATTTATACATGGATAGGGATTTCTTCAGGTGAAATAAAAAATCTGAAGCTGGAGGGTTGGGTCGTGTATTTGGATTGAATCCTTCACGAGGGTACAGCGCCTTTGATCGGCTGAGAATAACATCAAGGGATTTGTTCGGGCAGAATTATAATCGAAAGGAATAACTAAAAAATCTGTGCCTTTTCTTTTTGTCTGCCTTGTTCATTACCCATAATTGTTGGGTAGATAAATTAAATGAGGAACCAAATTTCTTCTCCGACGAATATGTATGTGCAATGTGCATCTTTTGCAATTTCACGGCACTCAACATTCATCATGTTGTTTTAACAAGAAATGTGAAAATGTAAAAATTGCCAAGATGAGGATTGTGAAAGTTAAGCTCACTGGTCTATACGTGGTTTTGTGCGTCGTCAACAATACAAATATATGAAGAAAGTTGTTTCGATCCCCTACAAAATTTGTGCACTTGTCGGAACCTCTGAATGTAACGTGGTATTAAAAATTGCCAAGTACTTAGGATATTAGTCCTTTCGATTGGTTGCCCAATTTTTCTTCTCCAAATTTTGTCTTCGGGTGACTCACCATTTATGCATGGCCAAAGATTAGTATAATACGTTTAGCTACGGAGGGAAGAAATTACAGGGAATAGGTTCCTGTTGTTAGAAAGAAAATTTGATGGCTGGAAATATCAACGACATGCGTTGTTCAGTCTGGTGAATCTGGTGAATCAAAATATACCTACGTATTGCTCATCAAGAAATTTTGAAGATTGATTTTGTTGAACGTACTTTCCGATGACGAATATTGAAATTATCAATTGTCCAATAATTTCCTTTCCCCTCTCAATCGACCGGAGGGAAACCCCTAACTTGTACATCTTTTCGATGATCTTTTTTTCCTTCTTCTTCATATAACGGTATTAGGTATTTCCTGAACTTTCACGAAACTGAAAAACATTGACGTGAGAGGTATTGCCGTGAGAGAGTGAAAAATTGACTTGGGGTTGAGAAAACCAAACAACGTATATGTTTTTGAAACAGTCGTTCATCACATGTGACATTTATTTAATTAACTTTGAGGGGATGTCTCGAATTCTGTCATCCCAGCATCCCGACATATCCCCGAAATTGCATTGGCGACCTTATATCTTACGATACTACATCGACTTGTCTAAAATTTTGAACAAACAACTCAATGAAAATCAATCTTTCATTGCTTTTTTCATAACTAATAAATTATTCATAAAAAAAAAAAAAAACTAGGGAGTAATTACTAGTTCATCAAAGTTATTTGCATAGCTGTAGGATACCCATAAAAATCTATATGTAATTTCGAATCCCAAAAGCCTTTCCTCTACATCTTCTGAATTTTAACGACTTGCTTGCGCAAGCACAAGTTCAAACCTCAGGGTTCAAATTACATCCCCATTAATTCCGCAGGTATTTCTTTGAAAATAATATACATAGGTATATATATATGTATTTACAAAATATTTTTTTTGTCAGTTTGAATCGGGAGGAGCATTGCTTTCCTTTTGTTTCAGATCTTCAAATTTGTTTGTCAGAGCTCTTCCAGGATACTCAAATCGGCATGTAACGATGTTTTCGTCGGTGATTAGTATCCGAAAGTGCCTCTTCTTCGATACTTTTGCAAACGAAACTAATTGCAATTACAGTGATCGAAACGGCACGCATTCATCTTAAAAGTTGCCAAAAGCTAACGACAAGGGTAACGCGGTCCTGATTACAATACGCTTGAGTTATATCGCATCAATTAGGCACTTATTTATCAACCCCCATCTGGTTAACAAATTAATTCCTTCAATTCACACCCCTTCACTTATTGAAGATAAATCCTTCCACACTTAAACAACCCTTATGACTTTACTGACAATTACTCATCCTGTTTTCTCAAAGCTCTGCACAATGTTTAATGTTTCCAATCGTCAGAGATGTATCAACTGCACCCTCAGATTTTAGGAATTTAACAAAATGAGGATTTGAGTAATTTGATGGAGCGTTTTTCAAAGACAATTGCCGATAATTAAATCATTCAAGACTTTGCGGATCTGGATAATATCCCTGTATTGAGTTTAGATTGAATTTACAGTTGCAATAATTACTGTGATTATCCGAGATCCTCCAATGTTCTTTAATTGACTTTTGAAATCAATTAGTCAAACGAACTGCTTAAAAACAATGAGATTTTCCGGTTTTATTTGTAATATTTGTAATTCAACCGCTTTATGCATTATTGTTTCTAATTATTTCGCTTCCGTCTGAATTACACGTAATAATAAACCAGATTCAGACAAGCAATTTCGAGCAGCGCTTCGCCATGAGTAAAGCTCGATTGAGTTGGCTCGTGTTTCCGCTTAGATAATTGGACTCGAGAGATTTTGTGCGAGTTTGTGCTACTGACTAAGGTGGATATTCTAGCTAGAATAATACCTACAGTAGTAGCGCATAGAAAATAAAAAAAAATACTTCCTCTGCACCTTCGACTTTTTGAATTGCATAAAAAATGTTATCTTGGTATAAACTTATAAAGAATAGTGGAGAATACCGGGAAAGAGGATTGAGGACTAACGCAACCATCCAGATTGCCAAGAACAACATTTTTATTGTAAATTTTCTTCGTTTTACTGCATCTTCGGAGATTATTTTTGACTTGGCAAGTTTGATTTATTGATTATTCGTTGTGACTTGTCCTCAATATTTTCTTCTTACGTGAGACGGCAATGGAGAACGTCAAATTCTCTGATGTATGAAGTGTGAGGGAAAAATGTAGTTCATTCGAATTACTGGTATATAGACTTTCCGGGTAAAAATTGGAAAAGGCATAGACACAGGTGTTTCAAATTTTGTAAAAATGATCGAAAAATGAGTTGATACATTTGAACATTTGTTAATTCAGTGCTGAAAATATTTCGAGTCTGTTTAAAGCCTAACAAACGTTTTCAGGATAAGACGAAAATAAACATACTGGGTAATTTTAACCTTTTCACAATTATAGACGAACGGTTTCCATCGATTACGTTGTCACGAAACAAAAAACTATTTTCAGTTCGTTAGCGTTCTTATTTCGTATAGATATCTCAGGTTACTTGCACACGACCCCATACCTTCAGAACAAACAAGAATTTTATTTTTCCTCATGTTTACGAATGCTCGCCGCGGGGGTTATTTATTTCAGTCGTCATGCGTACCTTAGAAAAATTTACGAATAAACGTATTGCGGAAATAACTATCCATATAAACCCGTTATACGACGTCGAACGTTGCTTTTCGAAACATATAAAGCATCGTCGACGTCTCGTAACCACTTTATTGCTGTGTTGTTCTTCCAAAAAGTTATCGCTATGCACGTGATATGGCAGAGGAAATGGTTCAACTATACTGACCCATATATGGTTGCATTATAATAATCAAGATAAGGAAAAAGTTTATAATCTACGTCGTACTTCCGTTCCCAACTTCCACATCTTCAATTTCACGAAGAGTAATCTAATCAATTTTCTTTCGGAGACTAGATCTATGCGTTAGAATAATTTCCTGTATGTCTTTGCGGAGTTTTCTTCTTCTTCAAGATTGAGAAAATTGAACTTGTGTCTTTACTCGAGTGGCTTATCTCTCGCCAATATACGTACCATTGGATGGTTGATCATAACGGAACAAGGACAATTCAATCATCGAAAATCCCTCGATTTCAGAAACTGTTACTGCTTCTACAAGGATCACTAAGATATCATATAAATTTTTTTGTATAGAATCGAACGAGTACCTCCTCCCTTTTTTTCTGATCATAAAAATTCGTCGATAAAGCTCGTTTTTGAAAATTAAGCTTTCAACGAGAAGACATAAAATGAAGGGGTAAAACGTGTCATCGGAGTGTTTTTCGACGAATGAATTAGTGGGGATTATATTTCGAGTCGTGAGGAATGTCTTGTTAACTTAGAGTTAACAGCTTTTAGAATCTGATACTTTTCATGGCCTACTATATCAACGAGTAATCCTCACATAGTATATATCCCCAAATTTGTCCTTTTTCGCTACGGGTAGTCTCAGCGTCTTGCCAATGGATTTCCGGACGTGTTTCACAGGAGATATCGTCTTGGGGGTCCGAAGCAATCTTCGTTAGACGGTGGCCATCTTTAAGTGACTATCCAGGGGGATATGGATCAAATCCTACCTTTTTCGTATAGATTTGCAAAATCATCAAATCACGCAAAAAACCTACCAACATTCATTTTCTAACAATGCAATTAAGTCAATTATTCCTGGTGATGGTAACCCATCTCAATTCTCAAACGCATTCTAGCTCACATTAAAAGGGTGTATGTATATACCATTACGGCAAAAACTCGTCCTTTTTGCGGAACAGCAATAATTTAATGTGATGCACTACTGCCCACATATTTATATCGTGCCAAAAAATTCCTAACTCTACCCCGAGCCTAGGGAGGAACTAAAAAATAATAAAAACGAAACTGCCAGACCCACCGTCTTGAAATTTGCAAATTTTTTTTTCATACGGTATTGTTTTAACCACCCAAATATTTTCCTTCTATTAATTGATGCGGAAGATACGGTTTCTCCACAAACGCATGTAATTCACGCGGAATTACTATCAAGTAGAATCAGGATATAGATCGACGTACAAAAGTTAAAGTCTAATCTTTTCCTGGTAGAATCAATCGTTAAAATTGAACAGGATACGAGAACTTTTCATGCCCGTCATCTCAATGTGAAGTTCTGTCAATTTCAGATCCTTTCATCGAGATGTTTCCGAGTTTGTCGGATTGACCGCGATAGACAGACCGACGTCGACGTCGGTTTCTCGGATGATGAAAATCCGAGATCGTGAGGATTCGTTAAAATGATCAAAGCCAACGATTTCTTATATCATCAAGGTGGTGAATATCAAAACGTGTTTTAAAATCACACAATTATGGACAACTATATCATTATTTTTTGTTCAACCTGGAATCGTGAAACACTAAATCCAATATTTAACAATGTGCCAGTCTGGTTATACCTGAGTATTTAATAAGCGAAGAAGAACTCGAATTAAGGTCCATCAGCATCGCGGTGCCCCGCGGGATGGCAATTTCTAACAGCTCGGAAATACCCCAACCCTAGATCTCACTGCGGAAATTACTTATTCCAACTACGGCAGCCGCCGAAGAGCGTTTTCTCAAAAGTTATCATAATATATAATAGGCATATGCCTATGTAGATCAGCACTGACTCATGTTTTTGACAATAATTGTAAAGTACCTACATGCATGAGGTAAGAGCTTAACGCGTTCACGTTATTAGTTGCAGCGTAATAAAATCTAACCGCGATGAATTGCGAATAAAATCTCTCATCCTTTATCAGATCTTAGCTCTCGTGAATGTGGCTTTAATTAAATTGAACCGATCACCGACTGTAATTACAGTAGGGATCTAACACCGAAACGTTTATTAGTTTTTATTTTTCTTCCATCTTTCGCGACAAATATATTTGCGACTTTATTTTTATTACATGTTTTTTTCTTTTCTTGTACATTTTCGAGACGAGCAGCCGTGGTCGTTCGATTTCCTCGCTCTCTATATGATCAAATATTTCGTTGATTAGTTTTTCGCCGGTCAGACGCCCTGACAGTAATTGAAGATTCGATTTCAGTTAATTAAATCCTCAATCGCTCCGGCAACCGGCTTATTCTCATGCGCTTTATGGCTGCCGTTTTCTGCGCTTTTACAATTTCACCAAATTCGCCAATTCTACTCGCAGCAATATGTTCAACGGAACAAACGAGGCTCTGTGTACACAGACACGCATTCAATGATCAATACGACATGGTTGGCTCTAACAACGATTCCATTCGTATTTAACTTAATTGTTCCTGTTCACACGCCACTGTTACTTTTACTCAAACTTTGTGACCCGCGTCCTTTGTTCTTTGATCAAGCAAACGAACGTTAACACACAAAGTTTCATCAACTTTAGATCAATTCTTGGAAATTATACACTTGAATTCCGTTTTCGAAATTCGAATCGCCTTTTTCTATCCCAATGAATTGATGCAGCCGTTTGTAAAGCTACGTAAAATGAGACCAACGAAAATGGGTGCAACTAGCGAAGTGAAATGCTCGAACCTTCGAAATGATTTCAATAGCTGAAGATGACAGGGGCGAGGGAATAGTCGGGATGAAATAACTTCTTATCCAATATTTGTGGAATCGCGGACTTTTCGGAATCTTTGGGATTTCCTGGCTCTCCATAGTCTCAAGATTATGGGTGTTCCTCTTTCAGTTCGAGTGAAGAACTTCGGAGTAACGTGACCACACGGTAACCACCGAGTTCGAGAACCGTGAACGAGGTACAATCTTCGGTGAAAGTATACCGTCAACTTTCTTTGAACCGGAAATTATTGTACCCGCACGACTTTTCCGACCCGTTTTGGTTGGCTGCCAAGAAACTTATCTCCTAGTACCAGAATCGACGAAGAAAATCAGCGAGAGTGAGATAAAGATGGAATTGGTCCTAACTAACATATTAGTACTTTTATGACATTTATAAAATAGCACAAAATCAAATGAGATTTCAATCAGCATGCGAATATCAGCTGCAAAAATTACAGTCCAGTTGAGTCTTTCCCATTTATCGCGAATCGTCAATCAAAGTAAAATTGTTAACCGAAATGTGATACGACCCGATGATTTTTTGAAAATAATCCTCTCATCGTAGTATACGTTACACATGGGGAATCCCGTCGACCCGATATCATCCCCAAGACAGCACTGATACTGATATCAGGTTGATTTTATTTTTCTCGATTTGAACACTTGACCGAAAGTGTTAGGGTCTGGTTGTAACATGTCGTTGTTCCGGAGTAGGACATGTGCAGATAGATACAGGTATGCAAGGTACAGAAACCCCGTAGACCTCGTGTATCTTTATGTCTTCAACCTTTCGTCTGTGTATAGAAAGGGTGTTAGTGGATGGGAGGAGAGCCAGTAGTTCCCTTGGAGATACCTGTGCGTGTGCACCTTCTTCCGAAACCCTCGAACGGATATATTTTCTGGTTACAAATACACTGGCTTTTTCTCTACAAACCTTACACCAGATCGGATTCTCTAGATTCTCTCGATTCCCTTCGCCAGGGCAAGAGGGCAAGAGGATAAGAGGGCTGGAGAGAAGACTACTGCAGGGATACTGGAAAGCCGTCAATCTCGCTTTAGGATTTACAACCCTCCATATTGGTCTCACGTCTTTCATTTGTCTCACCTTTCCTCTTTTTCCTCCATTGCTTGCAGCTTGGTATAGGTATATGTGTATTCGCCAACCTCTTGGCTCTTCAACATCGACAATAATAAATCAATATAGGTACCCTTGAGCATTGTAAAAGTGTGAATTATCCCTCGCGAATGTAAATGTATGTACAATGTACCCAGTACCGTTGAAGAAAAGAATCGTTCGCACTTTTAACGCAAGCTGTATAACGCGTCTACACGGTATGGGAGTCATAAGCCACTCAGAATATCGAGCGTCTCGTCAAATTGGCTCGGTTTATAAAAATTGGCTTTCTTTATGCCACTGAGATTTTCTTCTCAAATTTCATTCACGTGTATCAAACGAGTTGAACATTTTTCTCATCATCTGAAAGGACGAAGTTTAAAGAAGCTTTACAAAAACCCTTGGTGCGGTTTACCGGAATCGGCTCCTGACTCGAGATTCGGAAGAGTGATAACCCTTTCTGAGGAAAAAGGCATCCTTTAAGCTAGGTGGAAAAGACACAATCTATAAAGCTCAAGGAACAAAAGGGTTTGACGGTGGCAATTCCCCAATTGAAAACCAACCAAGGAATTGAGACTACATTAAAAATTATCTGTGAGTGAAATTTATATGGGACTGTCTGGATATGGATTGGATTTATTCGATATCAAAGCAAAGTTCTAACAACGAACAGTGACGATTGTTTTTCACACTGAAATTTTCTCATAGCGGTTTTCCATTTCGCCAACAGTTATTCCATATACAGTTTCGTTTGAAATTTTTCCAGCTTTTTCATTCCTGTATATTTTCCGTCCGTTCAGTGGTTCGGTAAAAGCACAAGCTTCAATAATTGGCTTGACCACTCTGATTGAACCTTTGCCTACGCGGATCCAGGTTGTATTAATTATTTTTTTCCGAAATTTCATCAAATCGCTCAAAGCTGAAGCCATTTTCGGTCACGAATATCGCTTCCACGATGCCAATGCTGGTCCATGCTGATATTCGTCAAGAGAACAGAAGGCAGAAGACATGTGTGTTGCCAAGATCGATCGTTCGAACAGACGTGATTAGTCAGTCTCGTACGTAAATTTCACTACTGCGGTATAACACGATGTGTAAATATATTCCGATGGCTATATACCTGCAGCCAAAGTAATTTCGAGCTTGTAACTTCAGTTGTTCTCATCAATCAATTAATCGATAAGAAATTTCGTCGATTTGTCGAGTCGGAGATGCTCAGTTCGTATTACATTTCATTTCTGGAAATCTGTCCACCAAATGGCTCATAAATATTCGATATTTGCCTCTGGCTGACCCCACACTGACCAGTACCACTTCCTAACAAATCTTAGAAGATGCTTGCCAATGATATTCTCTTGCTGGAAAAATAATTGACAGTATTTTATAGCTCAGCGAAATAACCGACTAGACACACAGTTGAAGTAAATGACTGTTGAAAAATTTATCTACAGACTATATCATGCGCCAAAATTTATTATACGGTCGTGTTGCCAACAGGCACGTTTCTCAGTCTGATACGTTTATTTGCTGAATAGAAACCAACATTGATTTTATTCCGAGTAACTGGAGTGGGTGAACTAATTAAATGGCAGAATGCGTTTGAAGAGCAAATATGTATATTCTGACCAGAAACGGTTTCGCGAAATTTGCTTACATGATATTGGAAATGTGTATGTACATACAAACCAATCCAACGTGTTCGAACGCTACCTTTGACTGTGTTTGACTATCGCGAATGACCAAAGCGAAAAGTGATTTGCTGTAAATAAAATTTTCATAGCTGAGATCGAGAGTACAATCGAAGATAATTTCGAAAAATCCATTCAAAATGTTATTAAATGAAAGGAACAAAAGCTGGTATGTACATCCAGTTCTATTCGTCAATGAAATTTACTCTTTCATACTTTCGTTACTTACGAGTGAAAAGCTTGTTCAAGATTTGGGTGACGCTATGTTATACTGTTCGAATGCAAGTAGCGTCCGTTTGAGATTTGTTGGCTTCAGAACGTTCAGTATATATAACATGGGACTGGGAATGGGAATGGTCAAAGGTAGACAGACCTTTGAATCTGCTAGTACACCATGAAGCAGCACTACTGCCTTGTGTATATATTTGGATAGGCATGTGCATTGCACACGTGGGCAAAACACGAGAGGCAATATCTCTGTCGGAAGTGATCTAACTATAGACACAACTGCATTGTTCTGCGATCGTTTATGCAAAGTAACGTGTTCAGTGCAATGCTGGTGCAATTCTGTACTTTTGCCAAAAAATATAATGAACTATTACGTACATAGGCTTTCATAGGTAAGTAAGTATGCAGTTTTTTAAGTAAATTTTACCCCGGACTGAAATAACACCAACCCCATATCCATTTCTCATTGCAATCATCGCGGATTCACAATATGTTACGTTGGATGGTATCATTATAGAGTGGAATGTGTAATTAGGCTTCTGCGAGAAAGTAATTAGCCAAACAGTGGCTGAATAATGGCGTGAGAGACTCTACATACGTGACGAAAATTCAAACAGTATTTTGGATCACGTTTTGTTACAGTATATCCCATCCAATTATCTCGTCGGAGATGGGTTTTGCTCGAACCTTGTATTGATTTATCAACAGTGATAGGCGATGCTTCTATAGGTACGCTGGTCCCGTAAGGATATTTGAATTAATTAATAGCATGATGCTCATTTCAATGAAATAAACATACCTATCGGGGTATCATGTCAAAATAGATTATTTGTATTGGAGAACAAATTTGATTACTTTCCAATTTTTGGTTTAAAAAAAAAAGAACATGTTTAAAGTGTTACCGAAAATCGATATCGAGAGACGTGGATCGGCGTGTAATTGCATGTGAAAGGATATCCATGCAGTTTTAAAATCCTCGATGTAATAGCCTGCACTTCGATTGTTTGTTCTTCCTTTCTTGCATGTGTCAATAAACGAATAAGTTTAAATCAAACTTCGTTCCGGTTTCCGGCATGAAGAGTTTAATAAGAAGTCCAAATTATCACGAACTCTTTTTTCTCCTCGGATAAACTTTCGCAGGGGAATTCAGAAAGGCCCTTCAGTTTCTCAAATCTTTTGTTACAACGCGTTGACCAATTTTTCAAGATTTAACTTTCCATTGCGTTTAGGGAGAGAATTCAGGCAGAAGTTATATCGTGTTATTTATAAAAAGAGAGACATTATCAAGAAAGAGCTACAGTCTATACTTCAATGAACATCGAAGTTCGCAGATTCTATATCCACCATTTATACATTGAAAAGTTGATGCTCAATTCTTCGTCTCGCTTCGAAACATGATAAAAAATATGGACGATCAATTTCTGACACCTTTTTACAAATGAGGTTGCCATACGACAAATTTTTCGTGATAAAAAAACCGTTCCTCCTCGCATGCTATAGTTTTGCCTGATCTTCGCCATAGAAATATGCAATTTTCAGACATGAGGCTGAGGATAAGTATACGTGGGTCAGAACCAAACGAGATTGACCGTTTGAGATCAGAATTTGAATTTTCAATTTAACTTGAAACCTGCTAGTGTAAACCAAAACTTAACCGACCTTCTACCTTGCCGAGTTAAAGCAGAGAGTATAAAATGCATCTCTAAATTTGCTTCGCTACTCTCAACGAATCTCTTACCGTAACTGTGAACAGTGTGATGCTTCGATCGACTTGTAAATTGCAAGAAAATTTCTAGCGAATTTATAACTATAGAAATATGTGTACGTTGGGTCAAGGTAAATTTAGGTCGATGGTATTCCTTATCTCGCGAACTCTGACAATGAAATCAAGGTAGGTCATTGAAAGCCAATCGCAATTTATACTCAGAGCGCGAATTGGCTTTAACGTCTTTCAGAATTACTTACACTGTCTTCTGCTTTAATTGTCCAATTTACCATAAGCCTTAGTACGCTAATGACTGAAGGTAAAAAACAGTGTTTCCCCAGGGTGAAAAATTATTTTAGAGAGCTTCTCATCCGCTCGTCATATTATTCATACACGTTGTATGAATATTCAGGCGAAAAGCAATTTCAATTTCAATGAGACTGTAGTACATATTTTGCAATCTAAAAATTATTTCTATTATAGAAAAGTTTTCTGGACATGACATCCAATAGATTCTATAACGTAAAATACTAGGCGAAATAAATATCCATGTTAAACTTGAGTTTTCTCTCCGAAAATTATTCATCGGAAATAGTTTCAGAATAGAAATAACAGTATTTCGAATATCCTGCACAAACATTTCGTATAACCATGCGAAATCTTGAGCAACCAACTTTCTGTAGAAATAAAACCAGAAACATGTGCAATGGACGTACAAATCCCCTGAGAAAGGTGAGAGCAAAAATAAAAATGATCAACTCTGTTATCGCACTTTTCTCTATGATGGATCAGTCTGGTTAGAATTAGGATTGCAATGTCTGCAACCGTGGAATTCAGTATTAGATTTCGGATGAAAGGGAATGCTACATCTAGTTGACTTGATTTGGAAATTCATTGTGAAATCATTGTAAAGTGTATTTTCTGCACAGCTGCAGCGATTTTTCTTCTCACTGTCAGATCTTGACTAAGTCCGCTTCACTGATAAGACAAATTAGTCGAGTAGATAATTCCAGTCTTTGTGACCAAACGAATTCGCCTAGGTCGTAGTATTCCGGAATTGCATGAGATTTTCCTGATAAAATCAAGCGGAAAGAATATATTACCCGAAGAGTAGGTAAGCTCTGATTCATTAATTAATTCATTCATATCTTCAGTTTGGCTTCTCATTAATCATTCAGCGTATAATATAAATCTACTTCCACTTTCGTAAGCCGAGCCTTCGAACTTTTAGACTGAATCTCATATTCGCATATCCTCGAGGCATTTGTCGAGTCAGACTTAGGTATACGGTTTTCATCCTTCTAGTTAAATGAAATCCACAATGCTGAAAGTTCGAACTAATTCAATATAATGACACGCGTAAATCTCATCACCTCACGTAAACGAAGGTAATGCCATTTCGCGACACCTGATAATTCCGTAAACTCCCTATGTACTATGCAAAGTTTCTCTGCATGCGAACAACAAACTGTGAAGTGTTTCAACCTGGGGGTGATCAACGCTTGGATACATCAGAGGCAGCTTTGTGTCCTCGTTAGGTCTGCACTACCATAGAAGCTTTTCACTGACCGATCAAAATTATGGGTGATGAAAATTATTCGATGGAACTGGGTCGAGCACTCCGAGTTACAGCAGTCGCAGATCTTGGCTATAACGAATTCTGTATATGTATAGGAATTTCCGAGAGTAGACGAGAAGTCGACGATAAAATAGACTCACTAATTCGATTTCTGAAAAGCTTGGCTTTGAAAAATTTGAATTTTTGCCATTTTTTATCTAAGCTATAATACACCCATTGCCCTGAAACCCGGGAAAGTTTTAATCGTTTGCCCGCGCGAGTACTTGAGTCTGAATAGATGTGAAAAATCACGAATGAGGTGAGTGAATGTTACGGTCAATTTCGCCTGGTAATTCCCAAATGTACATACGAGGATATGTAGGTATACAATACCCCCATCCGTATGCATGTATGATAGCATATAAATGTGTGATAAATAATTTGATATACTGAGCCTTGGGCTGTATATTACTGTAGATTCATATGCCGCCGGGTTTAAAGGGTTGGTTTTATATAAGTCGACAAAATTACGTCTCAAAAAATTGGTGGGTTTGTGCTACAAAATATTCTGACGCAATCTGTTCAGCAAAAAGTGACATTTGGACCACAATGGCTTCGATAAGAGTTCGCGTCTCGGATAAAGTGAAGCAGCAATCCGGTGAGATTTCGCGCGTATAAGTATATCCCACATTTGCCTAATCTCAGCTTTTCTGTTTTTTAATCTACTCTTCAGTTTGCCAAATTATTCCGAAGTCTAGCTAGAAGCACTTAGCTTAGGCTTACGTTGACGGATGTGAGTTACTCCAATTTGTATAATACGAAATAGGTAATAGATTCAAATATGTGTATCTAGCATTTTTTCGACCCTCTGACGACCCGCTTCAAAACCCACGAAGAGAATAATGAATTGAGATCCGGGGGTGTAACCCAGGGACTAAATTCTTTGCGAGATTTATCTCGGGCACGAAATACGATAAGTTATCTCCACCGGCCAGATAATTAACTCTTATCGTATAAAGCGATATTTAATCTTTAATCATCTTGTCTAATTAAAAACTAATCAACTTCCTTATTTCCGTGGGTTGATTAAGGTATAAGATATCATCTAAATAATATCCCTGAACAAATGAAAGGTCGAAATTCCCTACAGAGATTATGAATAATCCTTGAAGGATAATCTGGAATTATTCAAACAAATCTATACACTACGAATCCGTTCAGATGCTAATGCCGTATAACAACAAGCAATTCAATGCAAGTCCACGCTGCGATTACGAACAGATGCATCGATCAGTGGATTTCGTCTGGGTGAATCGGATGCGAGCAATATATCATCCTGCCTTATGCACTCAGTCGAATATTTCGCAGTCACGAATTCACATCCAATATTTCGCGTATCAGAAAATGACTGCGTGGTCGAAAGACAAAAATTTACGGAATAAAAATGAAAAAAAAATCAATTTTCTCATCATCTTCTAGCGGTTGGAAAATTCGAGAAAAATTCGACTCGCTGCTTGTGAGTTCACAGTTCACCGTTTTTTTTTTTTTAATATACTTGACGCGCTTTTGTGAATGAAAAATCTCTGGAATGGACTGACAAACGAAGTCTTATTTTAATTTAATCACTAAGCACGATACAACTCGCACTTTGCACCTTTACACGGCTCTTCGTGTGTTATTCTTGGGCCTTCACAGCATTTGACTTTCAGCCTTGAAGCACGTCTGTATATTCCGTTAAAGTGTACGAAAAATGTCCTCCTCCGAACTTACCTTTCCACCTTTTATTTTCAACAAGTGCGTAGTTTCTAAGGAATACCAAAGTTCATGAATTCTCATTAAAATTTGTTTCACTTTTCGCAAACTCCGATTAGATATGTACTTTACTTCTCGTTATAAATTCTTCACCTTTATATCCCGAATTTTATATTCACTGTTAACTTTTTCATATTCCTATCCTACCTGATTTTTCTATGATATATTGTAGGTAAATAAAGATTATATTTATATAATCGAGACTTCGTTATTGCCAAGTAAATAAAAAAAAAAGTCCTCTCTTTCTTTCAGTCTTTCTCTAGTCAATGCGGTGAAGTGGCTCTGATACGATACCGGGATGTACTACGTATAACTACTCGACGTCAAGCCCGTCTTGAGGAAAAATCAATCATTAAAATTCGCTGTTTTTTATATAAGGGGGCTAAACTTTGCCAACGTTGCCTCCTACCTTGGGCATGAGAATATCAAGTAGCAAATAATATCGGCAATATAACCGATGACTATTTCTGCAGGTATTTCATAGAAAAAAAAGAGATGCTGCACGTTCACATACATCATAATCGATTTTCAGTAAATTGAAATGATTGAACGCCAACAGCCCCTGATGCCATATATATAATGTTTCTTCCGAACCAATTGAATACTGATAAAATTGTTCATGTAGGTGGTCAGCTATGTCTGACCGGAAATGGAATTACGGAGCTTTTCCCCGCTTCCGAATGGATCTGGACAGTTGATCAAAACTGCAGATCACGTTATCGAAGCCCTCGGACAATTTTATATGGCACTCGCACGCACCCCATTCAAATAGCACCCTGCAGTTTTATGGCACGTAATGCAATTTCTAAGCGGGAATAGTTTTGCTTACTTTTTCTCTTCTTTCTTTCTCTCCAATATGAAGTGTTCAGAATTCTTTGTTAATTACTTTCAGGAATGTTTATGCCAGTGTTCTATATTATACACACAAATTCTCCTTCGCATCTGAAACGGACCCGAATATCGTAATTATCTTAAGAAAGTTGTCGGAGATTAATTGTCGCATTAAAACTGCTGTATCAATGGTTCATTTCATGAAAACTAAACACATATGCGAAAACCGGAAATTGGTGGTCTAAATAATTCAGATTATTAACCCCGCAGGATGAGGTAGAGAATATCAAGACTATTTGGCCTGAGCAGAACCGCAAGCATGTTATACAAAATGCAAAAGATCGGAATAAAAATCGGCCTTACCGCAACGACAGGAACAGTTCAGTTTCAACCTCTTATTGTTAGTAATAGAGTTGCGAAGCTATACGAGAGGCTTATAAAAGAAATGAAATAAAAATGATGAGTCTGAGGCCTGTAGGCTGGTTTTTATAGACTTTTAGTTTACGAGTGTTGTTCGGATCGTTACTTTGCGTTGCCCTGTTCGGTGTTCCGAGTTACATGAAATCGTCGTTTTTATTTCAGAAATCGCGGTCATGGTTTCAGCGTGATATTAATTTCATATATACATATGTACAACAAGTGTGGTTCGCATATATAACACCATCGATCAGTTTATACGACTGAATAACCGTAGAATAACGTAACTTCAAAACATGAAGAACAAGTATGTCAAACCCTCGTGGGTAGGGTGGAGTTTTTATCACGTGTAGTAAAAAGTGTACCAAGTTGAGCAGTAAATCTTGGTGATCGTAGATAAATTTCAATCTTGGATGCCGGACGTTTTTCCTGATTGAAGCTGTAAACGTAAAGTCGGAAGGGTAGAAACCACGAGACATTGGGACTAGGATACCTGAGCTTTTGAGATTCTGAGAAGGTCCCCAAGCCCCTAATCTCCATAGGGTCATGGGACGTCTTTAGGGATTTAGAGACGCTTACTGCTTGAATATAGGTACTAAATGTTATAATCCTAGCAGCACTTGACCACGTGACGGTAAATTAATTTTTGCCAATAGACCAACATGATTCGCTGTATATGGTTCAGAAATTTTTTATTCGGAGGGTGAAAAAGCGCTGCAATTTATTTTTCGAATTTCAATCGATGACATGTCTATTCCAACGTGACTTAATTCATTCGTCAGTCTCCGACTGACGATAGCTTCGTCTTGATTAGCGAAATCTGTATAATCGAATTTGTACGTTCTGGGTAAACGGTCGCAGGGTAAAAGCGTCCAAGTTCAACCTAGAGTCAGTCTGCCACAGTATTCTCTTTTATCGGCCAGGAAACCCAAGAAAGCTCAAAGCACAGCAAGCTGCATGATTTCAGAAGCTCGTCTGGTCACAGAACGAACAGGTCGATGAGGTAGAACGCGTTTTCTCCGTCGAATACCTAGCGCTCTTTCCCTGAAACCTAATTACTTGGTACATACGAAAAACGAGCTTTTCCTCTTTCCGGTTGCCAGGAAAGTTTACCCTGATACGATACCTGCCTCGATTATTTGAAATCGGCTGATTTCGTCGATGGTAGATTTTTTACTTATTTTACTCATCCAGACTTCCAAATTGATTGAGCTGCAGGAGGGTAGAAATTTGCAATACAATTAATTTTTTGAGTTTGGAGATAGTTTTGATTATCAAATTTACTGAACCACAGAATGTACTTTATGTGTGGCAAATGATTTCATCCTGCATCGATGAGTCAAACTCTATTTTACATGTCAGTAGGTATCGATCGCGGAATTGCAGTCTGTTGAAGCATTCAAGCTGATTGTGAGCATGATTGTAAATGGTAATTAACTGGAAAATTGTGAACGGTTGAAAAAAAAAAGTAGGAGATATGCAACCACGAAGCTTTAATTTTTGCAGTTATCGCGGAATTATCTTGTCCCGCGGGTCAATGGGTCGCCGCAGTGTTTGCTTCTGCTTTATCAACTCACCGACTGCATGCTTAATCAACGTGCTGACTTATCCCTTGTTAATAACGTGACCTGCTCCGAAATTCCGAAAATTCTAATCGCAGTATTTGCACACAAGGGAGTTTTAGTACCTAACTCAGAAAAGAATCCCCGGAGGATATATTCTGGAAAAATTATTTCCATTCGAGGATGAAGAATGTTTACTCAACGGGATCCGTAGTATATTAGGAGTTAAATTTCGCCCATTCATACGCAATTTGAAAATTCCGGTCTCGCATCGTTGAATTGAATTTTATTCCGCCGTATTCGACAGTCGATAGAAGAAGGTTCTTGTGGTGGAATATTTTCTATCTTAATATTGTCAAATTGAAATATTCTTTCCTTCTTTATGTCGATGGTTATCGTTGAACAAGTGGCTCGGAATATGCGAGAGCACGTTGTAAACGTTGGAAATTGATTCATCGGACGGAGACGTGTAAAAAAGATTCATGAATTATTTCATACAAAAATAGCCGTATACCTATGTGATCAGAAATTAGCATGACGTACTTTTTCGCAAAATTTAATCAACCTCTATACCAACGCGTCCATCGCGCCTCATTGTCGAAAGAGAGATGCACGCGAGGTGTCGATTTTCTTTTTCCTCATTTTCTACCCGCTAGACGCTAACATTTCACCAAGGGTTGCCCACATATATTCCTACATACATCATGCATATTGGCAAATGGCCAGATCCTTTATGATGCATTCGATAGTGTGGTGAAATGCCTTCGCTGCAGCACTTGCAGTTTCTGATCCATTTTCCAATTTCAACTATTTTTTCATTTTTTCCTTTTCATTTTATTTATCATCGGAAAAATGAGACTGAAAACCTTCATCCATACTGAATATTCCGAGAATTGCATATAGTGACGGAGAAATATATTTTCACCTCAACATTGTGATGAAAATTAATTAATCTACGCCTTGTGCTCAGAATTGAAAAGGCATTCAAACCTGGCGAAAAAAAATATTCAAGAACGACAATTGAACTCCGAAATATTTTGCTATCGAATTAGATAGAGAATATATACGTTATAGTTCCTCGGAGTATTTTTATCTGTCGGTTTCTCTACCGGGTTTCGAAAATAGAACGCATTAGGAACAGATCGGTTATGAAGAAGTCAGACCGTGGTCTCGGGTTCCTATTTGGCTACCGAACTCCTTCAACTCAACAGTAATTACTCGTTTTTTTCTTCTTTTTCGTTTTTTTCTTGTTACCATTAGACACCATTTTCATTTGTACATCCGGAACAAATGAGACTCATCGGGCGCGGCGTCGGCGTCGCGTCGCGTCGTTTCGCCTCTGAACCTTATGTGTTGACACAAGGCGTGAGTCTGAAAGGAATTTGACGCTGCCGTAATTATCACTTGTTTCTCCTTCTTTCGGTGTAGTCTTCATAACTGTAAGTACCTTGTTTCACTTGTCGTACAATTATCGTCTTTCACACACTTCCGCACATCGTATACTCGTCCAGGAGCAGACCTATGAACTTTTTATCGAAAGATGATCACATCAATTGAACTCTATCACTGATCCAAGGCAATGCTCATCAATTATCACCACGAATCATAATTGTTAATGATCATTTTCAAGTCCAGCTCGTTGGATCGCGGTTCGTAATGTAATGTACCCAAAGTCGTAGTCTATTATTCTATTCAAGAAACACTCGATGATCAGTTTAGGCAATCAAGCCATTCGAAATTTTGAGTCAGATATAAAAAGTCAATTTTAAGAACATCGCATGAGATGACTTCATCGAATCCGTTGTCAAATCCAATTCCATAAGACTCTGTCTTTGTCATCGGTATATTTCTTACCTAATAGTTATACTCGATCAAGATATCCTCACCGCGTTCGATTAATCATTGATAAAGTGTCAAAAAATAATACTAGTACGAGTAGGTAGAATTCATTTAATCGAAAAGTGAAATATAGTCAATTCTCAGTACGTGACCGAATATTCGGCTCTAGCAGAATCGTGGATGTTATTTTCTCCGATATTCGGGTGTGTGGAATCACAGCAACAAGTCGTAGTTCAAGCTCAAGTTTAAACGATAGGTCACGTCTTGGCGACATGCAAATTCATTTTGATCGTGTACCCAGCCGCGTTTTGTTACACTGCCAAGTATTCCACACCATTTCAATAACTAAGCTTCTGGTATTTGTGACAAACACGTATGATAGAACGGGTTGAATTGCATGCACGGAATATCAGCCGAAAATTGAATTACCAAAAACATTCCTGATCGGAAGAAATGCAGCTTTGAAGAATCTGTTTGACGAGTATATGTATTATTTCGCTCATATCCATACGGTTAATGGTTTGAAAAAAAACATTGCTGGTCTTTGAACTGCAGCAATGATATTAGCCTGAGCTTTCATGCGAGAGGGGGTACCCTGTATGCGTGGTAAGTACGAACAAAGGAGTCGAGAACATATGCCTGTGTAAATACTCGGTCATGTGTGGAGAACGTCCTTTATTTGGAAAGACAAGAGGCATTATAATTGGTTAAGTTAAATTCGATGTATAATTAGGATGAGTTGTACGTTCCTTCGTGTTCGTGTATATATAATACATATGTATGTACACATGTGCATGATAAATCTGATACATCACCGAACTCAAAATGTGTGAATCTGCAAGCGAAATTCACCTCACCACAATATCCTCTATTTCGAATATGATTAGATTGAACAGTTTTGTCGAGATTAATTAGCCATCGAACCATTGAATTTCTAAAATCATTCTCCCATTCAAGTGAAACTCCTTTCAACTATAATCAACACAGGGTCTAGCAGAGCTACTATATTATACTTTGTTCTATTCTGTACGTTTACCCTTCTTCTTGTCGTTAACCAAGCACCGGAACACGAAACCATGCGATGGTCAACCACGTTTTATAAACCACTAACGAGCGCAGTGTATACGTACCATACATACTGAGCATTGTTTCAAATTTAGAATTCCTAGCCCGATCCAAACCCATTAGCCAACGCCGTTCTATTTTTCTCAGTCGATTTTCCCCCTGTTTTACCCAAGTCCCTTTCATCCGGCTCTATTTTTTCATTCTCATATCCTTTTATCCGCACGAGATAAGCGGCTGGGAAAATTTCTTCGATCTTTTTCATAGAATTTTCTCCTCTCGATCTTGGGATTCCATGTCGGGTTCAGATTCCCATCGGAGCTTCCGCATTGGACTTCCGCGTCCTTTAGTTCCCTAGAAATCGATTTCCCACGACACTACTTTTTCTACTGACATCTGAAAATTCCTACACTATTTCCTAGCCACCCCGGTCCCGGTCCCGTCCTTAGGGACTAGGATTAACTATTCTTGCGGTTGCATAATTTTCCCGTAGAAACTTCATCCGATTTCGTTTTTTTTTCTCTCTTTCTTTCTCTTTTTCTTCTTCTTAAAGCAAATGCAGGAGGAACGATCATTACGGCATTAGCAGGTATAAATTTCATCGTAATTTTAAGCGCTTCGACTAAACGAAGTTTAAGACGAAGTTTAGTTCAAGTTTGAGTTGTACTTTCTCAGAACTTCGTCAGTACCTCCGGTGAACGTAACATGCCAAGAAAACGCCCGGATCTTGTATAACTCGATATATGAATGATTTATATGATTATTCTGTGTCTAAATTTCATTTCAGTGATAAATACAGTTTGTCAAAAGTTTGACTATTTTCTATCCTCCGAGAGAAGCGTCGAAATACTCACAATCAACCGAATATAAGATTGATACTCAACGTTTGTATGTATTTTCTATGTTTCCAGATGTGCAGTGGGTCGGTGAAAAGGTGTTAAAATTCATTAAAGGCATGTCAAACAGCGGCCAAACAGAATCGCCCAGCTGACATAGAAGTGGTGAGTTATTTTCACGCCTCTAAATTTCTCATTTTTATTTTCACTTATTACTGCCAGGTCTTTCACTGCACTAATCATCGCCAGATTTTTCTACTCTTAACGCGACGAGAAACATCATTTCGGCTGATTAAGACACCCATAACTTCAAACTTGTAGCGATAGCGTATTTTATCGTCTCACGTTATAACGACAATAAAATCTTCGGATTCAGATTCGCCAAAATTAGATGTAATCTTAGAATATTCGGAAGGCTGAATTTTTCACATTTTATCGCATGGTACGAATATGATTGTAATTCAATGAATAATCAGACTAGAAAGGGCTGCGGATAGTCTGAACATAATTTTCACCTAGGAATGGGACATTCATGAGTATGGCTCATTAGACGAGTGTGTAAACTAATGGTGGAACGAATGAAACGTTGGAAAATTTTATCTGCAAGGTACCCAATGCCTGGTATAAAATGTCGATATGTTATCGAACAACTCCTTCTACCGATCCAACAGGATCAAAGTTTCAAAGCGCAAACTGACAGGCAACCGACATAACTGTTGCTAATTACGTTCAGTTTTTTTTTTTTTGCTCATATTGGTTAATTTTTAATTCTCACTTTCTGAAACAACCCGAAACTTTACTGGTATAGGTACGTATGTGGTTGCTATAGTGGAGGTTAATTACCTTTTCAACATTACTGACTAGCGGTTTTATAAATCTCTCTCTAATCGCGCGCTAATCGAGTGATTAGACTAGATACGGTGAAAAGTTTTCGTATAGATTTATCGGAGATACTACTTTACGGAAAGAAGCCAAAGTCTATAGAGATATGAATTCCCCCTAATAATCAATCAATTATCCAAGTATATTAGTCACTCCGCCTTCGGAGCGAGATTTCTATACAAGCCAGGTAAACAAGACAAGTAAACTCTTCAGACTTTCTATAACTTTTTCAGGTACTTTACTGTATGAAATTCATATACCATTTTACATTTTTAACAGCCCTAACTTTTATTCATCAAAGTTACGCTTTGTTGTAAAAAAGCGCTGAGCGAATGGGAGAAAAATTGTCGTATTCGTTTACTCGTTATATGTATCCCTGGTTCTATGTATCGTACAGCTTAGCTTCTGGCTCTGATCTCAAACCACTTGAAGCAACCCCTCATCCTGTATACTCCTATCATCGTATCTAGTCTGATAATTTAGGTATGTGTTCACTATAGCGATCGCAGATTTAGCATCATTGAAGGAATTATTCAGCCAATCACGATTGCCATACAAACATCCCTGAGATGGATTCTGGATCATTAAAATACGACAGATACCAGATCAATCAAAGATCTGGGTGAGGCATCCCGTCAGCTTGTGCTTTTACAATTCTCGTCGCGTTTCGGCGGGAAAAGAAATGGTCTGATCATATGTCGAAATTTTGATAACATATTTTTCTCAAATTTGTCTGATTTGTCGATGAGATCGGGTCGCTTCAGCTTCCGAAATCTTAGAAGCACATTTAACGTCGGTATCATGCGGCATTACTGTTCTTCGTATCTAGGGATCGTGGATAAAGGCTTACGAGCTAACTATTAATATTCAGATTTATTCATAGTTTATTTCCGAGTTACAATAAAATAATATATAGATGCGTGTGTGATCGTGTCCAGTGATAATGACGTCTGAGACGTCGTCGGCGGCCGACAGTCCAGCACTGCTCCACCGGCCGCTGTTGACGTCATCAACCGGGTACCGATCCACAAACCTCCGTCAGACGTCCGAGTCCTGCACCCCGACCTCAACCCTCGCCCAGTCACCCCCGAACAGCACGCCCAGCGTCCGATTTCATACGCTTGAGATGGACCACAAAGCTCCCCGGTAAGTGTACCAAAATATGATTAAATACGTCTTCGTTTATATTCAATATTCCGGGTTTTTGGTGTCGGTGCGAATAAACCGCGTCGACTGAGTATATCCAGTATAATTTATAATACGGATAACAATAGGGTGCAGGTGTAGGTCGTGGGATAGTCCTTTGTTCGATTTTCACAGCTTCGGAGTGTCTGCAGGCGCCCCGAAGTTTAGAATCGGTAAAGTTTTAGAAGGTATGAAATCCAGAATCCTCGTAGATGAAGCTGGGGGAATAACTTTTTTCCATTTTATCTCGCTTCGTAATGTTGTTCCAAATTTTTGGAATACCTAACTTCGTTACAGTTTCGTTTATAACGCCAAGATTCTACGACAAACAATTATTATCGTCAACGTAAATTTATTATACATTACGAAAAGTTTGACCAAATTTCTTCTTCTTTTTTTTTTTTTTTCTTGTTTTTTTCCTGTTCCGGTCTTGTCGAATTGTCGTGAATTTATTATAAAGGCAGTTCAGGTCTCAAAAGTTGTGGAACCCAGTACCCGTGAATCCCAAATAAAAGACTATAGCGAATACTTCAGCGTCAAAAAGTTCGAAGATCGTGACCGATGGCTTCGGTACAATATAAGTCAACCAATTCTGATCTTTCAGTACTAACTCGGAGGGGGACAAAACGGATCGATGAATGGAAACACTGATGCATGCAAATAGATATAGGCATACTTAATTATTTTTTTTATATTATAATATGGACAATTTCCTAAAACTGACCGATTTTTTATATAAAATGATTCGATTTATCGGAAAATCTTTCGATCATTTACGAAGTAGGTACCTACGTTTCGCCTCGAATTTCGAATGGCTTTTCATTAATTTCCCTGACCTAATATACGTTGTCTGGAATTCGCTGCTGCTTCGAGTAAGTCAGATTCTACCGCGGAGAAAAGTGAATTATTAATCGAATGCTTGGTGACGACAAAATAGTGAAAACTCCATATACGTGCATTTGCGTTTATCTTCAATAGTAAAGAAATCAAGTACTTTGCGGTCTTATGTTAAATATCTAGTTATTGCCCGACTTTGAACGTATTTTTATTAATTGTAGAAGTGAATGTCGAAATGAACTGTTGGTGAGTGTTGTCAAAAAAAAAAAACACTTATATTCATAGAGAATGAGTAAAACTCGATTCAGTTTAACCCCGTGTAATACCCATGTGCAGTTCGTTATATTTCAATTTTTTTCTTCTTTTTTTTTCGTTCAAATTTTGTCGGACATATACGAGAGAGCTTAATTACTTATGTATATTGTAATTACGTTTCGTTTCCCCTGTTTGCAAAATAAAAATTTGTTCGCGTGACAAGCAAAGGGTGGCCAGGGGTACGTAGAAATGAATGTTGTTGATGAGAGGAAAGAGTGAAAACAAAGAAAAAGAAAAAATGAGGAAAAAAAAATAGAGGAACTGAAACAACGTAGTAGTAGTAGTAGGTACATTAGTCTAATTGATTAGATTTCACGATTTATCTGATAACCCATGAATCTAGGAAATATTCTTATTGATGGCATTGCTCGTTTCCTCCCCAGGAACTATTCTCACTCAGAAAAAGACGATAAAATATTGACTAAACTTTATAACTCTTCCGATATACATATGTATACGGACAAAAATTGTTCATCAGTTATGATTCGGTAATATATTACATAGAAATATATAATCAGAAACAAACTTGTCAAATTTCATTAAATCAACAAGTTTTGATTTAGACATACTCGTACACATATACGTATTTGGGGAAAGCGTTCATCGATAATTGACAAGTGGTTTCCAGTGCCGTTTAATCCACTAAAGGCTAAAGCTCTTGGTTTGATTAAGCAAACGACGTGCCTGAAACCCTTCGGATCTTGAAAAGTCAATTGATGCGAATACGCGTTCAGCATAATACTCGATGCACAAGAAGAGACTCGTGAATAACGAATATCAAATGTTATACCTTTAATTGGATATCTGAAATATCTGCTCTAAATGACTTCTATAATTAGTATACACTTATCTTATTATCCATATTCCGCTAAAATGACCCGGAGCTGGTGAATTCTCAACCAAATCAAGAAAAGTAAAAAAACGAGAAGGCACAAAAACTCCCACGACATTTGGCTACGAATTTTTTTTCATATATGTTATAGCCAGTTTGGTGATCCTATTTAATTGCTAATTCTAGTCTCAAATCCGCGATATATCGTTTGAAAATTAATATTTCGTATTAAATCAAGACCACGAAGAGTAGCTGTCAAATGACTGTCAAGTATGAAGTATTGACAGCACACCAAATAGGTACACGGAGAAAATTTTATGACAAGGGCTCTCATACTGGTATAGGAATTTTGATGTATTCCGCACTTTTGAGAACTCGGACTATGAGTATGGTAACCATTCTCATAGTTGAGGCAATGGTTACTATATCTCAAGATATGGTTACCATACTTATAGTACGAGTTCTCAAAAATGCGGAATACAACAAAATTCCTATACCAGTATGAGAGCCCTTGTCATAAAATTTTCTCCGTGTACAAGTATTATCGATTTGCATACCTCCTAGGATTTCTGATCGAAAATAGAATGCAAATTTATCACTTTCTGATCAAATCGTCGAGTATTTTAACCCAGAATAATCTCGTATGTATGTGTCCGAAGACAGCCTCCGGACTCCGGAGAATATAAAAGAAAATTCCTATTTGATGTCGTCATTTCCTATATTCACATAGCGTGCTGACGAGGATTCCGCTTCTATCCTGACGGATATGATAAGCTAGCTTCGCGTTTGGCATTGAAGACTTGATCAGATGATCTCACCAGTAGCCATTTCCTGATAATTTACAAAAAAGTTCAATATTTATCGTCAAATATCGTAGTGTAGGTACAGTGTACACTCAAATCACATAAGTATAATATTTACTTAGCCATATCGGACTCACATCAGCAGAAACATCTCTCAAGTTTATGGAGCCAAAAATTTTAGGTATCATCGAAAATTGAAATGTTAGGTTTTTTTTTCAATAAGTAGATTTACTGAAACGATCAATCAGGTATCCTACAATATTACCAGCGTAAGCACACTTGCGAAATCTTTTACTGGAGAATATAATCCGTATTTCATTTCTATGTGAGGTTTCGAATTTTATTGTCTTCCTAATCGGCGGATATTTTGTGACGCGGTTCCGATATCGTTCGCAATATTTTTTATGTATAATACCAGCACCTACACGCCAGTAGGTATGTATCCCTGAAACCCTTACTTGATAAGGTATTTCCACTTCCCACCATAAGTTATGATATATATCCTTGCAAAAAGGACGACCTTTTAGGTGGCTTTTAGAAGGATGAGGCAGGAATGACGAGTTTATCGCCCGAGATGGGGATTCGGATGAAAAAAAACATGGATAGCGAAAAGGCGACGGCGAAGGTGTGTACCTCAAAGGTGTGGCGTGTAAAATGTGCAGACAAAGCCATATATTTACCATTGGATCGAGACCCAGACTCACAATCAGATTCAGACCGAGGGTCAGGCTCGGGAAACGAGAATTTTTTTAGATTCAAGAGTGCAAAAGCTGAGACCGACACTTTCGGACTACCCTAAGCTACTCCGAAACCATATTGCTTTTCCCCAATACGTTCTTCTTGAATGTTTGATAAGAGCACAAGCTCCTCTGAATTATAGGATCGCGAGTATTCATACTATCCTGGCGATACGATGTAGATTGGTATTTCCCGATGAGAAATTCATGGGAAATCCTTCGCTGATAGAAAAAAAAAAGAAAAAAATAATAATATGGTCCTTCGTTAGAGGAAACCTAATTGACTGTATATGAGGATTTAACAGGCAGAATGTAACTGTTAATCAACGATAAGAATTTTCTTCTTATGCAATCTTTCCGTTTTAATACTGGTCCTTGCTCAAGCATCTCTCTCAATCTTACCTTTTCTTCATCTTGTCTCCTTCGGTCTACATACTTTTTCTTTATTATACTAGCTGCGACTAGAGCCTTCAGAAAATGAGTTCGAGTCTACTTTGAAACCTTTGGTTCCCTTGGGGGTTCTGAAATTTATTTGTCAGATACATCCTGTATTTGATATATGCTTAGGGATTCTCTGCTGATGGGTTTAAGATGACCAAAATTCCACGGCCACCTCTACAGCTTTGGATCGGTTGCATATTGCCGTCTCTGTGACAAGCTAGGTATATTTTATTATTTTTCTCATCGCGATTCGGAAAGAGCACTCTAGCACCTCACCCAGTGATACATCAGGGGGTAAGCCTGCACTTT
This sequence comes from Tenthredo livida, assembly GCA_963992785.1. NCBI lineage: Eukaryota > Metazoa > Arthropoda > Insecta > Hymenoptera > Tenthredinidae > Tenthredo > Tenthredo livida. Next base: position 24,669,217 of record OZ023065.1, read on the forward strand.
GTAAAATGAAATGGACGGAAAATTGAAATGATAACCGAACTGTCTGGAATATGAATTTGACGTTGAGTCCTTGTCAAGTGGGAATGAGATTCTTATTGCTGCTGGATATAATAATTTTTGAAAGAGTCATAAAAATCTCAGGATAGTGCAACTGTGAATGAAAATAGAACGGTTTCTTACCTTGGAAGAGTATCGTGGCATATATGTATGTATGTGCGTACGTGAAATGGAAAAAGGCAATCAAGGAGCTGCTGAGTGGTAGTATTTGCCTGCGACCATCTCAGTGAAATTAGAAAATCCTCCGAGACCAGGTCGAGGTTGGAACATGAATTGAAGCCCACTACGTCCACTGGGTTCAATCGGAGATTCGATTTTCTTGCAGCCAATTTCGAGAAGGATCAGAATAATCAATATCCTACTTCTCGCCTCTTGTCTCTCTTTGCCTGGTTACCCAATATCCATATCTGCTGTTTCTTGCCACCTCTAGACCTCAGATAATTCATCAAACGTTCGTGATATCCTCGATCATATAGTAGGAGAAAATCAATCAATGAATCCACAACCTTCATACATATTCGATCCATCCTCTGTGCACACATAGAAAAGAGAGGTGTATGTTTAATCGCCTGAAAATATTCGGTGGGTTGAACTGCTCTTTTCTTTTTAGCGATTTCTTCGTGAGAGCTTACGATACGACGGGGCAACACTTGGTAAAAAAATATACGTAGGTTGCGATGAATCACCGAGTATGAGGGTAAATCTGGCGATTCTAATTTTCCTCACAAGGTTCTGCGAAGGACAAGCTTCAGTTGCAATTTGTGGAAACCAATAAGTGGCGTTACGACATATACCCTCTAAATCGAGCGAAACCTGCTTAATGACGTCCCACCTCCTCACCGCGGATCACGAAAGCACAGTAAAGCACAGGAGTAACATGGGATTAGTGAGGATGATTTAATCAGTTCCAGGTAGCAAACCTGAATTGCTTACGTGTCCAAAACGATCCTTGTTTTACGGAGGTCACTACATCACTCGTCAACATAATTGGGTCAAACCAGATAAATCAAAGTTGGAGAAAAAGAGTATAAAAACTAAAGAAATTTGAAACAAAGTTTATTTGTTCGACGAACAATAGCCTGCGACTCATGACTCTACACGGTTTTATGCCAACCCTTGATAAGCCGTTGGTGTGTCTTTGGTATGAACCATAGAATAGGTTGATTTAGGATCATTAACAAGCTCTGTTTCATTTATAACATACACAGCCTGAAATTTAATGTTAAATCATCACGCAGACAAAAAGCACAACTTGCAACAACTTTACATGAGTACAAGCTCAAAATTCGCAACAAAGCTCGATTTTCATATTTTTCAAGCTTCTCAAGTTTTCGATAAGCTCTCAATCGGTTTACATTTCATTGATTTATACTTGTATCGCTATTCTATTCGTATTGATTTTACGACATGCAAACAAATCAGATATTAAATTCCTCACAAGGAGGAAAATTCTTTATTTATGTTAAACACATACATACCGCGTGCTTGACTCTATGACATATGGAATCGATTGCAGCGTGTCAAGGTTCACGCTGACTCGATGTCCGTTTCATCGATTGATGGAATATTTGCATCTATATTGCACCAGAGAAAAAACATTTCAAGTTCATTTTACGATTGAAACTCCTCTGATTCTGTTCTGTCAGTATAAATTTTCGTAGATTCGATTCGCGTTGTAACGCGATTCTTGCATAAATAATTTTTAATTGATTGATTAATCTATCAGGATAATTCTATAATCTATAAATTTCATAAATTTCGACTTCTTGAAGCTTTCTCCGTTTTCGTATCCTAAGGAACTTTCAATACTAATCCAGAATTTATTTCTATCCGTGATCTCGCGTACAACAAGTAAATCTATTATCGATGAAAGAAAAAAAAACGAAAAAAAACGGACAATTATGAATAATGTTTTATTTTACGCCTGTGAAGTAATCCCAGCCGGGCCGTGTGTGTTATGTGATATTAATTTCCGTGCATTCGGAAAACGGAGATGGATGTTGCTGTGAGATGAATTTTGGGTGAGGTTCAAGGCGTGAAACATTTCGCCGGGTTCAACAGGCAAGAGGATTCATGAAGGGTGGTTAAGCAGGAAGGCACTGAACAGCTTTCTCACCCCTGGATCAAAGAGCATGAGGGATATCTTTGCTCCAGCTTAAAAGTGAGCGTTGGGTATGAGCTTAAAGGCTCAAAATAGCCCGCTTGAAAAAAGATACTGCAGTGGATTTTGGGGTACATTTAATAAAGTAAAATTAAAATTTTTTAAACAACGTAACGTGCGAATAACAGCGAGATATAGACACGAATAAATTCTAGGTATGTAATTAAAATTTTGTTCAGCGTCTAATGGGAAAATAAATGTCTTTCAAAGTGACACGATGCGTTAAGTGAATGTTGGCTGAAAGGGAGAGAAGAAAATTAGCCAGAAACTAAAATAAAAATATCTAATTAGCGTACAATCACGCGAAATTTCATCGACACCAATTAACGTTTCTGGATCAGGGGGTAGTCGCCTGACAGCTGATGGAAGTCTGAAAATAAATTCAGGGAATTTCGTAGATCTCAGAGAAACTTAAAAACGTACAAAAATGTCCTGTGCTTAAATTTATCTTTTGTATCCTTCGGATAAGCAAGCTTCTCTCACATTCGAAAAACATCGAGGAATGCAAATACATCGCTGATACAGTAGACTGAATTTTTTAGTCCTGTCTCATCGCTATAGTTATACGACTTATGACCCTCCGAAAATCGGAAAAACTTAATTAGCTGTCGATTATGTATTTCACCCCGCTAAATGGTGCCGGGGAAGGAAATCTGTACCTAAAATCCGAAATTAGGTTTATAGCATTTCTTGTTTTCTCAGAATAGACGTCAAGACGGCGTATCATCGTGCGAGCGAAACTTCTTTGGTGTTAAAATTTATCGCGATATTTTCACCCTGTTTTCGTACAACTTTTCCCGCTACCCCAATAACCGAAACTTTATTCCATAGCAACGTCACTGTTTACATGAAAAATATCGTTCTTGCCAATCAATCGCGATATTTCAACGTATGTGGTAATTAATAAATGATAACTATGTCACAAACTTTTCTATTCTTTATACTTGTCGTGTTCTGAGATCTCGGCATATCGGATAGAACAGTTTTCTTTGCGGTTTTCTCCGCTCGATCTAATAACTGCAGCTGCAGGATCCTGAGTTCAAGTTTCGCGAATTCACACGAGACGAAGAGCTATTTTCATGGCGCCTTCGAGTGGTTTTGGACATTTCACATGTCGGGTAAGCGTCCGCTCTCCTTTAAGATGGTCTCGTTCCAAGCGTTCTTTTTTTCTGCCTTTCTTCCCGACTAGGTTTAAAAGAAAAAGAAAAAAGGAAAACCAGGACTAGCGCCATATTCAGAACGCTTATTTATCGCGCATTATTATAATCAGTTAAGATACAATGGAGGAAGGAAACTCATTTGCCGCAGGAAGTTTTTTCAAGAAAGTTTCGAAACAGGGATAAGGAGAAAGCGCAAGCTCATACTGCTTTTATTTACCTCCAGATAGTGTATTATCTACGACATATGTCTATGCACATAGGTGATGAAATACACATACTAATAATTTTTCTAATCAATTTCAAACATGAAAGATTAGATATCGGTTAAAAAATGTGGGAAATATATCTCTGTATAAAATACCCGAACGCGAAAGCCTACTGTTTGCAATCGTAACAGGATTCTCTGCAGTAAAACAAAATTTCGTGGCTCAAACCCTCTTCAAGTTTCGCCGTTATTTCTTATTACCAAGCAATCGTATTCACCATTTCTGCAGAACATTGTTTTCGATCACGTTCAACATTGAGCTCGTAAACGAATAGAGGATCATGGTTTCGTATTTTCCCTCGTTTGTTATTCGTGCGAAAATAAAATCTCAAATAATTACAGAATCACACTTGATACGGGGACAGATTTTTTACCATACACATTACTACATCGATACAGACTGCAGATCTACGCGGAAGTGGATTTACTACTCCCAAAAGAGGAAATAGCGACAATGGAACTGTTGAATGGATAACTGCGAAGAAAAATAGAATTTATGTTATATACAATCGAAATACAGTAGTAAATGCAACCGTAACTTCCTCTCGTGAATGAGGAGTATTTGATTGAACCATAGATAACTGTGCTCGGTTATTGGTCTCGTCGAGACTATAAGCTTGCCTTTATGTTACATTATTCATTTACGTCTTTGGTTTTACGTTCCCCTTCGATATCCTGTTTTAATATCCTCGACCCTCGTAAATCGTCCCATATAGAACATGAAGTGAGTAGTCATTTTTGGTAACCATAAATTTACCGCTCTATAAAGACTTTATTCTTTCGGAATATCGGGCAACGAAAACATATTGATTAACATAAGACAACCCGATGAATAGGTACGATCGTGTTAACTATGGGTGAGTAAACGTTGAATTTCATGAAAATTTTTATCCAAATTTCAACTCAAGTTTACTACACCCTCCATCATTTTCATTGGATACGACTGATCGTTATTTTGTATTTCTTAACGATTTGCTTGTCTGACGATGGGCAAACAGCGCGTGCTTATCTCAAGCTACGAAGGATTAGGCAGAGTTGATGAGGCAATCTCTTGCGTGACACTATCAGTTCTGCTATACGGTATTCTCAATTAGGTAACCGTGCCTAATAATTGCTAGTATAACAGCTCTTAGCATTAAGACCTTCCAAAGTACGGTTTTCCTGTTATACGGGCATCCTTGTAACCGTTTCAAGTAGTCTAATCCAGATCATGTCTGCCAGGCGAGGAAGATAATTCCATATTAAAATCCATAGGTACACTTGCAGGAAGGAAGTGTATGAGGTCCTAGAGCTACGGCTTTGAGCTCTGAGTGGTAGATCTTTTTACGAAACTGCAGATCATCAAGACAGAAATCGCTCTGAAAATACAGCTGAAACTCCTCTTTGAAATATTGCAGAATGAAATCACGAATCTATCTCAAACCCAAATCCCAGTAAATCCTTCTGACATATCCTAGGGAAAGTTCGAGCCTCGGGTCATTGGCTTCAGCCAGTGAACCCTGTTGAAGATAACGCATAAAATCATCTGGACGAAGACAGAAATATCCCAGGGAAAATTTTTTATTCAATAGAAAAAAAGAATTTCGATAAGGCTATTGTGTGTTGAAAATTCACGGCGATTATTCGGCGCTGCAAACTGATCTGTTCAGAATTGATGACGCGGATCGAAAGTGTGTGAAATCCTTTTAAGAAAATCCCGAAAATGCTTTCGCTTTGATTCCTCGTGAATCATGACTTTCGTGCTTGATTACACTTCAGAGGATCAGTGAACTGCTGCGATAAGACTCGGTGATTAAAAATTCTCTTGGAACCGACTGCTCCCTCAAAACTCCCCTTTTAAGGTCCCTAATATCCCCTTAATCCCCCGGCTCAAACCCTTTCCATAAAATCATTTGGGCGTTCGTGAGATTGAAAAAGGCGAGGAAACACTGGCTGAATAGTGTTCAAATCCAACTATACATACACACGTATAGTTTATTATCCACAACCAGTGTACGTCAGGATGTTTGCCAAATGCCTCAGGGACACCGCGACGCGACGTCTCGTATCTCATAACGTTTTTTTGCTTATTTTTTCGCGAATGTGGTAAACGTGGGACGTGGGACGTACGACGATCAGCGACGAATGACGAACGACGAAAGCTCGCGCCGCGTCTCGGCGCCGTCAGTGCGCGTGGCCGGCCAAGGCGTACCAAAGGTTGACTATTCTACTGCGTCCCGAGTCTGACTCCAGCGTTCTAAACCGTCAGCCACATGGTCGCGAGCGCTCTCTTATCACGACCGGCCCCTTTATACCTCGTGCTTTTCCTTATCTGACAGCTTGCAGTGATACGGACTACCTGCTGCACTACCAGCTAATGTGATTTTTAGAGTGTCCGCGATACTGTGAACAGTGTCTTCGGTCTCAGAGTTGGTGACACTTTCAGACATACAAAATTAAGTTTTCAGTGAGAGTTGACACCGAGTTGACTCGCCGAAAGCTCATCTTTCTTCGTTTTTCTGTTTCTTTTTTTTTTCTTTTTCTTTCTATTCTTATCACTTTCAGAAAGTTTCATTACGTTATTTCATTATCCAAAGCTTTGATCGTTGGGCGAAGTGTTGCGCAGGTAGATTTGGCGTAGAAATTAGCGAACTTTGACGAGGAAATTATATTGCCTAGCTAGAAAGTTACTTACATAAGTTTCTGACTTATACCTATCCCACCGGGACGTTTAAAACGTTACTCCGTTACGACAGGTGGACACGTCAACGACGGAAGTTATACTGGTCTTTGCTGAATAAATGTCGAATATATGTACATACTCGTGCCACATACGTATTCAAGATTTTAGTGTAGGTACGCGATGATGTGCTTCGAGCTTTGTACCAATATAGAATTGATACTCCATCATTATGATATCGTATCGTTAATTAGCTCGGATAATAATCGTATGTGAAAAGTAAGAACGTTGTATTAAATGAGTGAAATTACTATCAGACAGAAGAGGGAAAGTAAGTTTAATGAAAAATTTGCGATCCGTATACCTGTGTAAGTTTCAGATTAGTAAACAGTTTTATAATTCGTTATTTCACCTAATGAGGGAATGTAATTTTCATTAAAGTAGGTAAAGCCCGTTGATGTATACCGAAATATATAATGTAAAGTATAATCATGTATAAGGTATATCCGCGTTGAAAGCCCTGGCGAAATTAATCGCGTAATAAATACTCTCGAAAATTGGGGTAATCACGTTTTCCACTTTCTTCTCGGTGTAATAATATGACAGAGTTTAAAACTAACTCGTTAAGGTAAATACACACGCACGCACAGTTTCCGACCTAGTCGCAATTACTTTTTGGTAAATGGAGTTAGTTGTTTGCGTAACTTGAATTACTTCGCGGACTTTTAAACTCACCAAACGCTTTGAGTTACGAAAATAGGCATCGCATCGGTTCGGTTCGGTTTACTATATCGATTAAAAATAAAAACCGATACTTTTTATACAAATGTACTTTAATGCATGTGCATCACAGAAAGAGAACAAGAATAATTATTTCAAGATTTTTTATTTTCTTCAATTTTCAATCAATTGTTCACAGAAATATAATCATAAAATTTTTCAAATATTTGCCAGTTTCTAACAATTTCATGTAATAAAAATCGCGACTTGGTATAGCTAAAAGTTTCTCAAGATTTTCAAATTTCAGATTCATTCTTCTGTTTCACATATACCTATATGTATATGCGACTTTATATGTAGGACGCATCGTTCACCTTTTTTTATCTGACATTTTCATAATTTTTCTTGACTTTATAAAAGAACCCTGACATTTCCAGATCGTTTATAGTTTATCAGGGTTCATAACCACCCTGGCTATGGCCAAAAATTCTAGCCGAAATTAATTTTTTCAACACGTTTGACGACATAGATTTGAACTCGGTGTAAATTGGGAAACTGATCGACGAATAACACGTATGATCGTTATCTTTAACAATAGCGAACGTAGCTATACATATATGTATATTTATATTTATATTGTAATTTCGGCGATTAAAATGCAATTACTAAGTTCATATTTACAGAATAATAACAATAGCTATACCCGATACAATCGTAGTGTATCACATTTTGTCGGAGATACTATTTGCAGATTGTCATTTTTCCACATGCCAACTACGTGACATTGTTATTTCACATCTTAGTTATGTATATCACAGCTATATCAAGTTGTACTTGTCAATGTCCAACAAACGAAATCATCCACCTACGTTGACTCGCCTTAGAGAGAGAAAAAAAAAAAAAAACTATTGCAGTTTCATAAAGATCGAAATACATATGTAATATTAATATGCTGCTCCAAAATTTATAGCTCACATATAATAATCCCTCAACGAAAGATACACAGCCTTTTGCAATTTGAACTAAATATAACGCCGGTAATTATCCCATGTAAAATCATCAATAATAGCTCGAACGTAGTAACGTTAATTAGCTCAAACTTTTGGAGTAAATTTTGAAACTTTGGTGTGAAATATATCCTCCAAGATCAGTACACAGACCCAGAGACCACCTTTTCATTCAAAGTGACTCATTAGTCTCAACTAATTGCAGGGTAGCTCTTAATTGGGACCACTAACCTTTGCTGGAACAGTGAGCCAAGAGTCAAGACGAAATCGATTCTCTTATTATACCTCATGTTTTGTGAACATATATTTACCTTGAACAGTAGTACACTAGAGTCGAGGTTCTCGAATGCATATTTTTGCATGCATTGATTGACACAAATAATATGACACGCATTTGCTGACCTCCCAGTCACGCTTGGCACGTGCTATGTTTAGTTTTCTAACTCTTTCTATTTTAGTTACATTCTTTATTTTTCATTTTTTCTTGTTGCATTTTGGTTTTTGGTTCCTGCTTGCGTCGGTTCTACTCGATCTTTCCTTTGCTATACAGTAAGCACTCGGACCTCTCTCAGAACAATGCAAACGTTCTCTCAAGACTTTTGTCTTCTGTCGGTTATTTTCCCTTATTTTTCGCTCTCTTTTTTTACCAAAATACAATGGGAAAGACTCGGTTAGGTATTCACATTGTTTCGACTCCTACGCTACCACACGTTTTCAGGCTCGGGATATATTCGGACATTAATCACCCCGAAGATAACACGGATTTAAAGCGTAACCTTTCCCTATACGCACGGTGGTGATCCCACCACAAATAAAAATATAATTGTTTCCGTTTTTCAACTCCTTTGTACCAAATAACGAATACGTTAATTATATCTTCTCTTTTGTATAAAAAAAAAAAAAAAATAATAATTAGAAATCATCCATTCGGTCTAATCAGCTCAGAACTCTCGTTGCCAAAATTATTATCCACGTGTCGTATAGCTACGAGGCTTATATTTATGTGTTTCTGAAAACGCTAGAAAAAATTAAGTCATTAGGTGTAGTATGCCTTGATTCCTTGCATCCTTTCTGGGAAAATTAAAGGCATTTTGTATTGCGAAGGTGTAACAATATCGTGATATTTTCCTGTAATTATAGGGCACAGGTGACTATTAATATACCGAGTGCATAATTTACGGTGAAATTCCACCTGTTGTAAAGTGAACCAATAGCAGTAAATTATATTTCCTCAGCATGTGCAGCCGGGCATAAAATCAGTCCGAACCTGCGATTGCATATCTACGTATAATAATTACTCATACGGATATCGAGTAGATGGTGATAAAAATCTCAAATTTTCTTACCGCTTCTAATTAGTCCTGTTAATTAAAATCAACTCTACGAATTGGGTAAATTCATGTTTGGTGTGAAACTGATTCAAAGAATCACTCGATTTTATGTGGTAATGTATGAAGGCAAACGGTCCTTTTTTTTTACACTTTGACGTTTGCTAATTCGATTGGATCAACAAGAGCTGGTAGTATTTGGAATTGTCTGATTTCTGGTCATCTCAAATAATCACGGTGTTATATACGTATGTAAATTCCCTAGAATTACACACATGGCACACCTTCAGTGTACAGGTATTTATCATTTCCGATGTATCGTATAGGTATATTCGCTCTATTATTTTTTCAGATCAAATAGCCGGCTCCCTTGCAATCGATCTTTCCCAGTGTCTATATTGAAGTAGATAAATGTAGTAGCACTTCGCAAATGTCATGTCAAAAATTAATAATTTATTCGAGTAACTCGGCGCTTCAAATAACTGTAATACAAGAATTACGACTTGTGAATTTTCTATACAAATGTGTAGATTCGATTTCATGACAAAAATTTCCAACGCGGGTTAAACCCACCTCCAATTTGCCAAACGATTACAGTTATCTTCGCATATTCAATAGAGGCATTTTCCCAGAATTTTCTCTGATAAGTGGTTCACGGTTTAGCAATAGTAATTTATCTACAGTTACCTACAGCTTTAGAAAGGGAAAGTATTACCTCGGATAACAATTTTTCGCCTAAGATAGATGCATGAGATTTTTTTTTTTTTTTGATTTTAAAAAGAATCACTAAGACCGTGTACAGTGTACACGACACACCATGATCAAACGTAATATATTGGCGGTAAATATTTGATCGACAATATTGAGTTAAGCTAAAACTACCAGTTTTTAGTGAAACTAATTTATTCACAATACGAAACATGAGCGGTATGAGATTTCAGTGTAAATTTTAATTTATCGCACACACATGCTATCGGCTAGAATTTTTTTTTTGCCTTTTAATTCGCACAGACTAGTGGAAGAATAAATCAAATTTTCGAAGCCTATTGTATCCAAAAAATGAAAACAGTTTAAAAATCCGAGTCTTCAATCGTGGAGAAGATGGTCTCACCTTCCCGCGACGTTTTCCAAATTCAAGTACATAGGTTTAGGTGAACTTAGAACCTCGGAACCTCGAAACCTCAAGACCTTGAAACTTTTAGACACCATCTACTTCGAAGGATGATGAAATTTCATCTAGGAACACAGGGTAATTTAAGTCTTCAGCACCACTCACCTCACGACGTGAGTTGACGTAGGTACGTGAGACAACCTTTTCTCGATGGTCCCTGACTTGAATGATAAGGATGTAGATGGCTATATCTTGCACACTCACACATACTACGTAACAAAAATCAATCCCAATCATGGTGAAAAAAATTACAACCATTCATCGATTATCGATGTCGTAAAAACGTTACGATCATACTTCAGATAGAAATGAATGAATATATTTATAGGATCAGGGTAATTTCTTGCAGCATATATCCATGTATCCTCAACGAAGAATGCAATCTTTTTATTCCCTAGTGAAAATAAAATCGATATCGCATCGGCAAATTAACCATCGTTAAAAATGATTACCGAAGAACGATCAAAATTATACAATAAATTCCTATAACGAGCGGATTCGTTTGTTTTATTTTTTATTTTTTATTTTCTAATTTTTAAATTAAAAAGTGTGAATTGGTGGACAGAAAAGTGTTGTTTAAAGAAGAATCGAATTTGGCAAAGAACGTTTGACTAGATGCAGTCTCGACGGCAGTTGCAGGCTGAATGCAAGTCGCGTGCTGCTGCGCCGCAAATGCCAAACGGTTGCTGACGGTTTTCTGGCCTCGGTAAGAGAAACAATATATAATATTTATTCCTTAACGCACTTTGGCTCACCCCATTATTCTCGCCTGCCTATTATACATTATTCAAGCCCAACCTTCTACCCTCGTAACATCCATTCGCTGAAAATGTTGCCCCGGTATTCGTTGCGACGTCGAGGATCGATCTACCTTATAGATTGACTTACGATTTCGGCTACCACCTCGGTCCTCAGACGAGCCAATTACTTTATCAAATTGATTCGTCACATATACCTACATAGAGAGACGAATCCTCAATACCGTCGAGCAATTTTTCAGGTTTAAGATTTTTAAGAACCTGCAGGGAAACTGCAGGAAAAAATCAGAGAATATCTGCAGATCATAAAGCTAGAATTTTTTTAAATATTTTTGAATAATTGATGCTTGACAATCATGGATTTCATTCAGGATTACAAAAATTGTTCCATTCATCATAACCGATTGATTTTAATTCGGATATAACGTTCGTCGAAGCATTATGCGTGAATGTAAGTTTGAAGAGGTGGATTTTTGGTGTCAGAAATTTTTTAGATACAGAGAATATGAAAAGCTAACATTTGTGAGAACTTATGGAATAATAATTCCTGATAAAAATGAACGGGAAAGAATAAAGAAAAAAAAGAAAGAAAAAGCAGAAACGGAGCGAAATAAAACCCGGAAAGTTTGACGTTATATTTATACCAAATTAGCCAGAACCCTCAGGCTTATCTTGAAAAAGCTTTCTCTTTTGTTATATACATGTCGGAAAAGGTTGAGGTTTATTCTCTTCTATTTGATTACCTTTTATTGCGTAAAATCTGCATTTGACGATGCTTGTTATCAGAGTGAGAGATTCCTCCCTGCAAAATAACCGCGTGAAAAAAAAAGAAAAAAAGGAAAATAAAAAATATGCGTGAGGACCTGACGTGTTCTGATTAATTAACTCGTGTTCTAATATCAACTTGTAACTCGGAGCTCGGCTGAGTCTCGTTTTCGCAAACTTTTGCGTTTCAAATTACCGAATAAATTTATTTCCAGTTAATTTACTCCTGCCATGTTATTTCACTGTAATATACATACAATATTAGCAACTCTGAGAAACGCAGCTGCCTTAACATTTCATTCAACTCTAAAGTATTTCCCAGCGGGTCGATCCGTTGATTTGTTGGTTTAAAAAAATTACTTCTTTACTCTCTTTCGTCAAATGTGGATAAATTAAAATAGCATACTCGAGACATGAAGGCAAATTCCATTTTTATGAATTAAACTTGACTCTCTTTGAACGGATATTTCAGCGAGCATAATGAGATAAATTCAACTCTATATTTCATTCTCACAAATCATTCTATGAAATACTACTTTTCGTATACATATTTCATTATAAAATTTGTTTCACTCAATGCAGTCATTCAAAGTTTATTCGACGAATTATTATCGGAGATAACAGTTCTTTAAGCTTTAATATTTCATATGAAAAGATGTTATTCAATTAAAAAACTGATTAGCTGCAGACGAATAAAAATTCTTCATTACCTACATCAGCAAAATATGAGCGAATATTTATACGAATATCATCGCCATTTTACCACATATTCATAATTGAATGAACCTATCTCAACCTAGACTTCCAATCAGTATACTGAAATTCAGAATCGACTCGTTAGGTCGAATCTGGGTGACCACTTGATCGGTACGAACAACTTTAACGAATTACGAAAAGGTTTTCTACGCGTAAATAGGAGTCAGCTCGAAATTACGCTTTCCCATAATTCGTTCATTCGATTTAACAGAAAGTTGATTAAATTGGTATCGATAGATTCGCACTATAGATGCCTGCTTAAACTGACCAATGAAGAGAAGTGCGGAGCTAGTTTATTCGAAAAGCTAAAAGATGGGGAAAAGAAAAATTTCTTTCATTTTGCAATTCGGTTTGAAACAGCTTTTTTAATATTCATTGACACATTTTATAGCTACAAAGCCATATATATAATATATATGTACAAAGGTGGTTCATTCAACTTGAAACGCTATAGAATTTAGGAAAAATGGATTTCATATTTTTCTGTTTTTCATAAACTTTGTGTACCTGTTCGAAAGCGTTCGGAAATAAAATTCGTGTTTTCGCCCAGCGTTCGAACCTCGATAATCAATAGTCTGGAAATCACGGGCAATCAAAGTTTCGAAAAAATAGTACAATCGGGGCAAGACTCGGTGCTGGAACGGGTCTACACATTTCTACTTACCGCCGTAACCTACAGGCGTTCGTTTCCACTCTTTTTAAAGCTCTTTTAAAGCCTTTCGATTTGATATCGAGCTATATCGTTTCAGGCAGTATAAAGTTCTATTGAAATTCCTTCACTTAATACCTGTACCTTATATACTCTGACCGTAGCTTTTACCTGAAACTTTATACGCACGAAGTATTTTCTAGTACGTATAACTTTTTATTCCTGAAAAAAAAACAAAATGAAATAACGTTTATATAATATAATAATGAAACAGTTTAGTAAATTTGAGTGAATTTTTTCAATGGGTTCACATTCGGATCTAAAGCTAAAACAAACAACAAGCTATACATTTTCCATGAAACTAGTGTAAAAAAATATAATTACACGAAATACTATCGGTTCTATAGGTCCAACAATCTCTGCTTACTATTCGAATTAAGAAACGATCCTTGTTCCACGTCAGAAATCCTGTCGACAAGGTCTCGACCCGATTTGTTAACGCAAGGATATCGGGACTAGGATTATCGTCAGTGAGAAGGGGATCTATAATTGTCAAGTTTAACAATCTATCAGATGATACCATGGGCAACTCATACTCATGTCGAGCATATCTCTCGCTGCTGATATTATAATACTCGTATTTCGGGATGATAATTATCGCATTATGAATAATTAGAGATTTTCTAATCACAAGCCGGATTGAGGACGAAATTCAGAAAGTAATAAGCAGACCGCAAATCTCATTATTCCTCTGTAATTAAACGCTGGTTGGTATTGATCGTATGGCTAAAATTATTTGCGAATCTCATCAAGTCATCCGCAAACTCTATACACATGTGTAGGTATATAGTATATATTTTATAATACATATGTATTATATGCATATGTGTACATTATACTATAGACTGTCATCCTCGGGCCTGACCGTCGGGTACTACGATGAAACTTAGCTAATGATGTCACGTACCGAAGGTATGACATTCGAGTAACCGAGTCTACGAAGCATGCATATACTGTACAGGTACACGTTGGGGAATTGAGATTCGTCTCGAAAATAGCTCAGGACATTTCAGTAGGTAATTTAATTAAGTTTGACTTCCCACTCGAAACTGATATCTCCCATGATTGTTGACCGAGCTTTTCCATAATTTCCGTGAAAATTAAGAATAAATACGAAGCTTGATTCATGTAAGCGTATCTGTATACATATACGCGGGTTGTATAAAGTTCCGAAGCTTAAATCATTTCCGCGAAACTCTATAATAACTCGAAACTTTAGACAGTATACGATTTTTCTATACCGTCGATCGTTTTTCGACACATCGAATCAGTTGTTTTTATTTATTTATCTTTTTTTCGTTTTTTCTTTTTTATCCATTCGTTTGTCACGTGAGCTTTCAAACAAGGATTCAGAGCTCTCTAGAGAACTGTGCTGAAAATGGAAAATAATAATTTAAAACATGTGACAACCGGAGAGCGATACTTCTCCAGAGACACGTACTGGAAAATTAATATTTAATATTACCTCAATAAATATGAATTTTTTATTTTTTTTTCGCTAACTTTCGCGACAGGCAATCGGAATGGACGACCGATCAACTTCCGAAGTGAAAGCTGCAGCTTGGCTCGCTATTAACTCTTTACGATCAGTGCATGTTCTCCTTGTGCACCCCGCGTGAAAAAGTTGTTACAATTCGCGGAGAACAAGAAAAACCTGATGTGCGGGGGTGTATTGAAATTACAAACGATCGAAGCACGTGGCTCTGAATCGTAATTCAAGTTTATAGTACATAAAACGGTACCTGACATCCGCGAAGGTTCAAAAACTAAGGCATACGAACATGGAGGCTGTCTTTTTCAAATTGAACATCGAACCAGGCTGATATATGAATCTATGCAGAAATTTATGGCAAGCTTGGTTTTATTGTATCAATAAATTGTCAGAGATGATAGTTGACAAATTTGAGCCGATCATACCTACATTCGAAATGACTGATGACATTTTTTTGGGACGTACGCAACGTACGCACAGAAAATACGATTCCAAGGCGTAGCTATCAGTTCAGATCAAATAACACGTGCTTTTTCGTATACTGAAAAATGTTGGGGAATATGGTGTTCAAATTCGAAACTGATAAGTACTCAGGTGTGATATACCCGTGGGACTACACGTATGACACGCAAGCATACGTTATTCGTGGTTCTGGCACGTAGGTAATATATTTCATAGATATCTACGTATGTAGGTACGTATAACATACGTATACTTGCACGATAAAATGATCAAAAAAAAAAAAAAAAGATTTCCGTCTCATCCAACTATTACACTTCCTATACTCTCTGACGTCACTCCTGCGCCTAACGCTGCTTACGTCACAACGAGGGAGCAGGCGCCGAACGTCCTGACGTTATCACTGACGTCATGACGCGCTTGAGCAAGATTTAACTACACGATTTTACCCCTCGCCCCTTACGAAATAAATTCGACGATTTAGGTGAAAGAAAAAGATTTTTAGTTCGGGTATACAGGTTTGTCAATTTGCCATTAAGCTAAGAGCTGACTGTTAATTCGCGTAGATCAATGATTCCACGATCGTTTACTTTCGGCTGATTTATTCGGCCACAATTTTTTTATAGAAATCGCGAATATTCCTGAATCGTATCTGTTTATAGGTAGGTACAGCTATGGGAATTCGACGGTCTGTAACCACGTAAAACAAAGAAACTTTAGTGCCAATTTTATCGAGACGTTGTTGTTACGATTCACCCACTGCTACGTCGTGCCTTATATACTCGTCCCTATTATATGACCCACAGTGGTATAAAATATTGATACGTATACCAAGTTTTAGAGCACTTTACCTGATAAGACAGCAGAACACACGATTTTCGTAGTGCTTGAATTATTAGAATTCGCGTATTGCGAATGACGGAGAAAGTCTGTGCAGAAAAATTCAGTCTATAGATAAAGTTATGCAAAAATTTTCATACGCCGAGATTAACATGCAGTAAATCACGCTTTCCTTTTTTTGAAGAGAATTCACAGGGTGGCGTGTGCCCAACTTTTTTACTCTTCATACAATGAGTCGAATGTATATGTACCTACACATACCATATCCGAGCTATGCTGCAGTCATATGAAAATTTATTCACTACCGCATTGTTATTAAAAAATGGGGGCTCATGACATACATGAACCACGCCGCTGTAAAGACCAGTTAATAATTTAAATCGCTATACATGAAGAAAAGCTTCAACCACGGTCTTGAAAGATAGGTGGATAAAGACCTCACAAACCAACATGGCTTTTGTAGAGCTTGCGCGATGAGCTGGGGAACATAAGAGTGCCCAATCTCACTTTTGACATTCTTTTCTCTGCTTTTCTGATTGCCGATTTCTACTTTTAGCTCAGACTTTTAAAGGGCTTTTACTGATTTTGAAAAAATCTTCTCAAACGATGTCGTACGTACCCTATTGAAAAAATCCAGGTGGGACACATGGGAACCCATATGGTTTTGCTGGGCAACCACATGGTTTGGCTGGGAACCTACATGGGTTTGTTGGTCTCCCACATGGTTTGGCTGGGAACCTACATGGGTTTGTTGGTCTTCCACACGGTTTGGCTGGGAACCCACATAGGAGTCTTGGAAATCGATGTGGGGCTTCCAGGAACCCACATAGGATTTTTGTTCACCCACGTGGTTTTGCTGGGCACCCACATAGGAGTCTTGGAAATCTATGTGGGACTCGCAGGAACCTACATGGTTTTGTTGGTCACCCACATAGGACGTCTGGAATCCCACACGGGTTTGTTAGGCACCCACATGGAAGTTTCGGTAAACCATGTGGGACTTCTAGGAACTCATATGGGGCATTGATGACCCTACATGGGTTTGTTGAGTACCCATATGGTTTTGCTGGAAACCCACATGGGAGTCTTGGAAATCTATGTGGGACTCGCAGAAACCTACATGGGTTTGTTGGTCACCCACATAGGACGTTTGGGATCCCACACGGGTTTGTTAGGCACCCACATGGAAGTTTTGGTAAATCACCCAGTAAACACAAAAATAAAAGTCGTCTTAAAGTCGTGGTATAGACGTCCAATGTCTCACTTTTGGACGTCTAAATGTCGTCTTATGTCGTAAAGACGTCTTTAAGGTCCTATGGGGTACCCACATCCCACATGGGTCCTATCGGGAGACCCACACCTACCACACAGGTCCTATGGGGTACCCACATCCCACATGGGTCTTATTGGGAGCCCCACATCCCAGATGGGTTCCCTGCCAAAATTCCCCTGGGAACTGGGAACCTGGGAGACCCACATGGTTTCCCATGTGGATTTTTTTGATAGGGTATATAATCAAGTCCACGTCGTTGTTGAATAATCTTACAAATTAATGACAAGGTTTGGAAAAAGATAAATATTCCTATAATCGTAACGTCAAATGGCTAAAACTTCGTGGGTTCAATTTTTTTTTTTTTTCTTTCTTTCTTTTTTTTCTACGATGAATGAAAGTACGGAAAAAAGCGAATGAATCATTGATAGGTATGGAACATTGGAAATTTGCGGTTACTACTACCGATGGAAGGTTAGATCCGAAATCGCAATTTCGTCACAGACTAGTTTGGCATGAGGCCATCTCTGCGTGGAATTCCGATTAAAATCTGTAGTGAGAGCGAATATATATATACATATGCATCGCGAGTAAAGTCTGCGAATATGGAGCACCGGGTTTAAAACATTTTCACCTAGTCTCTCCTAGTTCCAAAATATAAAACCAGTCTATGAAATATCTCCACTCCGGAATTTTCGTTCAGAAAAATTAAAAAATAAAAGTACTTCATAATGAGAAGTTTTTTTTTTCGAGCACTAAATTACGGAGTCGTCCAAATTTCAATTTTGTTTTTCTTCTTCTTCATGCAAGAGAAGAAAGTCCCAGCTGAGATGAACTGGAAAATGACTTCGGGCCTTCGATTGAAATTTTGCATCATAACAAATTAAAGAAATGCTGCAAACTTTGATTCGAAATGTAAATGCTGAGTGAAAATAACATGTGAAACAACCCTTCTCTCTCTCTCTCTCTTAATATATGTACTCGTACATTTTCACCCTTGTGCTATAAATGTATTCAACTTTAAACTCTGCCGGATTCCTTTGGTGACTTTCGATGACGCTTATACGTGCACATACGTATTGTATAAGGCCTCACGTTTAATATTCAGTTCTAAAGAACCAAGAAAAACTTAGAGTGGTAACAAGTCGAGCTTTGAGCGTGGTATTGTGTTGTCAAGCTTTCAACGACAAAAATCTACTCTACCAACTGCGGAGGATTTTCGTTTCCATAATGCGCTGCAATATACCTACTCTGAAATTTCGACGAAACAAATGTACAAAAATTTCGTCTCGGCATCATAATTTCTTTCATAAAAACATGCGTTTGGCAATAACGAAAAAAAGAAGAAAAAATTAAAATGAACGATGTTACAAAGGTTTTGAAATTACAAGTATCTGCGGGTGGTCGAGGTTCTTCGGGTTTATCCGCGAATCGACCCATTAACTTGTGATAAATTTATTACTGATTACTGATTCCGTGTTGAATAATTAACGTCTTTTCAAGAAATGGTAATAGGACCGGAAAAATATTCTGTTTGTTCATTATTTTCAGCTTGAGACTTACGTTTGTTGGTACAAGTGAGCAAAGATTTACGTCTGTCTACTTTGAAAGCTGCTCTGTACACAGGCGAAATCTTCCTATTTTCTGTACTCTGTGGTAATAACGTCAGTGTTGCTACAAATTCTAGGCTATCACGATGTATCAAAAGTTTGTTCAGAATGCACCTGCGCCACACAAAATCAATCTTGTATATACTCAGATTTCGAGCATGCATCCGGGTATCCATTATATATTTACCTGAAATCTACGTTCGACGTAATATCTATACCTCGCGTTAATGCCTGTCAATTTAATCCTCGGGTGAAATGGGGAATCATAGAAAGAAATATAAGATTGGAATGGAGCCTTCCAACTTCTTTATTTCCAAGATTTTAATCACGAATCAAACATCCCCTCAGTTCAAATCATTATTGATTATTGAATTACACAAGCCTATTGATTATCATATCCGAATTTCACATATATTTCAATAAATTTACTAAAATGGATACAAAATTTGATTTAATTTTTATTAAATTATTTCAGAAACAAAATCTACGGGCATAAAATGGATGGTTTCAACGTACTTCCATTTGAGTATGTATCGATAGTTCCATTTGTTTCTGCACTGTTGCACCCGTGAAGTGCAATTGCACCGTTTATTAAATTGAATAATTATATGTTACGTCTATGCGAAGTAAATTCCGAAATTTATCGTCATTCTAGAGTAATAATTAATAATTCTAAATATCCAACTGAAAATCATTCGACCAATTTCATCTAATTCAATGGAACAAAGTAGGCAGCTGAAAAAAATGAATACCCGTATTTTGAACAGAAGTGCAGCAACACTTCCTTAGAGCAATAATGAATAAAAACTCAAACTATCGATGATTAATAATCAAATTCGAATTTATTTATGCCTCAAAAGTGAAGTGCTATAGTCTTCAAAATTATCGAGTATATGGTAAAGAAATTGATGTTGAATTCATTGTGTTCGAATCAAAATCGTCAATTAAGATGAACGACGACTGTTTATGTATATTGGATTAGGAACAAGCAGCTAGTCGTTCACGGTCAAAAGTAGACCACAAATAGGACCTAGATTTCGAAGTATTAGAAATATTTGGCAGCCTATCAATGAGACTACTATTTACTAGATTGCGCTGTTAGCACAGCGAGAAGCTTAGGAGCCAACAGAGAAATTTCATTATCCCGTAAAACATGTCGATTAAACCTAAGGTATAGCCGTTACTCGTTAAACTGACGCCTCCAAGTCGATAGCTCGTCAGGAACTGACATTCAATTAAAATGATAGGCTTTTAGCGAGGACGCATAATGTTATTCAAACTTTCAGTGGCTCCACTTTTTTCAACAAGTTTTAAGTCAACAAAGATTTTCGGAGATCGTAGGTACATTTTCTACAATACTGACCATTCCAAACCCCAACATTATTCAATATGCAATATGACTAATAAATTTTGTGTGTATAAGAAAGACTCGAACAAGTATGAGCCACCAGGTAAATGTACTGATATATTTGAGTTAAAAAAGAAACTGGAAGAGTTTTCATCTTCCGGAATCACATTCGCGAACCTGCATCTAATCGCTAATTCTTTTATATGTGTGTAAATCTTGTTGAGAAGTTCAATTGGAACTCAGGTCTCCCAAAGACCTGCATTATGCAGTTTAAACTAAACTCAATTTCTAATATCCAGGGTATACAGTCACTATTCAATGCTCATTGCAAACGGAAATTGGACTTCATTCATTTGCAAGAAATGTTCGGCAATATAAACTTGCACATTGCTTGCGACAACGACTGCACTAATTCTATGCGAGTGCTTGCATACGACTTCGTTCGTATTAGATGTGCCTGATTCAATGCAATTTCTGCAATTTCTGTACTCCGCGATAAGTAACACTCAGGAAGAATACACCAGGTATCTAAAGAAACTCGTATTCGCAGTAGCTGGATTTGCAAGAAGTATACCTGGGTAGAAATAAACTGAAAATTTAAACAAGTAAGTAGACGGTATATAAAAAAGAACGAGGTCGTTGACGTACACAACTTGAAGAAACCCTGGAGCTTTCGTATTTTCTATTTCTCTGTCCACATTCAAGAAGCTACAAAAGTCGAGGGATTTGTTTGCCGATGAATGTTTGTGTGCAAAGGATTGAAGAGACTTTTTCGTCACAACGGAAACAACCGGCGTGCTTCGACTTCAACTACAAATACGAGTTTATTCTGAATAATACACCCGTTTCAAACACCCCGAGTCAATGCAATAGACGCCCCTGTGAACTTGAACCCATTAATCTTATCTCACACTTGCCAATTCTTGGAATTTGCACATGGAAATACCTGACCTCCATACATTTCATAATGGCTAGCGAAAAGCTCGACTCTCTTGATTTTCCCCGTTTCAGATTCAAATTGGACCAATGATCAGTGCGAGCCTTGATCACTCAAAATCATTTTCTTTTCCAGGAGCGGCGCAGGGGGGCGCCTGGCAGCGCCGCGGATGTCACTGCTGGGGCGACCGGTCAGCTACCGGGCAGCGCGACGAGATGGTCGCTACCGTCGTCTTCAGGGTCGGGTTTACAACTTCCTGGAGAGGCCTCGCGGTGCCTTCGACGTCTCCTATCACATGATCGTGTGAGTATTCAAACATTTTCAAATTTTTAATTTTTCGCAAAAAAAAAAATGAAGATTTTTACTCTCGAAGAAACCATAGCGATGAGGGATCGGTGTGATTCATTGGTTCGCTGAGCGAATGAAAATGGATTACGGTAAATTGATTTCCATCCGTGGATTAATTTATTGCCGGTTGTATTTATGCCTTAGAGGTGAACAGAGGATTTTTCACGCTTTAAAGACAAAGGACTTTTAATGACTTACGGCGTTTCTGAGACTGTGGAAGCAGGTAATCAATTCCAAGTGTATTAAGTTCGAGCGACCTCCCGCGAGGTCTGTGTACCCGGAATCTCTCGTTTCTTGGTCTGATGTGCCGCGGGACAGCATAAGCGCACAATTCCTTTACGTAAAATTTACATCTCACTTTACCTCAGAGCCAATTGTGCTTTTCTTGTCTTTGAGCGTATAATTAAGAAGAAAGTTATACTAGCTATACAGACCTCTGGCGAACGGCTAGAGAAAATCTGCACTACGAACGCCGCAAATAACAGACGAAGCTTTGTTCCCTCGTTCCCATTATAGTATGGTTCTCTTCCCAGTTTTCCTTCTCGTTTGATGATTCCACGCAAAATAAAAGCTCACGTTGTCACCGAGGCGAAGCTTCTCTCATTTGTTGGCATGAGCTTTCGTAAGCAGCTTCGTTATTCGAGAGAACCAGCTTACATCAAGCTTACCGAATGGTCGAACATTGCGGAGAAATTCAAGCTTGAACTTCCGCCACCCAGTAGGTCGGCCGAAAGGTTAAACACTTTTTATCAGAATATCCGAACTTTGGGTGGGCATTTCAGCGCAATTCTGTATGAACTAGTATTATTTCTTTCTCCTTGATTGTATTCTGCATTTATTTAGGCCGAAGTTCGCGTGATCAAACCTCACCTAATCTAAATCCGAAAATCAAGATGGGTTTACCTTAATTAGCTTTCATTCCCGGAAAGAAATATGGAAAAAAAAAATATTCCAATTTTGTTCATCAATCAATTTTCGAACATTTTATCCTTTACCGGGTTTTAAATTTTTGTAGCCAAGGTGCACAGGCGCCTTAGGTACTAAATGAACGATTGTAAAGTACGACCAAAATCACATTCCCTCTCATTCCGATCAATTTTATTTTAATTCATTGTATTCCATTTCATATTTATATTCCAATACCCCAGAGAGATTTTTCATGAGGTATGAAATTCGGTTGTCAATGTCGGACGAACGCATATTGATGAATGCCAAATGCGAAGAAATATCGACAGCTTAGAGAATATTCGTACCTTATTCAAAACACGTAATAAACAGAAAAATATATCCGTAATCTGAAATCTTTTACGTACGAATATTTGGAAGGTGAATGGGATGTTTTGGGAAAGTGTTACAAGGCAAAGTTGTCGTGAACAAGATAATAAAAAGTTATTTTTTTCCTTTGGATTTTATCGTTGCTCCGAACTCGTGCACGTTCTCCGAAAAACGCGTTGAGCATGTTCAGAGTTAAAATTCGTAGCTAATTCAGTAACTCGCTGTAAATGCGAGCACACACGCAAAGTGAGATTCCTATCTTCTGAAATTCCCTCATACCGCGTTAGTATCCGTGACATACTCCCCCGCGATATTATTGAACTTTGCACTCGGTTACAAAAGCAACACGATTTACTAAAGCTCGGAATTTTTAGGATATAACATATATTTTCACAGTCACTTGTAGCCTCGATAAAGCCTGCATGGTGCATGGTCGTGGTCTCGATTAGAATGAACTCTTTTTTGTCTTCACATCCTGAAAAATAGATCGAAATTTTCGGATTTTTTGGCTCTTGGGGGTTTAGACTTTCGGAATTTTGATCGAAATTTTGAAAATTCGGAATCATCTTAAACTTAATGTCCATTGTTACTATGAAACTTGATTATTCGAACTCTTCCAGACACTTTGGTCCTTGAAAACATCCCTTTAACCCATCGACACATATCCTTCCGGCGTAAAATTTGAACGATGCATTACATGGGATTTAGCGCTGGCTTATCTTTCGTTGGGACGTACTGGCCACGTCCGAATCTAGTCCTAATTTCCACCATCAACCAGGAAGTATACATAGACCGACGAAAACCGAGTCGTTCTTCGATAAGTAAGTTTGCAGATGCTGATCCTATGTCCTCGTCAGGATGTTCTGTTCGCCCGTAGGCCAAACTCTCTGGTAATGTGGGAACAATGTATGCTCGAAATATACATGAGCTTGAAGCTTCCACTAACACGCATCCAAGGACGGGAAGGCCCTTGATACAGAGGCAGGAACGCAAGTTAATAAATGCATCCCCTTCGGCAAGGGTAAATACATTAGGTGGACAAACATCGCCCCTTTACTGTATCCTCTGTACCCTTGGCAACTGCGTTCGTGCTGTACCATTTTTTGGTACATCGACTAGAAGGAATTGTTTGTCGATGGTAACACGATACAGCTGTGCTTCCTGAGGAAAGAAGATTAGCCGGGAGGATGTTCGCGGATAAAGAAAAGCTGGAAATGAATTTTCAAGACCTGATACTCGATACGATGTATAAAAGTTAAAGGTGAAAGTGATCATTAATTTTATGCCAATAAATTCGGTTTTTGATCATCGCACCCTATTCCGCTGTATCGTTTTCATCTTATTAGTTACTAATGATTAGTCGAGGCTGCAGGAGACCTATCGATGTCAACACTCAAGTGATGAAGATCAAAGCCGAGTAAATCAGTTTCCCCAACTTTTGATTAGATACCTCCATCCCCCGATCGTCAATCCTTGCCTTGATCCAAAGGACACAGTTGTTTTGACTTTGAGGTAATTGCTGTTTGCATTATCGTTCCGAATTATCGATTTTTCAGTCATATCATATTTGATATCGTAAGACGTGCTATCTTGACTGGATTGGATTCAACGGTGTTGAGCTTCTTCTGAAAATGATTAGGTAGTTCGATCGTGCTTTACTGCTCCGAAAATTGATAGGATAGAATTATGTATTCAAAATTCAGGTAAAAATAATTTAGAAACAGTAAATTTTTGAAAGTAATTTAGAGTTTCAAACAATCTGGTAGAAAATTGGCTGCGGCTGATAATAATTGCAAGTAATTACTGCGACAATGAATAAGATTTACATTAACGCATTAAAACATTAATGTGACGCGAATCATGGTCTGCAAAATTTGATTTCTTCAAATTATTAAATTGAAATGAATTGATTTTTTGCGTTGATAGCCCTGGCTAAACGGCCGGTAATAATTATTACTGGATACCTATGAATTGCCAATAAACAAGCCATATCCAGTATTCCGTGTATTCGCATTACGTTGATATATTAATAAAACACAGCACGTATCAGTCAGCTGCTAGTTAACGCCTGGGGCGAAATGATAAGACGATAGTTCCTATCTTGTTGAACTAATATCGTAAAAAAATTCGGCGCCATCTCTCTCGTTATTATCTCATCGCGGAAGTGTCTGTCGCGGTTTGCCGCAAGCTTGGGGTAATCCATGATCCAAATTCTCACATTGACCTTACATTTCTGTTGTAAAAAAAAAAGAATGCAATAGCGTGAAAAAAATCAGAACCAATAGAATAAACAATGACAACTCGATTGATGATCTGATTTTTTGTTGACGCTGCTTAAATCGCATCGTTCAATTGATGTGTGCTCATGTCCTATACCATCATTGAAAATAAAATGATTTCTTAAAGAACCAGTTGTGTTAAAGTATTTCTCAATTAATTTAGGATGAACCGGATTCAACTAAAAAAATGCTAGGAAATCTTGGCAACATTTATTTTGCCATATCTGATCGCAGTATTCTACTCATTGTCAGAATAATTACATTCATTAGGTTCGACAATATTCTGTCTCTATTTCTCTGCAGCAACCATGCCATGCGGGAGTATGTTTGAGACTACTGATTATACTGTATACGCGTTTCTCTAACAATTATCTATTTAATAGGGAAGTTGCGTTGGCATTGTTGTGGTTATCTGGTTGTTAGACTAATGGTTTGTCACCCGTAAACTCATTGATAGTGTAACCGTGACATAAACACCATTACGAATAATTCAAGTCAAATGATTGTCAGCTCTGTTCTACATTTAAATTTTTTTTGTTTTTTTACCGTGTGATAAAATTTATGGAGAATTGATCGAAGTTTGAAACCTCAATTTAACGCGATGGTGAAATACATTATGCATAATAAACCATCAATTTCATATTCACTCTCGGTTCCATTCATCATTATTCTTCAGCTGCCTCATTCTTCAAGAAAAGAAAAGCAAAATCATTTTGGATATATCTGAGCATTTTATTAGACTATGATTATCCGAAGAATGTGGGAATATTTCCTGTCATTTGTTAGTCATTCAAGTATATTGATTTTCGAAAACACTTTACTGCACACAGGTATTTGTAGTTGATGCCATAAACCGGAAAATGATCGTTTCAGTATTTCCAGCCATCCCCCATCATTCTTACTGGATGCAATCTAGTGACCCGTATAAAAGAACAGGGAAAAACTTATCAGGCGTAAAACGTGAGAAAATGAATCGTGAAGTCAATCGAATAGAAGCTAAAAATATAAGAAAAATTTAAGTGAAATCGGAGTCGATGAGTTCTGATTTATAAGAATATTGATGAAAATGTGACGGAGGAAACATCGAAAAAAAATGATCCATGTCATGATCAAAGAACTAATATAGTCAGAGTATCGGTAAGGTTTTATTCTTTCGACATCAAAATTGCACACTGGAAATCCTGAGAGCTTGAAGGGCCATCGGGAAAAGAGGAAAGCGGAAAAAGGCATTTGACGTCAACACGTTTCTTGCAAATGGACAATAAGGTCAAGGAGCCGGTACCCAACTTAAATGAACAACATTTCATTCGCGTTTTCGAAATGCTGCTTGAAAATGAGGAGGGTGATTCAAGGTGCGATAAATCGATCTTCTAACATTTTTTTGTTCCCACATTTTCCGCTCCCTTCTTCATCGTCTTTTATTTCTCCCGTGGGATAGACCTGCCTCTTAATTCTTAATTATATCATACCGTTTCAGTGACTCAAAGCGTGGTTTCTGTGGACACATAATCAGCCGACTCGAACCGCATGTAGTTATTTTTTTGTCCCCGGGGCAAAATTTCCGAGCAACATTGATCCGAAAACTAGTTACGTTTCTAACGCACTCTTATTACTACCACTAGGTTCTGTTCGGCTTACTCGTTACAGAAAATCACTGAAATGTAACAGCGCAATTACCTCTGACCTGGATAATTGTGCAAGTCTACGTAATCAACAAACCGAACTACCCCGTGTCTGAGGTGCAGTAATTATTTTTCCGATATATACAGAATCATATATACAATCCAATATTCCTTGGCAAATATCCGAAAATATCAAACAGATAAAAAAATAAGATTTTTTCAAAATAGTGAGCACGCATCTTCATTCCATATAGCTAATTGACGAGACTAAGACAAATCCTAAGATTTCTTACACGAGAATCTTACATCGTTTATTTCTCGAGTTACTTCGTCATGGTCTCTTCCTTTTCCGTATACTGGTTCTATAGTTTCTAATATATTTATCAGGAATATTGCTGTACCATTTCGGGTAGAAACCATTTTCTAGAACAAGAAACTCTCCCAAACTTAACTTGACATTTTGGTTTTAATTATTTTATTGCGTTTCTAACGTAAGATCGAAATAGAGATTCCTCGCGTACCATATCCTCATCCAAGATACGATCACTCTTCTAGTTTGTCGTTCTTGGTTTTGGCTCGAAGTACGACCCACCTCCACTCTACACCCTCAATTAAATTTAACTTCACACATTAACACATCGTTATCGTCCTACCTTCCTACTCTACACGTATATTCTCCAGAAATTTTGGCTGAGAACACGAGTGGTTTTCCCAAGTTTACCGAAAAATCTTCGGACTCCTAGATTCATTATTAAAACCCGTTTAAATTCAATTTAAACTAACATTTGGCCAGATGTTGTACTTCCAGCTTATCATACGATTGAGTAATAAATCTTAAGAATCAATATTTGACACTCATTGTTTTCCCTAGAATAATTTGGATGGATTATTCATCAGTATATCACGTAAATCGATTTTTAGAGGGGATAGTCATGAAATTCGGTGAAATCGGTTTTCATTTCAGACAAACTATTTTCAAGTTCGAGAATTATCATCTCGTTTCATTAATCCGCTAAAACCTTCGCTGCTTACACACATACAGTATAATTCCACCGAAGATTTTCGAGATTACGTTCGCAAAATTTGCGAATATTTTAGTGGAATTGAGGGCTTCGTAATACGGTTTTAGTAATCCAGCTTACCTATAATTTTATGTCTACCTTCATCAAACTTTTTAAACATAAATCAGAATCCAGCTGCGTACTGTTTAGAATAATCGATCGCATTCAATCCTCAATAAGAAGATTTATCTCATGGTTACTGCTGACATATTCAGTAGAATTCGGTGGTATAAAATAAGGGATTTTCGCTTGCCCAGCACATCGGAAAGATTCATCTACTTTGACCGCGATTTAAAGTCGTAAAGTGAAGGCATTCCATACGTAAGGAAACTCTCGCTGTCGATCAGTTTTTAGCTGACTGAATGCTGACCGCATCTCTTTTATATTCGCATAGTTTTTCAGACAATATTGAACATTCTAAATTCATTGAATTATTTCATAATCATAATTGAACCTGATATAACTCCATGCAATCAATAATTATCAGCAAATGCTAAATTTGTACCTACAGTCGTGATTGTGAAAAAAAAAAAAAAATGAATCTTCTGCAGTTGGAAAGGTGATCAATTTTTGATGAAATTATACTTTTGCACCAGCGACAGAATTGTTGAAAATAAGTTTGTCCCTGCGTGAGTTGAGACAATAAAATAAGCTAATCACGAAGGTTATTAATGTCACATCACTAGGGCACATAACATTTTCTATCCCTGAAGTAGAATGGACATTCCTTTATTTTTTTATTTCTATTGCCATGTGCATGCAGCGGTGGGTATTTTCATTTAATTGATGATAATTACATATCGATTTAGTCAGTTCTCATTAAATTACGCGTCTATTCCATAGCTTTGACCTTTCGAGTTAAAATATCGCGGACTTTAACGCTAATTTCAATCTTCCTATATTAAGCTTGCGAGGGTAACGAAAAATCATTTTTCTAAATTACGCTCTAATATTTCGTTGATTATAACGGACTCGGAATTTGATTATCACCAAAATGTCTGGGTTATTAATTCGGATTGACACACCTACGCAAAATTCATTAAATTTCATATGCCTAATACGAATTTTAATAACATTAACGGAGAAATTTCATCAAAAATGGCTCTTCAAAGATCGGCTTTCACGTTCTTCTATTTCTCATACCCATCAGCCTTGGTGCTGATATCTTAGAGACAGAGATTTATGAATCTGCGCTTTTTTGAATGCTTGAAATATTCGGCTTACCTTATAGCATACCTGGGAAACTGAATTTTTAGGAACGAAATTTTGATCTATTCAAAATATCCGAGTCAATCAATCTCTTAACTGATGAGCTTTGGACTTTGTAGAAGCGTTGAGCGACATATAACGAGGATATTTATTCATGGATAGAATTTTAATTGATGAAATAAAA
Organism: Tenthredo livida; assembly: GCA_963992785.1. NCBI lineage: Eukaryota > Metazoa > Arthropoda > Insecta > Hymenoptera > Tenthredinidae > Tenthredo > Tenthredo livida. The sequence continues at coordinate 24,698,667 of OZ023065.1, forward strand.
CATCGACCACTCGCCCTATCAATATTCAAAAATTAAAATTATCGATGTGGAATATACGATGGAAATGTCCCGAAAAATATCGAGTAAAACAACAAATCTTCCCGGGTAAAATCAACAACATTTAATTTTCAATTTTTGTGTTAATTTATTGGTCAGGATTCTCCGAACATAGTCAGTATTTTTGCGAATATGTATAAATTAAAATATTTTTAACACGTATATTTATACTTGCATTTCAACTTGCGAAAAATATTATCTTTCGATCATCAATTCAATTAGGTACCTATAATGTAAATCATGCTTTATCAATCAGAGTTAAAAGCTCAATGAATTCGTCACTGAGATTCCTAATTATATTATACAACGATCGATAATGTCATATACTGATAATTTATTGTCTCATAAAAATTATACGTAGGTTACGTAGAGAGAATTTTTATCACAATGTCGAGATTGATTTACAATTAATTAATTAAATAATTTGACTGAAAATTACTTCAGCTTTTTTGGAACCTACATATTTTGAAATATTACTTTCAAGAATCGTGATACAGTTTCGTCTTTTTTCCCTACAAACTTTTCTTGCCTTTTGCATAAAGGTCCCAATTTGTAACCTTCCCACCTTCGTCATAGACGAAAGGCCTGCAAATTGTATAAATTTAAGTCCCCCTACGAGGGTATATCGTCATATGTATAGGTATGTACCTACTTTATAAAATCGTCTTTGCTGTTTACGAGCACCTAAATTTTCCAACCTTCACAATTTTGTGACTTTAGTAAAAATCGCGTATTAAATTATTCCGTATGTGGATATCTACCTCATACTCACTATGTACTTTTTGCGAATCCAGGATCATCGTTCGAATACATATTATGTTCGCGAAAAATTCCTGCGCCAATATGTTCGATTTTTATGTATTTTATTGAAACGAATCTTGGACCGTAACTATTTTATCATCAGTTTGACCTTTCAATTTTTATTGCCATATCATTATCTACACGTTATTAAATTCCGTCTCAAATCGTTATTACTAATATGAGTTTGGCCCATAAACCGGTGTTGTAGATTCTGATTTCGTCTGTCCATATCGTCAGACATTCTTTCCCTGCACAATGCCGATCTGTAAAATCCGCTATCATAAATAATATTGTAGAAAAAAATGTCAATTCAATCTAATAATTATCTGATAGAAAAATCTGCTGCATATAAGATATCTTTGTTCCAATCATCGGTTCAATTAATTAGCCAGCAATTAATGATTATGCTTGTGAAAAATCTTGACTGAAGTGGCCAGCCTGCCCGAAGAAGTGATGAAATATTTCTGAAAAACTTGAAAATGAAAACTTGCTTCTGAAAATAGAAATCAGAGATTTACCTAAGTGGATCGGAGTGGATTGAAGTGGAGGGTGTTATTAAATCGCATGTATAAATAATGGGTTTGATAATAACGGACCAATCAATATTACAAATCGAGTATCTGACGCTAATGAATGGGCCTTCTTTGGCATGCCAATCTGACCGATAAAACTATAATCGATCAAATCGGAACCTCACTGAGTAGAAGGCTTGGTATATTGAATTTTTACCATATCGTAGTTTATTCTAGATGCACATACATATAACCCTTATTGAATTTCACTAGTAGGTGTATGCGATAGGTATGACGCTCCAATACCCACCCACATAATTATAGTGTGAATAATGATTTTCGATATTATATACCTAATACCCCTCAGGTTTGTCAGTTTCAACGATAATTGACCGCGTATAGATTAGCTCGAGGATTTTTCATACCGTTAATTATACTCGTAGTAAACCGAGGTTTTTCAATTAACAAAATGCGTCTGATTGATTGGTAGATTAAATTGGAATCGCCCTCGCAAACGAAAATTTAATCAGAATGGATGTTTTCAAAAAGCAAGTCACAGCTAAGGGCTCAGGCTTAAATTTCGTTCGTTTTCATCTATTAGCTACCTTTTTGTTAATTGAAAGCCGGGGCTAGGTGTACAGGTATGGAAATAAAAATTATTCCTGGAGCAAAGCCAGCCTCGCGTTTTGTCGAACTTTGTCAGGTCAAACAAGACTTTCTGAAACTGATTGAACTTCACTGCAGGGCGAAATTTCCCTCATACAGTAATTGAATTGAATGAATTCGAGAGAAAAATTTCAGGGGAAATTAGGGCATTTTTGATTTGATTAAAACTGTGGGCAACGCAATTAAACGAATGATTAATTTAACACATCAAAGAAAAAAATGCCCAACCCATTGCTTATCGTATATTTAAAACTATTTCGCCGAGTCATCTAATTGATATTAAAATAATGTCCAGCGTTCGGCCGAGTGAAATTTTTCATTCGTTGAATTCGTTTTTATTTTATTTTTTTATCTTTTTTTATTAAATACATTAGCGATGGAAAGGGGAAAAATGAATCAAGAATGTGAACGACGTTAAACAGGGTGAAAAGTTTTATCGAAATCCGAAAACTTGTCTATACATATTGTATAGACAAGCTTAGGGTACCCTAAGCTTTGTAAAATTTATTTTGTTAAGTCAATATTCGTACGTAATTTAAATTGGAAGGGTCTGGCAGCTGGATGATTTAAATACAGAAAATATGAAAATTGGCGTATGCATCGAGGAGCATGAAAGCTTAAATCCACTTAACCAAAATCCCCCTCAAAATATGAAATTAGCAGGGTTGAGTGAGTGACACGGTCGCGGGATTGAGGTTTACATTTTCATCGAAAATAAAATGGAAAGTCAGAGCCAGGCTGTTTTGAAAAAATTTAGACGCGAGCTTGTGGATAAAAAAAATGCAATTTGAATTCTCTGCTTTTCATTGTCCAGAAGCAATAATACGCGCGACTCTTTCGTAGCACAAGATTTTCTTTAATTTACAAGAATACGACATCTTTGCTACTTTAATTTCGGCATCACAAAACGGCCAGGAATTTCATAATTTCAGCAGTAAAAATTGTCCTTCGTGGCTCAGAGCGAGAAATATTTCTGAAAGCGTTGGAACACGAGCACATACGTATAGTACTACATATGCATCCGTTTATCACTGTTACGTTTCGGAATACATACAATTTCATACGTTTTAATTCTTGCCACACATTTTGATGTCTAGTTAAAAAAATTTTTGAACTTCATGCCACTGCAGGTATAAATCAGAAACTCCTTACTCTCACACTGTCAGTGGAGATAAAAGCGCAGCTAAAGTTTTCCTCGTAAAATAACAGCTGTGTGAAAAAAGCATTTTGCATACAAATTTTACTCGTTATTTTTGCACACTGCACTTTTTGAGACAATGCAAACTAATTTACATACGTTAACTTGCCTCCTATCTCCTGCACATTCGCCTTCCTTTCCAACGCCGTTTATTGCCACACTCAAGTCTACACAGCCAGTAGGTACCAGACACAATTATACACACCTACGTACACAGCTGTATATATACCATACCTACATCGTGACAATAATTACAACGTAATGTCTCGCTTCGAGTTTTTGCTGGAAACCTGATGGCCGGCTCGGGGCTGTTCACCGGTCTCATTAATAGTGAAATGTACACATATAAGTGCCCCGAGTTGTGGTTATTAAATTAATCATTTTTACAACGGTGTTATTTCCAACGCGTATGATTACCACATTCGTTAACTCCGTGTCTCTTGAATGATGAATATTTTCACGCGATTTTGTACTCCGCAACTTTCGAACGTAATTATTATTCAAACTGTCGAGACAAATTCACTCTTTTTTTTTTTCTAATTAGCGATACAAACGATTAAGCATCTCATTAATTACAACCGACGTCTCAATCTTCTTGGTGATGTAATGTGATTGTAAATCATTCCGAATGTTATTACGTCGATTCGAGTTTATTTTGCAAAAAAGTTCGATCGAATTCGATGCCTTGAATTTTTATCGATTGTTCGTCCGTGGCGAGAAAATTTCTGAAAATAATTTAGAAGAGCAAGAAGAATAAAAGTAATGGATAAAAATGGATACTGGCAGATGTTACATCGCCGCACCTGCGAAAATAGTAGAGCTTTAATTTGAAATATCGATTATATAGGTGCGAGAACATTGCTCGTTCAGAAAATAATTCATCACGCATCAGAGAACTATACTCTTTGTTTATTCGCAAAGGGTTATTAATCACCGCATGAGTTGGACGAATTAATTTTTCCAATTGATTTTTCTATTAACCCGCATGTCGATTGAAAGGAAAACTACAGGTTTATACTAAGGATGAGGAAGTGGATGATTTAAGTTAAAACAATAGTAGGTACCACAGATTTTTTCGTTATTGGCAAAAAAAAGGGATAATTCGCAAGCTGGAGTGGATGAAACTGGATTATTAATAGTCCTACATACTTCACAACTAGACAAAATGTCAATTTGCAAATCCATTCCTATCCCGGGTTATTGCAGCCTATATTTTCACACTGGAGTGAGCGAAAAAATAGGGTATTCTTGATTATTTTATCGATCATGTGACCTGAAATATTATTTCTTTCACCAATTTTTCAGTCGAGATCATATTTTCAGGGATTTATTTCAACTAGGTATACGCGCAGCGTTGGGAACAATATTTCTACCACATTTTTCTCTCGGTCTGTAGAGATCTACCTTTTGCCTATCCTGCACCGCCATCTGATATTCGTATTAACCCTTTAATAATTTAAAGCTTGAATCGAGCAAGGGACTAAGTCGAAAACGACATTTTCGAGGGAAGAGGATAAAATGGTAGGAAAAACTGTCGTCGTATGCAGTCTGTCTATTGAACCACCAACTAAGCTCCTTGAGAGGATTTATATACCAATACGTGGGAGTGCAGTTCTGAAACGACTATCTGCTCAGACTCATATATAGAAGACAATATGAAAAGAATAATTGATTCAAGCTTTCATTCCAAATATTCGGTGCTGTTGCATTCTTCTCTTTTCTTTTTTCATTTGAGTCTTTAGAATCCTTATAGCCGAAGAAGCTGCGTCGTTATTCGTTCGCAGATTTATCTAGCGCAATTCAGCTTCACCTACGATTTATAAATTTTTAAACCTGGAAAATCATTGCAAGTTTTAGACGTGGACAGGGCTGAATAATAAACCGGAACGTCGCACCTCATCGGTGGTTTCTATTACATTTTTTATAGCGTTACACGTAAAAAATAGCGGCTCTAAAAACAGGGAGGGATCATTTTTGGTGTAGAAATTCAAAGGCCGTATTAGCTTTCGAAAAAAAAAGATCAGTAACACTTGAAGATTCACGTGTCTATTCGACTTGTGAACAACCGGAAGCTATTTGTCAAATTCCATATTCACCGACAGCATGTCTATGCGATGTGAGTCAGTTTTCAATAATCAATCTATATCTCTATACGTAAATACATGCACAATACACATGTACCTATACACGCAATCCCATCGATCGGACAAGTCCGAGAAGCTATTTTTGCCCATGAACAATTTTATGAGGGACGATGACAGAGCGAATTACTATTCAGTTGCTCAAGTTGAAGTAAAGGGTTAAGCTCTATTATCTATCGAGTGGTTTGACGGAAGCTTACATGTGTAAAGGTATAATGACATGCAGGACAAAGCGGTTGATATTGTTTGCCTAGAATAAAATCTATAACAGTTATCTCTGTGTAACATTTGTGAGCATGTTGAGCATGTTGAGCTTTTAGCACCGTCTTATGTGGAGATCAAGTTCCTTCGAAAATTTAAAGCTGAAATAATTTAAGCCCCGACTCAGAAAAACGAAGAGATTCATCGAATTTGAAAAACGAGAATCTAGTATACCTCTTGGGTTTTGCCATAAAATAATACCAAACTACAGCTGCATAAGCATTTCGTTGCAGTGACGGTGAACGTGTCATTAGAAATTGGTAGAAGCCGAATTGTATACCGAAGCAGAATCGTGAGAATCCCTGGGGTCTGTTTACTGGCCATTTTGGGTAAACACGTAAAATGGTGAGACCTCTACCCTAAGGCAAAAGTAAGATCACAGGAGGGAGAGCATGTGCCGAAGACGTCCAAAGCATCGCGCAAAGTACGCAAAGTGGAAGAATAAACAAATAAAAATGAAGAAATCAACAAACAATCCAACCCCACAGAGAGTGAAAACGTGAGATAGAAATGCACAGAATTTTGGAGTAGACGTGGTCCACAAACTCCGCAGGGACGTAAAATGAAATGGAACCAGCCGCGGGCATTTTATTTGATTTTTTTTATATTCAGGATGAAACGTGACGTCGAACTCGAAAACTATGAAACTATGCAGAAGTGTGGGTGACTAGGTAGTAGGTATATGCGCGTACCTACATCGTTAGTTAGTGAATTATAAATTGCACTGCCTCGAGAATAATTAATAAGAGAATGAAAAATAAAACTAGGTTGAGGTAAACCTCACAGGCATATATTAATAATTATTATCTACCTACTCACTAATATAATATGTGAAGAAAAAAGAATATCAAATTATTATGCGGTAATTGGTAATTAGCTACGAATAGGGCGACGAGGATTTTGAACGGTGGTTTTTTTCTCCATGATAAATGGAAATTTCACATTTCAATTCCATATTTTCAATCCTCGTAAATATTTATACCCAATTTATACACGAATACGAGCAGGTGAACATACTACGTCAGACTGATCGCAGACGTTAATTATAATTACATGAGTATTTAATTATTTCTCAAAACAAAATTTTGCTGAATAAAAACCCTTCTGTTTCAATGACCAACATTTTGAGTCTTAATCACAATCTTTTGGGGTAAATTTGAGGAGAATCAGACAATTTACTTGCGGCATGAAATCCCAGCAATAAATACACTGAGCAAGAATTGGATGAAATCAAGTAATTAATATTATGGGTTTGATTATCTTGTCGAGTGATATAAATCTCATAATATATGTATAGTATATATCACGGGAAGGTTATAAATAAATTGTTGTGTATATATGTGTATGGCTGCTTTAGCAAGTCACTCGCAATCTGGTCTCACCATTGACCTTTATCCTGGTATTAAAACTTTTTTTAACAGCAACCCAAATTACTGGGGCTTTATATTGTGGCCGGTTTTTACTGCTTAAGGTACTATTATTGATCGGTCATTCGATAATAGAACAGAATTTCTTGCACAGTCACGATCCCGGCTTACTTCCTACCGTGACATTAACGTGTGCAATGACACTGAATCATTGCATAAAGCTACATGCATCGTGCATACATTATCATATTGTATGTACATGATAGGTACTAATGTCATTTTATAATATTCTGTTGCAGATTCTGCATGGTTTTTACGTGCTTTGTACTATCCGTATTCAGTACTATAGAAGAGTATGAAAAGGAAGCTGGAATTTTACTATTTTATATGGAAATGGTTGTCGTCGTTTGGTTCACCCTAGAATTTTGTCTGAGGTAATGTACAACTATAAGTCCCATAATACATGTACGAAAAGATTTTTCCTTTTTTTTTCTTAATTTATAGTTAGAATACCCAATCCTAGAATGAATGGAAAAAAGTGAACGAATTGGATATTCAATAAACTTCGATTAAAAGTAAACCCGATTTTTATCGCGTCTCAATTTGTAAAAATTTCAACTCGAGTAATGAGTTTGAAACACACCAGGATACGTATGAATATTTCAAGCCTACAATGGCTCGATCATTGCCTCAAAGTTTTATGTCGTTAAAAAAAACTAGTGCTCGAATTTTTGTTGATGTTTTTTTTTTATCTTCTTTTTCAAGTTATGATTGAACTCTAATTTTTTTTTTTTTTTTTTTGTTTTGTGAATACCCTCGCTTTCTTTTAATTAATGAAAATTTTTTCATCGATCAGCCTTTGTTCGATCTTCGCAATAATTAACGTGCTTATTATTAGTAATTAATCAAACAATGTTCAGTTTAAATCGCTGCATAATTTATAATATAAATTGTATCAGTGATAAATCAAGAAGCCCGGCTACTAATGAATAGTCAATACTTTACCCATGCCACAACCTTCGAAGGCTATGCCAGGATGTACTACGTATCTACGCGAATGCACATTACCGTTTGACTAATGACCACCAGGTTTCTTACAGATACTTGAATATCTGCATGCCTTTGTAATTTTTTTGCACAGGTTTCTTTTATTAAGAAAAATGTTCATTAAATTTGAACGTAAAACCAGTGCAGTGCAAATTTAAGGACCCTTCCAAAGCCTGTGAAATATAGACACAATGCGCAGACTTATTTTCACTGAATTTTTCCCATTATTTGATTGAATTTTTTTTTTATTTTTCTGAATACTAGATTTCGAAGCAAAACGGAATTACCTATACATAGTATTTCTTGATCGTCAGAAAATTGAATATATCTTATACGACGATTGCTGAAAGAAGATTTCATATCGGTTCCTCGGAGATTGATAAAAACCTCACGCCACAGCATTCGAGGAGTAAATGACTATGCAGTTTGCACGCGAATCGACAGATACGTCGATAATGTAAAAAATGAATGAGTGGTATGACTGCAACCTAGCATCCCCATAGGTATTCGCATTATATGTAACTTTGCAACTTATACTCTGTGCTACGAGATATATAACGTTGAAAGTTCCAGAGCCCCGAACTCTCTTGTCATGATAAATACCTAACGTCAAGTTTAGAACAAATCACTCTAATCTCAAGTCTTGCTTGTCAATACGACTGAGGAATCAAAGTACTTCGAAAATTCGATGAATAGTCTTTCGCAATTCTCATTCTCAATGTGTTGATCATCAAAAAACATCCATCAAAAAAATAAGAGACTCTTTCCTTGGAACTAACTTCCAAGTTTGCAATAAGACAGAACTTTTTCGAACAGTAATCGCATGAGGAGTTTGCCTTCGTATCATTATCAATCTTTCAGCAATACCATGCGCTATGCATAGCTGAACTTGAACTATATGCCTACCTACATGGTCATAAGACACGATTATTTGATTCGTTTGTTTCAGGTTGTGGTCATCAGGATGTTGTTCAAGGTATCAAGCGGCCATTGGTCGCTTGAAATTCTTACGAAGACCGTTTTGCATCATAGGTGAGTTATATTTGTTATTTATTTATTGATATATACATATATGTATTTTCTATTTCTCTGAAAACGTATAGTATATGTATAATGTGGAAGTTATTTCACCTCTATATTCGAATTGAGGTGGTAAAGCCAGTCGAAATAGTTTATCAGCAATCTCTGAAGATTAGCCATCCTCTCACGTAGATTGCTACGTTATATATATATACATATATACACGTATTTTGCCTTAGTTGCATTAGTATCTGTATATATTCTATCCTGTATATGTATATGGCTAAACCTGCTCCACCGACGTCAAGAGATATTATTCACAGAGCTAGAAAGGGATGTTGTAGTGTATAGAAAGTAGAGAAGGAAAAATAGCGTGTCTCATCTTCACAAATCGCCCACTACCATATGTATGAAGTAATTTGCGTGTCTCAATCTTTTTCCCTTCTCATTTCTTCGGCCCTATCAAAAAAGCTCTTTGGACTCTTGAGAACTCTTAAGAAGCTAGCGGGGCGCCTGCCCCAGAATGCACGGCTTAGGCGTTAAAGTTTAAAACTGATCTTCGAAGCTCCGAACTCGAGTCAGAAATGAAATTTCATAATCCATGCAACTGCAGACTAGCTTTCGGGCTCGCGAGCAACCGAAATACGGAATAAGAAGGCTCGACTTGATCCTCGGATAATCAGATCTCTATCTTCTCATTCCGAAATCTAAAAGCTCTTCCATCAAAATCTATTCACTTTTTTTTTCCTTTTTCTTTTTCCGTTTCTTGAATAGGAAATCCCGGTGTTTAGAAAGAGTTATTAAGATTAACCAGCAAGAAACTGCATCCAGCTTTATAAATCTCTATTTATACCATCGTCTAAGGTATATGACAAATTATATGGTGCGGTGACATAAATAGCGAAAAAAGTGCTAGCCCAGAGTAGCACGAGCAAACAACGCGATCTATTCGTCACACTCGAGATAGAACAATCAATTTTGGTGACCTGTAATGTCAGAGTGTAAATGTATATCTACTGCACATACTACCGACTATATTTATTTATTGATGGTAGCATGCGAGCTATACCTACCCATCGTGTTTCATATCAACCAATTTACAACATACCTATCGTATGATATGTGGAGGTATTTTATATGCAACATGCAGCCCTGTTTACTATAAATTTCAACGATTTACGTGGCATAATTATTTTTCAAATGCATAACAAAAAATTTTTTCGAATTTTGATCAACGATCAACGATTCCTCGAAGTCATTTTAGATCCTTTAAACCCTGAAAACGACATTAACGAGTCCCGAAATATGTAATCGAGGTTCGGATATTTCCGGTTCAACGAAAAGTTTTATGACAAAGTTCTTATCACAATCGTGCATACGACACACGCGATCGAAGGGTTGAACATCAGCGATTATTAGACAGTGCCTTTACGCACACATGCGCGTTGCATCAGATAACTATACGCGTTTTTGTTGCTCATTCGCGATGTGCAAACAACTATATACCTGTTTAAACTTGGCGCCTGCGCTTCGTCGCGGCGCAGTAGAATTGCCGCAGTGCTTGCCGGGACATGACCGCCGCGGTATGGACCAGAGAAACACCCCCGAACAAACTACAAACTTAAAAACTTCAATTAAACTATTTTTGTTATTTTTATATTAATATGATTAACGTATATGACAGCTTCAAAGCGGTGAGTAGTAAGGGTAGTTTCATTATTTAGGCAGTAATATTTTTTTTAACACTTTTCATCCCCGTTATCGTGTTCAAAATCCGAAACATGTGTTTCCACTTTTATATTACTCACTTATTCCCTCTGACAAATATTGGAATTATTAATTCAATCAATCGTTTCGATTTATTTTATTCATATTCACTCGGATTCACTTCTCTCCAACCCTTACACAGTATCACATTATAATAGACAGACTACCACGACTAGTTTTTAGCAAACTTTGATTCAACGACTTACGGATATAATCATTATCAGAAATTTTCATTTCACAATAAATTTGGATGTGCATTACCACGATTGTTCACATTTGGTATCTATAAGATCGAAGAGACTTGATCACCTTTTCAACTATTTTAAATATTTTCTTTCAACTTCATTATCCCTTTCCTAGTTTAAAACATTTTCATTTCTTTTCATCATATTCTTCGACTTGTGAACATGATCCTTTTTCCGGTCAAAGTATGTTCAAATTTCATAGCTTAGGTCGTGGACTCTTACGGTGAACATTTTGATACTTAAATTTTTCATTCGCGATTTTCCCATTGTTATAATGATGGAGATTTATGTCCTCAATCCGAGTGGTGAATGGAGGAAAATTGAGGGTTTTTTGCCGAGCACAATGTATATATTCCAGATTCTTGCGGAAAATACAGGGTTCGCAACTTCTGTATTTATAATATGTATACTTCGGTGCAGCAAGAGTCTTGTAGAATTTCGCAAAACTTTTCAAATGAAGTTAATTTTTCTTAAGATATAAATTTCCAGCCAATTAGACCTCTACTGAAAGAATGGAGAAATTTAATTGCAATTCTTGAGCTTGAGGTTGCTAATTGGGAAAGGAACCACAATTTCAAGTGACGTTATCTATGACCCACATTTTGGCCTGTGGCTCATCTGCGAAAACAATACATTCTAACGACTAACAATAGGCGAAAAAAGAAAACTAATATAACAAGAATGTTTTGAATTGGTGAAAAAGAAAAATAAAAAATTGAGGATACGAGAAAACTAGACCTGGATTGAACCAGTTTTTTTTTTTTTTTTTTTTCACAGGTAGAAATATCTTGAAAACTAAAATAGACTACTGCATCACAATCGTGACTTGTCCATTTCTTTATCTCTATCTTTACCTCGGCCCAACGTAGGGATGATTATTTTTATCACATCGTTATAAGAATGGGAATGAATCGATGGTCATTTCACAGAGTACTACCACCAAGTGATCTTCCATAAAGCGATTAAGTTCAACTTCTATCTTCTATAAAGACTGCAATACTTTTACGATTGTTTGATGAAAGAATAAGAACTGTGAAGCAGCCCTCGTTACGGGATGACTTGAAAATTAATTACCGCAATTAAACTCTTTTCTTTTGTTACTAAACGCTGAAAGATGTACAGACACCGGTGTGTTCTGTGATCCATGCTAGGTACCTACCTACTGCCAAACTTTCAGTTTTACGGGGCATTTAAATTATCCATGATTCGAACAATTTCAAACGAACTTTTACCAAGGTTGAACTTTCTATCCTTTACTTATTCTGTATTCATCACATCCTGGGCTCTGACATGAAAGTGATTAATCCTCTAAACCTCGTGAAAAGTGGTTCTTTTCAAAACCATAATGCACAACGGAGTGAGATCACTTCGCCGACGTTTAGAGAACATTTCTTAGCGAAGAGTGCGAATTTTATATTCTCTGCGAAGTTAACTTTGTTAATTAACTCACCTTGACTGATGATGAACTAATTAACCCCATGCAACTTCAAAAACCCAACCATATATGTGTATATATGGCTGCGAGGCTCATCTCTCTGACATTCGCTTCATCATCATGATATTGATTGGAGTTAGGAAGAATGTCGCCGGAGGCACCAACCACCCTATAAACACTTCCACGCAGACCATAGTAACCCAGTAAACACGTATACCTATGTAGCTCATGTCTTCGGGTCAAACCACAACTTGACATCTACGATGGATTATCCTCCGCAACATGGGTTACGCAATGGCACTTCGCCTCGAACCTATTAATGTAATGAAATCAAATCTGAGCCAATAACCGTGATTGCCATGAGCATGAAAAACAGGATCAGCAACACGTTGCCAATGTGCTGCAGCTGCAATTCAGCATTGCAAAGTTAGATAAGTCGACGATGCGATCTATGAAGTATGAAAGCAGCGAATGCTTGTCTCCTTGAAGTATACCTCTCTCCAAAAGTCCATCAAAAACATTCTGCGCCATTCCGAACCCACCATAATCCTTTCAAAATGTACTACAAGGCGATGAGAAATGTTTCCGGTAGGAAAACATCACTCATCGGTAACCCCGTGCAGGTATCTCTGCACCCTGAGACCTCTCGGCGTTGTGGAAGTGCCAATATCGTGCCATTACTGCCACGGGAACAAACGATCCTGTCATACGATACTCTTTGTAAGTTGGCAAATAACGTACCTACCCCTTGCATGGCTCGGGTTTCTCGCCTAGACGACGACGTCGACGGAAAGGCCCAACGTTTTAAACTTTTATATGGGCCGAAACCCTCTTCGCGAATTGAGGAATGTCGATGGGTCACTGCGTAGATAGACCCCGAACCTTACCTTCGTTAGAATAGATAATAAAGAGCCATTTTTCTCCGGAGTAGCTTGTTAGTATAGACGTGATTTTATCCTGCCATTTTTTTTTATTATTTACGCTCATATTTTTGCCAAGGTACGGTAGATTCTTCTTCATTTTCCGCCACCAAATCCTTCCGTACATAGTAGACGATGGCATTTGTGAACGTCAAAATATATCGTCCGTTTTAAATCAGCAGGACGCGAGATTACGATGTTTGAATTTCGGAAGGTGCTGCGCAAAACTCTTCCTTTGATGGATTCAATCATTTTCTATTTCCTCGCTGTTTCAGACGTCATCACGATCCTGGCCAGCGTCGTGGTCCTTGGCGCTGGAAGCAGCGGCCAAGTCTTTGCTGCAAGCGCTCTACGCGGTCTACGATTCTTTCAGATCCTAAGAATGGTTCGGATGGATCGTCGGGGTGGCACCTGGAAACTTCTTGGCAGCGTCGTCTATGCCCATCGTCAGGTAAGTTTGTTATTCTCATTACACTCTTTCACCTGGGCTCCGATTTCTATCAATACTCAAACCATTATTTGGTATGTCTTCGAATACTGGATGTATGGTTTTTGAAACGTCATTGTTCATAAAATAGAATCTGAATAGCTGTTGAGCATTTTTAAACATTTTAACGCCAATTAGTACTTTTCTGAGCCATTACTCGTGTTTACCTACATCATGCAAGGTGTGCAAAATATGTAATTGTATATTCACTCCATATGCACTATAAGTGAGTAGGTGCATAAATTAACAAATATCCGTGACACACCTTCATTGATCATTGCTGTGTCAGCTGTGCGAAAGAAAAAAGTGTTTTAAAATAGATTTTAGAAAAATGTGATGTGGATAGTAAAAGTTACGGTTCAACAGTGACAATCTTTGAAGCATATGTATATATACATATATGTAATATCAATCGATATAATAATATCAGCTATTGGTCGGTTTGATTTATGACATATGCCACTTATGGAAACGATTGAGGCCAGATTTTATCTCAGATGACCCTTGACCGCCGAACTTTTGTTATTCTATAAAATATTCATACTACTTGTGACGTATACCTATATCTCATGCTGAAGAAATATACATAGGTACTTCTTGCAGAGTATAAGCTTTAGGATTTTATCGCATTTTCCTTTTTTCTATCTTATACTCGTCTTATTACATGTAGAGTAGTTTCAACTCTGACTTCTTAGCTTCGCTGCGAGATTACCAAGGGAAAAATAATTTCCAACTAAAGCATGCTGAAAAAAGTAACATAAAAATTCGGAGAATGAAATCTCGCTTTGACAAATCGGGATTACTCGCTTCGCTCTTCGCTCATTAGGCGCCATTTACACTCGAAAACGTAATCATCATTTTTACATAGGCTCATCGGATCTTTGGGAACGATTAGACGGTCAATAAAAACTAAATTTTATTAATACTTGTTGGCAAAACGATGTCCAAACTATGCAATTCTCATCGATAATAATGAATGCCGAAATTCAGCACCAACCTATCGTAGAGTATAAAAAGGATAATATCCGCAGATAGTTGAACAGAAGTGAGCTCGTGTGTGAAAAGATTCGGAAAAAGATCGCGACATTTCCTCATGCAATAAAAGATCTCTTTGTATAAAAATAAGGAAAAGTTTTGACACAATTGCGACGCGTCGTGAAGAAACTCGAGATGACAAATTCAGAACTTCTTATTGTTTGCATAGAGGCTTTATGCCAATAATACGAGAAATGTTCAGAACTCGGTGGTCAAAAGCATCTATCAACGAACATCGATGGTCACTATTATATCTGTAGATCCGTTGTGGCTTCGATTATCCTAACCGGAAATTAGTATTCGTTGGCAAATGAGCTTGCGAAAAAAGCTTGTCAATTGAACGACATTCAAGGCGTATTAACTTGCAATTACCTACGTAGGTCCTTATAGGATCTTCGGATGTGCATTTCGCGAATGGTATGAACTAAATTCAAAGCATTTCTGAAATTCAAAATTATCACGAAATTGTAAAACCCTTCATCGTTTCGCTTAAATTCAGACGTGTTCGAGCAATATGAGTGAAAAATCGAAATAAATCATTCTGCGGATAACAAAGGTAGTAATAGAAACAAATGGACCGGCCATATGGACCTTCGTCACTGTTCGTCCCTCGTTAATAATTCAGTGTTAGACGCGTAATGCTGTAGCAATTCGAGAAGTCAATCTATTTTTATACTCTCTGTTTTTAGACGGAACAAAATGCATCGTACCCTTCGTTCATTCGAAGCCTAATTATCGCTGAGTTAAATAATACGAGTAAAAAAAATCGAAATTTTTGTGTTATTGATATCTTCATTTAGAAACTCCAGTTTTCTGTACAATGTTACCTGAACAGGGATTGCAACGGCCTTCACCGAGCGCAGTTTCTATGATAATTAATTCAGATTAACCTGGCACCTTCCCATCTGCTAACTTCGATCCATCGCCGCATACGCGATTCTGCTTTCTATATTTCACTTTCGTTTGAAACAGCTGACCAGGGTTTTATTTTTTTAGGTATTTGAAAATTTATTCATAGATTGATTAACTGAAGTAATTATATCGGGGTTTTAAAGAGCCTGTCAATAATTACGTGATTTATATTTATCATAATCGTATAGTCACAGTGGTGTTAAAAAATTAGAATAAGAAGAGGAATAATTTTTTCACATCAATAAATATTGTTATAAATTAAATATGTAAATATTAATCGGGAAATGGGTAATGCAAACTTGGCGTACGTCCAACTGCAGCATTTTATGTAAAACCTTTATTCAAATGCATAGGGAAAGAAAGACAAATTGGAAATGTAGTTTGTGATATGCAAATCCGAAAATACTGTGTCAAGCATTCTAATTTCAGTATAGTTTTAAGTCAATTCAAATTTTAATAAGAAATTTCTTATAAAGCAGTGGCAAAATTCCTACGACTTTTTTTTGCAACCAAATAAATTATATTATACAATCAGCAACGAAGTTTTAAAGAATCCATCAAAGGGGTGCATTCGTGAAAGTTTCTCTCCCATAAAGCAATGCGATTATTTCATGGGGTGTATTTCTGTCTTATTTCAGGAACTGATCACTACCTTATACATCGGATTTCTGGGCCTCATATTCGCCAGCTTCTTGGTATATTTGGCAGAAAAGGAAGACGAAAACTTCAACAATTTTGCCAAAGCGTTATGGTGGGGAGTGGTGAGTCGAAATAATCCTACATAATAAATTATGAATAATTTCACCGACTTCCTCATCGAAAATGATTCGAAAAAAAAAAGTTCTGGATCGCTCCGTATGGTTTTCGATCAAACTAAATTATCTTTGGTTTCTGTGACGCACTCGCAATAACCACCCCTATAGGTATAACAAAACTTTGCGTCATAGTAAATGTTCGACGAGTAAAATATTCAGTCCGAAGGCATGTTCATGAATTATTACCCACGTTTAATAATAATTGAACGTTAGTGAAACTGCTAGCGGGAAGTAAATGACAATCCATAACAAGTCCGTGACGATGAGGGTAACATGCAGGCGTATTATACCTGTTAATCGCTGCAGTGTTGCCGTGAAGGTAATTGCTACAAGTTTCGTGTGAACAGTCCCCACATCCGCATTGCAGTGTTTTGCATTCGTATAGTTGAACACAAACTGACAATGCACGAAGCTGAATTATAGGTAATTGTCGTACTTTTACCAGCCTGTCGTACGTACCGACTTTATGACTAAAGCAACTCGTAAGAAATTTTTCTTTTTTTTTTTCAAATTCATTCGCGATGGAACTTTTCGGGATCGTACAGCTACGATTCGTAGGTGAAATTCGCGTGAAACCGATTCGCCGAAATGGAATATTAATTAGCCACATTTTGGGGTCAGATTCAGTCGCTACTATCACACAATTTTTTTATCTCCGCTTAAACACGAATGTATCTATGTATATACCCAGGAGTCGTTCAGGGCTAGGCGGTTAAATCTGTGACCCGATAAAGTAAGTTCGTATAGGTGACATGGAAATCTACTTCGCTAAATTCCATAATAATCGGAAATAACGCGCAGCTGCGCCTACATCAAGCTCTGAACCACTCGAATATCGCCACCCTCGTTTACTCCCAGTTTTTATATACTGTCACGTCAGGGAAAGTACGACTTAATATTTTCACTAAACTCTGGTGGAATGGACAATTTCTAACTCGAAGAAATAAATAACTTGATTGCCGCTTGTTTTCTATACGTAGAAACTTCCCAAAACTCGGAGTTACTCCGAGTAACGATGGGTCAAGACATCTCCGAACATATGGAAAACAAAATTTAGCCAAAACCCCAGGTTCCTATCTCAAAAATCAAGGGAACGTTCAGAGGCTTTCGGGCAGTTCTTATAATTGAGATAGGAACCTCGGATTTCGACTAACTTTTTCTGTATGTATTTGCAGACCTAATTCTTGCTCATGGGAAGATTGAAATTTCGAATTTATGACCAAATTAAGGACCACCCCAACGAGTGCATCTATTTTAGATATTTAGAGGCAGTATCTGCTCGCGGTGGGACGGGGGTTGAAGTTGTAACTTTTTATCATCGGTAAATTTCGATCTAAATTCCTTATGGCTAGGCCATTCTATACGCTAAAAATATTTCCTTAAACTCGGGGTACGTTTTTAACTGACGTTTAAATTCGAAATCGTTCTACCTATAATTCGCGACGATTAGGACAAACCAAAGAGAGGCGAAAGTTAGCACAGCCGCGCACGCTAACATTCCGCAAATTTGATTTATCACCGTCGGTTTCCTGATGCTAAAACTTTCGTAATTTGATGCGACACGCAAATTAACTGTTAAACGACTACCGCTGGCACTCGTTCAGAGCCAATTGGTCACGGATGCATTTCGAGGGTATATAACCATCCTCCAATTCCCAGAAGATACTATAAAAATAAGAAAGAAAAATGATTCAAAGCTTGCATATTTTTGAATGAAAATTATTCTATAAAGTAACCCAGATTTTTATATCTACACTCAGCATATAATCTCCAGCTTCACGGAAAATTCATTAT
The DNA here is from genome assembly GCA_963992785.1 of Tenthredo livida. Classification (NCBI taxonomy): domain Eukaryota; kingdom Metazoa; phylum Arthropoda; class Insecta; order Hymenoptera; family Tenthredinidae; genus Tenthredo; species Tenthredo livida. The sequence goes on from OZ023065.1 coordinate 24,717,147, forward strand.
GAAAAAAATGAAGTGCCTGATGACTGCAGTGATTCTTATATCACACCGCGTTTTCACTCGCTTTCTGCACTGGCAGCTATGTCCTATACTAAGTAGTTTAACCGATAACGATTAGGCGATAAAATAACTGGTAGATCTGTGCGAAAAGTGTGATAAAGTTCATGGACAAACTATAATAACGTTGCGTGTCCTGATGCTTCCGAACGAGGTCGTTTAAAATGTTTAATCTCTTTTCGAGATGATGATATGTTATTCATATCTCACATACCTTATATGACTCGTTTCCATATACCGTTTCATAAAAAATTCTATTTTTATCTCAAATATCAGTTTCTGCGTCTAATTTACAACCGATAAGATCGACCGCATTTATCAGAGACGAATAACCGCCTCTCTTCGCGAGGATGATCAGATTCTATAAATCGATTCCGAAATATCGTATTCATCAAAATACTCGGTGTTTTCGACCACCGGAAATCACAGGTCGAACAATTTTTATCTGCTATCCACAGCTCTCCTGTAAATCATATAAGTAATTGGTACTGGAAGAATTAATACAGTTTAAATCCCGATTTAGTATTTTTTCTGAGATAAGGATAATAAAATCTCGTCCTTTTTCTCACTCCCAAGCATCGAATCTGCCCAGGTATATATCTCATACTCCGAGCTATATATTTTGTTGACCTGTAAACCTTTCGGTGAAGAAAAAAAATAAAGTCGTATCTATCTTTACTTCTCGTGAGAACGGCTAATCCTTCATATATCTTCCTTGACGGAGTAAAACCCTCGGGGTAGACCTGAAACTGCCAATTTCAACTATAAAGTATTGACAGGAGCCTTCCTGCAGGTAGCACTCCTGGACGAAGAGCTTATTGTTAGCTTTACAAAGTCGCTTTGTTCGCAGTATCTTTAATCTTACATCGACGTACATATAGTCGCAAGATTAGCCTCAGGCTTACCCCAAAATCATTTAATTAAACAATATTTCCAAAGATTTTTAACCTCCCCTACTGGACCCGAGACATTATTGGGGTAAATTCAAGCCGAGAAATATCAACAAGCTGAAACGAGACATACTAGTCTCTGGAGCGTCTGACCCTAGCGAGATATTACTACTGCGTTAAAAGACCTGCAAAAGTAGCCATGAGCTTGCGGAGGGAACCCTGCAGTTTACAACATCGGTATACTTCCTTCTTGGGTATTTTTCTTCTATTTTTATATTGCGTGATCTAGTTGACGAAAGGCGTCCATAGAACGCCATAAACAATGAAAATCTGACATATTTCGATTGCGAAGTGCGCAAATCGTGACATTTTGTGGAGCTCGAACGATCCTATACGATCAGCTTTTTGCCTCCTTTTACATATTCTACAACCTTTCGTAATAATTTTCTGTGCTATTTTCTGATAGCAATATTTTTCGTGTTTCTCCCTGTCTCTCTCTCTCTCTCTCTCTCTTTCTCTCTTCATTTTTATTCAATCGCCTATCGCATAGTTGAGGATTCTCAGTCTCCTTGCATCGGATTTATGGAATGAGTTTTAGGAGTTGCGAATTGACAAGTAAAAGTCGATTTAACTTTAAACTTGTTATCACAAAACGGCAGACGCAGTCGAGTACCTTTCTCCGCATTAGCGAACACTTATCTCACTTTGGGTGAGGAAAATTATCTCGATCCAACTCCTAGAATTCACTCTCACGAGACAAGAAGGGAGATTTTGGTAAGGCACCATGCCGACTGTCGAGTCTTAAATTTATTACCAAGAAACACGCCAACTGTACTTACCTGTAAGTAGGTATACAATACCGCGAGTACCTCGTCCAAATTAGACGTAGGTAATAGGTATACTTGCTTAGTTTTCTATGGATGGTTTGATATGGAATGTCCTCCTTTTTTTTATCATTAGTGTATTTAAACTTCAATGTGCAGGGTCAAAGCCATGACGTCGAGTGGTTAAATTTCTGCGTTCATCAGTATGTATGTAAATAATAGAGTACTCAGGATGAATTTACATTTGCCAACTCGCGTTTTTACTTAAAAACAGAAAAAATATCTGCTCACGTATTTTCGCGTAGTTTAGCACATCGAAATTCAGTGTCACACTGTAATTTTTAAGTACTCAATTTATTCGTACAAGCAATTCCGTAAATTCCCTAGAAATTAGATTTTTCTATATATTTCATTCGATCACATTCTACGCCGGATGCATCTTATAGCATGGCAGTACCTACAGTCTGAAGACCATGAGCGTGCAGCGACAAAGTAATTGGGATTCTGAACGTGAGACACGAGATGACTATAAAAATCGTAGGGAAATATAAAATTGTGTCTTTAATCCATAAAATGTTCTCCCGCGCATACTAAACTCATCGAAAGCCGCAAGATAGATAAATAAAGTAGATGAAATTAATTTGTAGTTGTTTTAAAAAGTCGGAAAGTTCGCTGGCTTGAGATTCGTTTATAACTTTGAAACTCGATCTATCAGTTGGAGTTTATGTAAGCCGATGCTAAGTAGTACATAAATAGAAAACCACTTTGAGTATACCTATAGGTATGTCAGTCGGTCAACGATTAGCGCAAAGTTTAGCCGCGAGCTTTTCAAGAAAATGTTTTTTAGTAAAAGGTTCGTTCTTTGAATTTTGAAACTGTATAGGTAGTTATTTGCTCAATTAGACGGTGCTAACGATACTTGGAAATCTCTCACCAATAGGTAACTCGCATTCTCATTCTCAGCTGAGCTCAACTTTCTCTAATTTCACTTGCCTCAACTTAGAGCAAAGTGGTTACTTACTCCTCTTTTTGGTCTCGAGACTTTGACTTTATACTCTTCTCAGCAGCTACAGTTCGTGATCACAATCGGAGCTTATCTAGCTACCCTTTGAAATTTCTAATTGTTTCACTAATTATTTCACGCTGTATATATGGACGCGACGATTATCTCCGATCATTACTCAGATGTCAGGACTTTCTGGCCAGATTAGCCCGATCTCGAAAATGAAGGCAATTGAAGTTTTTTTCAAACATCTCGAATCCAAATAAACTTCTGTCAAGTTTGCTTCCATACGAAGTTTTCTTATGCGAGACTTGATACCAAAATTTTTACCTACTGCAATAAGAAGGAGAAAAAATTGGCCACGAAATGTCACAAATTATGTTTCGATAAAATTAGGGACCACCCTGATATAAATATGTGCCAAGGTGCAGAAGGGAGAGCGAAACTGAACCAGCTGTTTTAAAACTGCAGTATAGTAACCTCGGCGAACCCCATCGCATAAATTATGCGAACTGTGGACACGGGAGAGTTACGGCATTGCAGTGTTAATATAACTGTAGCATGCGAATGGTTCACGGTGACCAGAGCATAAATATCTTCACATCGCATGCTTAAGATTTCACAGTTGGACAGCTAGATGAAGTCGGGAAATAGATGGAAGCTTCTTTGATCAAAGCTAAGATATGGACTTGGGTTGAGTCAGTCGAAACAGATTGTCTAACAGAACTTGCCAACGCTAAAGTCTTATCGCTTTGGTGAACTGTATAATAGATTGCCAAGGTGCGAATCTTCTCTGCTTAGATCTTCTCGCCTCTGCAGCTCCGTGCAGCGAATGCTCTTTTCAAATTTGCGATATTAAATCGATCAGGAAATCCTACACGTATAATTTTCGCCAATATGATTCGGGAAAAACCTGCATAATATTTCGAACGAATTTTTCTTGAAATTGAACTCGCAATTAGGAGTAGGTATCGTATTAATAAACATTAGAGCGTGTGCAGCATTGATGTATGAATTCATTAATCTGATAAAACGTGAAAAACTAAACTCTCACGTGAAAACGGTAACAAACTCAATTATAATTTCGCCGCAAATTCAACCTCGTCAAATCAATGTACCTATACATACGAAAAAAAAAAATAAAAAAAATGTTAAAAAAAGTTGCTTCGTCGTTATCGAGTTAATTATCCTGGGCACCCTGCATCGCCAACGTCCATCGAAAAAGCTATGTAAATTCCTTGAATACCTGTTTTCTCCGACAAAAAAAAAAAGAAAAAAAAAAACGAAGTTTAGGAAACATTGTTAAAAACTTTATAAATTGATATAAAGTTACGTCGATAATTTATACAACTTTATTTATAGCGTATAATTATTCTACGGGGTAATGAAAAGATGTCATTTTTTTGTTCCCTCGATTCATTTTATTTATTTATTTTTCATTTTTTTCATTTGTTTTTCAGATTACACTTTGTACGGTGGGATACGGTGACGCAGTGCCAAAAACCTGGCAGGGAAAAGTGATCGCCTCTTTCTGCGCCCTCCTCGGCATCTCTTTCTTCGCCCTACCAGCAGTAAGTGTCCTTGTCTTTTTGGCCCTTGACCTTTTTCAGGATATAGCAAGGGTGAGACGTATATGTATATATGTATATATATATAGCTTTGGAACAATTCTTTCAACAACAACGCCGTTTCTGCTCGGCGCCTTTTTTTATTTTATTTTTTTATTTTTATTTTTCTTTTTTCGTTTCCTTTTTTTTTTTTTCTTAGCCCAAGCGGCTATTAAGAAAGCGAACCCGCTGTATCGACTCGATGGATCTTTTACTTTGGTACGATAAGCGACGCCCACGCAAACTTTATTTAGGAACACGCACGGCCTAGAGCTGAGAGGGAGGTGCCTCGCTTCTTAGTGGCAATAAATTTCACATCGTTTCGTTATAGTTTAACCGTATAAAATTTCTCGATTTCATACGGCTTTCCTAATACCTAATACATACCAAAATTGACGGAGAAACTACTCCCCGCAAAGTGCGAGCCAATAATTCAAAATTTTGTAAGAAATATTTATTCCATTCGATTTTATTTAGTATTCGATGCAAAAATTCTATCATTTTACTACTGAATTTACAAGTTGAGTATATTAAAGCTATGCTTCGGTCCATACTCCGCATAAATCTCTTTCCTTGCAATTTATCACTCGCCAAGGTTCAGTCGATGATAAATTTTCAACAGTACCGGACAGCGTGAACAAAAACTGACACGACTAAGCTTTTTACAATCTTTCGTCGCCGTTTTATTCCATATTTTTTATCATTTTTCTCCCTTTTTTCTTTTTCTTATTTTCTTTTGTCAGTCATAAACGTCAGTTCTTGTCATTCCTCGGTATAAGATGACGCGTGTCCTTTAAATTGAACAAATACTTGACGAGACAAAATCTACCCTTATTTTTACCTCTCGTCGACGATAAACCAGCTGCGCAAATAGAGCTTTAAATATTTTCCACGACCATGTGCGCTTCTCTTTTTCGAACAAACATAGGCTTTCTCTTTTACGTTTCGATAAGCGTTTCTTATTTTAAGAAAATTACAAACTAAACCAAAACAGATTCTTGATCGTTTTTTTATGTGCAAATTGAAAATTTCAACTCGTTTTAATGGCTTGCATCCGCCAGTGATTGCTTGCCGTTGGATTTTCGCGGAAATACACCTCTGGGGGTATACGTCTTAATTTCCTGTTGCATATTCCGAGATCGTTACATAATGCATAACCCTTTTGGTTTCGCGAACGTTACGGGGGCGGTGGGCTACGCGCTATTAATCTAACCATTTTAAGCTACGTTGGAGTACCCCGGGTGTATTTATCGTTGGATTAATAGTCCGCCTCGTCGTTAACTCTGGCTAACATAAGCCAAAATACACGTTACACTCAAGGTTTCTATCGTCCTAACGCACTAGGACAAAGGTGCCTTGGGTGATCCTTCGCATGACAAATTAGCAAGCACTAAGCATAAGCATATATTGTACCATACTCGTGTATGTAATATAATCTAGTCTCACTCGGTGTCAAAATATCGTTCAACAAAAATGAGCAAAAATTTTGGGAAAATCCATAAATGAAGGGATATATCGAACAGAGGCATAAGCTGATAATTGTATTTTCAAAGATACGAGCATAATGATCTAGACAATGATCGTTCTATTAATTAATGAACATGTTTGAAGCAGCAGTGAGTTCGAATAGTATCTTCTGTCTCGACTAACGAGATAATTTGTTACAGGGTATTCTGGGGTCTGGATTTGCGTTGAAAGTACAACAACAACAGCGACAGAAGCATATGATCCGGAGAAGACAACCAGCTGCAAACCTAATCCAGGCTTTATGGCGTTGCTACGCAGCTGATGAGCACAGCATGAGTGTAGCCACGTGGAAGATACATCAGATTCCACTTCCCAGTCCGCCCAGGTTCGTCTCAATTTTTCTCTAAACAATAAATACATATCGTTTGATTTTTGTCTTTCTAATTGAACTAACCAATGGCTTTTGTCTGTTGTCTCGATGATTGGAAAATTTAATCAAACTTCTATATCCGGTTACAAATTTATTACTGAATTGGTCGCGTTTATATCTAGACGCCCGTTAAAATCATCCCTAATTCTTGTGTTTTGTAATTATGCGATCTGAATATTCTTATCAAAAATTGTCAAATTCTGTGCATTCTGAACCGTCAAAAGGACTCGACGTATGCGCCAATGCAGGATTAAATTCTTACGATTTAATTATTGGATAATTTTGATGAGGAGTCGCGTAACTTTTAATGATAATGAAAAAAATTTAATCACGATTAATATACCTAAGTGTTGTGTGACGTGCAATCATATAATAGTTATAATCAAATTGTCTTGCTTATTTTAAAATGAGTATATCTATACATTATTTTTCTCTACTCTTTTATTCAAACTTTTAAATGTACACTATTACTACTTCAATGTACTCTAAACTCTTCTTTTTTTTTCTTCTTCTTCTTCTTCTTCGATTTTATTTTCATTGAAATCGACCCAGCTACGAATTTATGCGATTAATCAAATCTCGTAAATCTTACTTCCGGTATACTACAGCTCTAAGTATTACTTATATGTCCTTTATCATATGACCCGACGGATGCTGAATTATCAGAAATGAACATCCACTTGAAAAATAGTGGAACAAAAAATTTAAACATACCTACCTAAGCAACTCTGATATCACTCGATGGATTTAGGTGCAATTATCAGAAACGAGTACCTAGATATTTTCTGATATACCTAATCAAAGCGATATTGAATGATGAGATTCTGACATTCACAACAATTTTTACATTGAATTTATCTGAAATTTTCACAAATTCGTAGCTGGAACCTAAATATCTAGATTTTCATGCACAGTGTTTGCGGGTTATTGAAAGTGAAGTCAAACCTCGAAAACATACTACTCAAAACGATTTGTTTGACCAAAATTTTCATAGAATGCACGCAAGACATTAATAGCAGAACGAAATCAAATGCAGATTTATTTACGTCTGACTTATCTTTAAATTCATTGACGAGGTTTCAACCAGAGATTTCGACCGAAACTCTAAATTTTCTTGCGATTTGATTGCGAAATGATTTGAAAAACAAATTTCCTATGTATTACGTTCGCAAGTCCTGGTTCAAACTCATTTTTTAAACGAATTAAAAAACAATCAAAAAAAAAGTAACTCCTCCGTTCTACTTATTTATTTGGTTTCAAACACACTTTGAATGCGATACGATTTCTGGTTCTTTCGCATTAACCGGCAAATATCATCGCTGGAATGATAAAAATTGGGGCTTAGAAAATTTCGTATACTCTAAAATTTAATTTTCCAATATCTTCATCGCACGTCTTCAACGTCGATGCGGTCCTTCAAATCGGTAGTAATGAAATTTGAAACAAACGTTTTTCCCATCTTCATAAAATGAAGGAAATCGATTATTTGTATAATTGAGTTATAATTTAAGCTCGGGAATGATGATTTCTTAGAATCTAATGTATCAGCATCATTTGAGCGCAAAATAAACTCATTAATCTCCTCTTCTTTCTCTCTGATACTTTGAATATCTGGAATGTAAATTACGATTACTCGTAAATCTGATTTTTCTTCTGGTTTTATCTCTGTATTTTTGTTTAATTTTTTTTTTATCTTCTTTCTTTTTTAAACTCTTTCAAATGTGCACCAAATTTTTTCTCCTCTTCTTTGCCTTTTGCTGCACCGCGCGCAGTGGGGCCGCCAAAGAGGAAGGCGGAAGTGGCGTACGCCAAGTCCTCCCCGCGGCCGCCATGTGAGTTTCTTATCTCTTGTTTCCTGTATGACTTTGCCAATCATTTACTACAATTACACATTTTTTCACAAACACTTAAAGTATTATTTATCATTCTTCACGAGTGCATATAACATATATATCACTGTTCCAATATCATATTTCGTTATTATAGCATGTGTATGCAGGATGTTGTCCATCAGTAGCTATATCTCCAATGTGCATGGACTTGCATGTGCAAGACGCTAAACTAGAGGCTAGACTAGCTTAAAAAACTAGAATAGACATCTCGACTTTCAAAAACTGCATTAGATTAGATTGCTGATCATTTTCGCACGGCAAATCAATATTTTATTTTTAATCCTCTTCGGGATAGTATAGCTAACTGTAAGTTAAGATCGTGTTTTTGAATTCTAACATCTCCGGTACTTAGATCAGTGAAACGAGAGAAATGGTGTAGCTTATGCATAAATGGGGCCGCCGCAAGACTCGGGCGAAATATGATCCATGCAAATATGGCGTTTATATTGGCAATTTGTGTAACGTAACTTACTACCCCCGTAAGTAACACCTGTAATGTATAATACTGAGTAAACGTTAACTAGCATAATAATTAGAAGCCAAAGAGGTTTGCGATATCGATACGATATACGTAGAAGCATAACCGCATAATTTCCCCGATTCTGTGAATTTGATGAAATTTGAAAATTGAAATAAGTAAATGACAGGTATAGCTTATAGCGAACACCAAATCACCCTTATAGTAAAATCTCGAATATTGCATGATGCGTCAGACGAGCGATGACGTGTGAATCCCAGTACGTTGGATATAGGTACTACATAGTACATTCATTGAGCTCTAAGACGTTGATTCAGGATTACTATCTATTAATAATCTCGTATTAAGACGAATGGGCACCGTGGAGTATTACTATAGGGATAAGCACGCGAGGATCCGTATTTCATGACAGGATCAAGTATAATATATAGAACTCTCAATTACGTTCGGTGGCTTCCATTGGGAATTTTCACATCGGGAAATCCTTTCGACTACTTTTCTTCTTTTTTTCTTTACCTGACAGACTTAAGTTAAAACCTCGTGAGATATATGGGAAAAATACTTTTTTGATTAACTATCTGTCCCTAGATTGTTATGCGAATAGCATACAACCCGAAACGGTCTGCTGATTCCACGTCGACGTGGAATACAATTTCTGTAACCAGAAAAACTTTCTATCGTACATAATATGTATAACATCATCGATGAATAAGCACGAAAACTTTTTACTCGAGGATTCATTCATGATATACACATAATAAGGGTGAAATGGGAAAACTAAAAGAGGAAATGTTGGATATAGGTACATTATGAGAGAGAAATAGGGGTAGTTCTCCGCACTGTTTAAAGCACATACTTAGCTTGAGTTGAACGGGTTAAAATTTTCTGTACATTTAGATACGTATAATCTAGGCATGTGTAGATATGTGTACCTATACCTATTATATGAAGCAAGAGAATTTTCATACGATGATAGTTGCTATCTGTGGAAATAAACCTAGTTCTATATAAGCATTGCGAATTTCTAGTTTAACGGGGATACTCATATATCTATCGACCGAGTGAAAAGAACGTTGTTATACTTATCGTCTTAGAAATTTTTACAGTCGATGGCGAAATTATATTCCCTTATACCCAAACAATATGTGTACCCAGGGTATTTCAGGGAATAGAAAATTCGATACCGGAAATAGGAGAAACTAAAAAGACGACGATGCAATATAAGAGAAAATACCTTCCTTTCTTCCTTCCTTCCTTCCTTCCTTCCTTCTGTTACGAATAATTTTACAATTGTGCAAACAATATTCAGCAGTTATCGAGCTGGGCTTAGTCGTTTCGATGCAAAATTCTAGCATCTCCACAACTCGCATCGACTGTAACATAAAGGAAAGAATATCTCGACTTTGGATATGGATTTTTTTTTCTCTCTCTTTTGCATAAAATAAAAGAAAATTTGCTCCGAGTCAACGTAATATTGCCTTTGAACATTACACACATTCCGAATTCGTACTGAATCCAAATCTCTGCTCAGGTAGATTACAAAAATACACATCTTCAGTTTTTTTTTTGCAAAATATGAGATAAAACTTTTTCGTACAGTTTTCAACGCGGCTTTTCACATTTTGTTTTTCACGTTTTCATTCTTAGTTTCGCATTTATATTATTTTATTTTCATCATTGGCGTAGAAAATACGTTTGGCTGACTATTAACCGCTTCTACTACTGCGACCATTAATTTCGTGATAAATCAGTAGTAATAATACCATCCCTGCACTAAATAGCTACTACTAATAATTATTCTTATTTCAGATGTACCTACCGACGTAGATATACATATATATATTTTCGATGTAACAGAAACGATTGGGTACATATTATATAGTGATATTATATACGATATGCGGAGCCGATTTATGACAGCAATAAATATTTAACTTAGTTCGGTGTAACTGCAGCAGGAAAGAGAAATAACTTGTAATTGACAAAATCGTACACAGCCAGCTGATAGCAATAAATCATTATCCACATGATCCACAGCTTTCGATTTATCGACGATTATTCATCGCGTAAATATTTAGTGCTATTTTATACGTATTGCAAGCCGAGAATTTCGCCGTTATTGGTCCCACGCACACACTCAGATGTGTCTATAAATTTTCAGAACGCTATATTACAATTGTTAATTAATCTCTCGGATTGAAAACGCGAATAAACTAACTGCTTGATAATTTCTCTGTATAACATCGAAGCAATCTTAATGCTTACCTCGGTTTTGCACGTTTTATTAGAGGGTATTTTTTCGTTTCGCGACACGGATCGGAAATTTTTGTTATTTCTTTTTTTTTTTGTGTTTTTTTTTTTTTTGCGAATCGAAACTGGAACCAATTCGCGTGAAACACGCCATCGCACCTCTCACGCAACTGGGAAAGATATTTAGCCGTAAAATACAGTGTGGTAACTCTCGTGTTCGGATTAAATCTCAGTGCAAACAATCAACCGACTCGTGATACGCTGCTGCATTGTTGCTGATCTCGATACTTTTTCATTCGGTTATTTGAGTTGTTGAATCGATAGCAAATAACAGTTCGTTTCTTTTTTTGTTTGTATTTTTCTTTTTTTTCTTCACTTTCTTTATCTCTTTTCTCTGTTACTTCCGTTCGGCGTTTACTTAGGATTGATCGTGAAAATAGAGGCGCGATATCTCATCGGAAGTATATTATTCCTAGATTTTATATATTCTTGTCTCCCAAAGGAACAATTAATTATCGCTTACTGACAGCTGTTTTCCGGGGGGCGTTTTTCTTATCTTAGTTTTTATTTCACAACCCCGTTTCTCTCGAGAGACATAAAGATCGATGATACGTCAAGCTGGTAACTTTCCGATGATACAAAAAAATGTATCATTTTTAAACGTTTGACAAGGTGACGGTTTTCCTATTTATAGTACATATATATATATAATCTTAGCTGCGGGAGTTATCAGAAGCCGCAATAACAACGCCGTTTATGATCCTCGTGTCATAGTGCAAATGAAAAGTAAGATCGAAATACTGAGCATTTTTCGTTTGCAATAATTTTCTTATTTTTATAATTTTTTGAAATTCGGATATTTATGTACAATTCCGAAACTCTTTTCTTGTATGGAAATTTGACAAATCCAAGATCTTCTCAATCGAGGAGAATAGCGTGGGAAATAGTCGCGAATGGTCGTCTGAAAGCGCACTTCATTTTGCGGCAATAAAGTTTAGACGAAGAAAATTCGCACGTAAAACTTTTCCGTTCTTGGATCGAATAATAAAACGAATAAATAAGTACACCATAACTTTGCTTGCAAAACCCTTAAATTACGTAGCATAAAGAGTGCAAAGATATTCCTTCGGTCGCCGAAAAAAATAATTTCAGTTTTACCGTGGCGGTCTCATAACTCACGAGCGTCTTATTCGCGGAGCTCTCAACTTCTCATTTCTTTGATGGGTGTAAAAAATGAAACAGCTGAGTAAAAATAGGTATATTCTCGCGTGTCTCTATATATAGCTATATAAGTAACAATCCCTGGAACTAATATGTTTATATTTGAAAACGTTCATTCCGCAATAAATTTTCATTACAATTTTATTCAATTTCGTACCTACTTCGTGTATATATATATGGATAAGATAACTCTATTCCGGAGTTTTATTATTATCATCGAGTTTTGAGATAAGAATTTGAAATTTTGGTTTTTCTTCCAATTAACAATACAAGACTGAACAATTCGCGATGTACTGAATATTCCATAAGTCATACGAACAGTTTAAATCTAAAAACCTAATGATAGTTCGTTGTTCTTTAATTTTCCCTCTTTCGTCTTATCATACAAAAAAAATCTACTCTTCCGTGGGTGATTCGATCAGCGAACACCAGAACGAGTTGATTACTTGACAACTCGATTTCGAAAAAATAAAAATCGCGAAATCGCGAAATTGAAGAATCGCTCGTTTCCACATGCATTATCATGCGCATCCGTACAAACACGTATATAGTATATGTGTGCATCTGTACTGTACCCCAAATCCTAACTTTTGACAAATAGCTTCTACTGTCTCTGTTGATAGTCGGGTATCTTCTAGCTTCAAGCACAACGCCTCATTCGTCAGCAGATTACCAACGATTCGAAGGCACAAAAGTACTTCTCTTCACAGCCCGAGTCTTCACAAACCTGGGCATCAAAGTCATCGGGGTAATACGACGAGATCTTTTGCGGACATGAACGCGTCAGCGGAGAACTTGGGTGAGCTGTAAATCCTGTTTTCTGATTTTCCTGGTTTCTTTTTTGGTTTTATTTTATTTTTTTATCTTTTTTTTTTCTTTGTCTTAACCATTTTGTATTCTCGTCTATATAAGGAAGCCCAAAATGTGCCTCGCGAAGTTGAAATAAAAATGAAAAAAAAACAACAAAAAAAATTTCAATGTTTATAATTATAAATTTGTGTTAACTGCACGTAACAGCTTGTCGTTTTGGATAAATTGCAAAAGCAGAGCCGGGCAAAGTACCTACTTCAAAATATGTTTCTTATATTAGACAATTTATTTATTAAACAAATATATAACGGAGTAGGTATATTTACATTAATAATGAAAATATTTCATTCTGCGCAGGGTTCATCAAATACATATACATATATATGTGCGAATAGAATTTTATAAATAAAATTGTCTAATAGTTTCATTTTCACATAAATCATTAATTTTTGTATTAGTATATGCTGCGTATAGTAGGTAACATATATGTATTATATGCAGGTTTAAACGATCATTTGTGATTCATTTCATTTCATTTCATTTTTTTTTTTTCTCATTTTTTCATTTTTTCTTTCTTTTTTTTTTCTTTTTTTTTCTCTTCGTACTCGCAGTATGCAAGCATGAGTTGGGTTACACGCTACGCCCGTATACATATTTCTGTATAATTGGTTAATCATTGCTCACAGGAGGTGTTAGTACCAATGGCGGTAGACAGCTAAACGCAAGTCATTCAGAAGATTCGGTGACAGAAACAGCCTTATCAAAAAAAAACTCTGATGGTAAGCCAATGATTTTCTACCATCGTGAGGATTATTATATTTCACACTAATTATTGTGCTGTATTAATTCCTTATGAAATACCGATGCTTCTAATCTGGACGTATGTAATCATATATTTTGGTACAACCAATCGAAGATATAATAATATGTACCTATATATTTTTTTTTCCTATTTTATTTATACATATACCGGGCGATTATGTGGAAATGAAAGGCTCCAAGCGCGCAGGCGCTGATTTATTAGAATATTTCGAGGGTCGCCAATTTCAGACTCGCTACGAATATCCCTAGAGTCCGTCTGCTATTTGTTTCTGATCGTTGTCAAATACAAATGGCGGCAGACCGTGGCAGGAATAGGTTATGTTTGTGTGAATCTAGCAGACGACAGAACTGGGGATATTACTGAAAAGTTGGTGGAGTCGCTGTCGCTATTCTGTCGGCCAATGAGATTTAAGTAAATCAAAGTTCGCGCGCTTGGAGCCTTTCATTTCCACATAATCGCCCGGTATATATATATATATATATTTTTTTTTTCCATTTTCTAGTACCTATATATATTTTCAAATATTATGTCCAGATAGATGCTTTTTCTTATAAAAAAAAAAAAAAAAAAAAAAAATCCATTTCAAATTCATATATATAAATATCTATATACATATATACCTATATAAATATACCTACGTCGTTTATATGTTTTTTCACTGTGTTGGTGTATTTTATTCAATTTCTTGAAGTTTGTGACTATATATACATAAACTATTTCGTTAAATGGCTGGAAACTAATGAATGGCACAAGCTTTTCTATTCTCTTTTTCATTTTTGATTTTTTATTTTTATTTTATTTTGTATTTTTTCTTAAGTTTTCCTTTTTTTTTCTAGTCTTTTTTCTATTATTACCTTCTACTATATATACCTATATATAAATATATGGCTGTATTAGATCGATGTTCGTAAAAATTGATATAACATATATTTCCGCAGAGATATTATATACCTACATAATTATTTTTCGTTTTAATTAGCTAATAATAATAATTATATTATTATCAACGCATATAATTTGACATTCTAACATATAGGTGTGAATGAATTTATCAATTGATATCTATATGTATATCATTGATTTCAATTTCATTCATACCACATAAAGCTGTTAAGTATATATAATATATGCATGATTTGTAAATTATCTTTAATTTAGCCTCCGCGAAGAGTGCAGAGCTTGCTGCTGGCTTTTAAGTTAAATTTATCCGACACGATGACTTCTGTGAAAAAAACAAAAAAAAATCAAAAAAAAAAAAACGTATGCGTTCACATGCGGCGACGAAAGAAAAAAAAATATTTTCTCTTCTCGACAGTCAAGATTTCGGAGTCATTTCAGCGCGCGATGTTCAATATTTTTGGCTTTCAAGACCATTTTTTTTAATATTTTTTTTTTTTTCACAAAACGAGAATTGCTTTCATCTATGATGTTAGATCATAGGTATTATACTTATCCATTAATATCTGCGGATAAATAGAAACATTCAACGAAAGGACAAAATCTCCTCCGTTGATTATAATCCACATCAACAAAAAAAAAAACAGATTTTTTTTTATCAAACGCTGCAGTTCTAACTAAAAGACGAAGTGCCGGATCAAACTCAGGATTTTCTACTTAACAAAACATCTCTTCAATAGGACCCATTCCTTCCTACGAATTGCAATAGAGATCTCAGTAAAAAAGAATTACGTTATCATAGCTGGGGGTCAGATTGGTGTTCAATTCAATTCAATTTTCAAAGAATAATTGGGAGGACAACTTTTTGGGAAATCTTAGCTTCGAAAAATGGTCCATTTTTTTTCATAATTATCAAATTCTAGAGACCAGAGACTATCATGATACTGAAAAGCAACTCATATGCATACGTATGTCAATTCACTTGTCGCACAGCGAATAGCCGACTGGGACGGTCTTCATCCACTGTGGAACTCCGGGCTTTAACCCTTGACGGACTGGTCGGTCGTTTAGGGGAAACTTCGACGTTGCCGCTAGCCTTGGCAGGTCTTATGCCCCATGTGACCAGGGTGCCTCTTCTTCCGTTGTCGCCGACAATATCTCCGAACTCCGAAAAGTGTAGGCTCCGATTTTTATCTTATCTATCCCTCTCCGTTTATTATTTCTCGTTGAATATGTAGGGCCACTATACCCCCACGTTCTATTTCCTATTTCAATTTCATCCCCATTTCCTGTTCCTTAATTTCGTTAATTTTTCATCTTTTTATTTATTTTATATCTCATGTAAATAATCGTGGCTGCTTCCTTCGTAGCGGTTCTGCACTTCGTACTGCAATTACGTTTACGATTACTTCGTTTTTATGCGAAACCAAGAGTTTCGAATATATCCTTCCGAGGATTCTTCATGATTTTCATAAATCATGAAATTCGCTGCTCCTAAAGCTTCAGAGTGCTTATAACGAATTTCAATTTTGCATCTGCAGAGACAATCGGGATAGTTGTTATTTCTCATTCGGCCATTTAACAAAATGAAAATGGAATCAAATTTTATTCATTTCAAACCTAATATAATTATTTTTCAAATTTTCTTTTCGCAATCATCGAATCTTCAGAGACTCGGAAAAGTAATTGCAGTTCCCGTCGTGTGGCCTAAAAAAATTCATCCTAGAATCTGAAATCTGAAACCCAAATCCCTACACTAGAGCAGAAATGAAACTAGATTCTGCACTGAAAATGAACTAAAAAAATTAAAAAAAAATAAAAGTCGGTTTTGGAACTAATATCATGCCTTTTGTGTTGTCCGAATAGTCGTGGAAGGGTGAAAGCATTGTTTGTATGATCGAGTAACTCGACTGTTCGTTTGCCACATTAGCACCAGGAATAGTGTCCTAGAATTCGCACCGTTACGAAATTCTGCGATTTCCATTCTGAATATAAAAATATACATTTTTTCCCCGATCTTTCAATTCGCGTCCCTGAAATTGAATCTAAAAAATGAATACTTCGAATCTTATCAATCTATCTTTGACCAAAGTTTAGTAAAAAGGATGTTCAGCCTCTAGCCTTGATTCGCAAAAAAAATGATGAAACTCTATCGGAATTGGTAAAACCAATCTTCGCTCCAATCTTAGAATAAATGTTTTAGTTTTTGTGAAACAGAAGGGAATAATTATGTATTCTGATTGTAATGTTTCATGGTTGAAATCTCGTTTATAGGTATATACCTGGCTATATGGTGGCTACATCCTCTTCACTTTTTAATCGCGGTCTGTTTTCTTTCGGTATTAAAGCTCCGCATAATAAAACGTTTCGCATCTCATTTGGGGTACGTATTTGACATCTCCGAAAGCTCAGGGACGTTATAGAGGCTCGTGCAGCGAATCCTGGGAGTATAATCCGTTTCATAAAACACCAATTTCGCGTTTACGAAACAGCTTTTCTTCCAGCCAGATGAATAATAAAAATACCAACAAAACAGAAAAGGAAAAAAATCAAAAAAATCTGCCGCAGATTTTCGTAGAAAACGGGGACAAAAGAGATAACATACAAATGCCGTGGAGTGCGAGCAAAAAATAAAATGAAAACGCAAAAAAAAGAAAAATTTAATAATTTTTCAAATATGACATCATCAAAATTTCAACAAGACGGATGGAACAATCGCGAGAGAAAGAGAGAATGTTACTCCCTATATCATATCGCATGAAAGCTAACGTTAAGTTCCGTTAAGTTTCTTTTTTTCTTTTTTTTTTTCTTTTTTTTTTCTACTCAACATTGAAACAATATTTCGTGAACAAGTTTTACCTCCTGTATAAGAAAATGAAGGAAATAAGTTGCCAATTAGTCAAGATTTATTTCTGAGTTTCAACCAGCTCCGTAATTTTTATTGTCTTCTCATGCTTGGGATCGCATTTCTTTGAAACTTTCTGAAAGCGAATTGTAAGGCGAAATTTTTTGCTACTGTCTCGAACGAAATTTTGCGAGCCACGTTTAGTAGGGTCAATTTATTCATTTCCATATTACAATCAATTTTCATGAATTAAAAATTAGAATTGAAAATAAATGAAAATTGATAAACCTCCTGGCTGAGAGTTCGATCAATTAGAAACTGTTCATCGTATACGCCGCGTAGGTATACGTGTATCGAGGAAACGTTGGAATTGTTCCAAAAGCGGCGATTTCACGATGCTAACTTCACCTGAGGGTAACATACTGCATCAATCTTTCTTTTCTCGTAAAAAAAAAGAGGGATAGAAAATAATGAGAGCCGTTTTTATATTGAACCTAAAATACTTGAACGACTATTTTAACTGCTAATGAATAAATACTGTGCAAAATCTCCTCCACGAATCTGCGATTGGAAATTTTTAACGCTCGGATCTTTCGAGCGCAATTTCATTCCCTGACCATTATGGGATTCAGTGCGAGATAAAAAAAATTAACTGTTTTTTTCATAAGCTACAGAAGAACCTTATCTTTGCGTAACAGTCGCAGTTAATCGTAAGATAGCCAGGGTTTTAATTTTGAGTAATAAAAATTAACTTCTGAGATCAAGCTTTAAAACCAACAATTTATTCTGGGATCCAATTATGAATACATTGAATGAAGTACTGCCTATACCTTATGGCTCTAAATGAACGAATCTGATTCATAAGTAATATAAGGTGTTGAGGAATCGAAGATCGCTCAATATAGAAATTATGAAGTATAATCGAGAACTATAGGAAGGTAATTGCAGTTTTAAGTTTATTCATATAACAATTTCTAAATCGAGACGAGAACGAATTACGAAAATTTACGTTCTCAAATTCCGGTCAATTAGTCATCCGTCTAATACAATTTTTGGGATATCTAAGATACACGTATGTGAACCCCTATGCTTCGAATTTTTTTATTACAATTGCCTGCCTTTGTCTAGTGTCAATTTTGATGAACAAATTACTAAATAATTGATTTTTCCTTATTACTAAATCGTCGTTGAGAATCGATATTGACACTGGCAGCTGCAGAATTATTTTGCATGGATAGAAGCTAATTTTTATTTTGCGATGCTTCTTATTGCACTTTGCCCACATTACTGCAGTGAATCAAGGTATATTATGATCATACAGAAACGATGATATATCTTCATTCGAGAAGTTTATAAAAGTGTATTTCGCTTCGTGGTATCTGTACCGGTTCCAATTACCCTCGAACGTTGACTAAAATTGACATTTTCAATCACAGAGTGATTACTTTGAGTGAAAAACATGGGCAGAAATTTAGATCGAGCATCATGCCCCATTTGTTTAAATACGCTGAAAGGGTATGTACAAAAGAACGCCAATGAATTTCCAATCACCTTTCAATCAGGCTTTAATGTCTTCAAGAAATGATCAACCCCCCCTTCATTTAAACAACCGTATCGTCTGATGGTGAAATTCGAATTGAATCGTTCTTGCAATGATCACCGCGTATATAAAACGGCTCATCGATTTCCACGCGTCTCATTTACGAAAGCTTCGGCTTATTAGGGCGTACTAACTGCAAAATGGCTAATTACCCAATTAGAGGGTATTATATTGTATTTATACGTACATTATATATATATATATATTATAGTACTGGCTAATTAGTCAGCTCGTGATGTGATAAGTAAAATTTTTAAACATCGCGCAATCATTCGTTTATTTTGTTCGTAAAATACATTTCACTAATTTTCCATGATGAAGATATAGTTGTTCATATGCCAGTTATTGTTATCACTCTTAGTACGCTGATCGTATAAACTAACAATCTTCATGATCGAACGATAAAACACAAACTTTGCACAATATTGAAAGCTTTAGATGTCACGCTTGGTGTTGGGTGTAAATTTTTTAGTATCTTGCATGGTAATCGTGAAAAAAAAAAAGGTAGGTTTATTTTTATATATATAATCAGCTGCTTAATCTCTGCCTAATGTTCGTGCATGGAATTCAATTCTGTACTATATAAAAAATATGATAATGTACACGGCAACGTTATGAGTTTTTATTTTTTCTCAATTTTTTTTCATTTTTAATCAAATCATAAACAGAAACGCAATTGATCTTATCCTATATAAATACATTTTTTTTTTTTTCGTTCAGTAATAAATTGAATCAACTTTCAACTAATAAGTTCTTACGTCAATTATACGGGATTTTATTAAAAACAAATTATGTACGATACAAATTTTTTACTTGCAGCCTCTCATCTTCCTTACTCTTATCTTTTTCACAGACGAAGACGAAGAGCCTCGATGTATTCAGTTGACTAATCAACACAAGGGTGCCATCCGGGCCATCAGAAAGGTGAGTAAAATTTTCAACGAGTATATAATTAAAAGATAAATTACTTCGCAAGAACTAGCGTTCAATTCTGAAACCTACATATTATATATTGTGTCAAAGGATCGTGATTATTGTCGATGAACAGGTATATAGATTTTCCAAATAGCTCATGAATCATGAATCATGATCTCAAACCTGTAAAATATGATAATTGCATTTATTTTCCAAATTTGAATTGAATTTCTAACAAAATTTACTCAAGTTTCTTTCAAATCTAATTCCAATATTATTCGAAGTATGTAACAACGTTTCTGATCAAAATGCCCAATTTCATATCTATGTATACAATCGAATACGAATCTACTAACGAGATGACGATAAATAGATAGATTGTTATCTATCCTCGATGATGTTTCATCGAAGCGTTTTCAGAGAGTCATATATCAACAGAGACGTCATCGTTGGCTGACATGTTACATATACCATATGACATAGGTATACGTGGTATCAGCGCCTAGCCTAGCTATTCTGTACCCACATGACAGCTTGTCAAATAAATGTCAAAATCCCGGTAGAGAATGTGGGAAATTGTTAATTTTAAAATCGATATAGTTGTGTGCCGGATCGTATGTCTCGTTTTCAAATGATGAATAACTCTTTCTACACAAATCTATGCACATAATATTATATTGCAATACCTCCGAAAAATCATTAACAATAACCGAAATTTAGACATTTGCTTTGAATACTGTGATTATGTAAAAAATAAAAACATTATTTATACGATGTATCCGATCTGATGGATAAACGTAGTTGGATAACAATTCTCTAGGAAAATGGGCTGGTCTGATATCACTGGCGTCCGATAATTGCCAAGTGCTGTTTTTTTTTAAACAATTTTTAGCTGGTCAGCACGTTCTGCATATTATACAAATGTACGCGTTCGTATGTATTTTTATATGAACGTGGTTCGAATCTACATTGATTTTTCCATTACCATCAACGTCCCTGGATGGTCCGGCCGAAATTTTGCCCGCTACGTTAAACATGTTTATGTTAATTGCCCCAATGTAGTGTAGCTATTTATACAGAAGCAGGTAACTGTCTTCAGCTACGATTATCGTTTTACATTAATTAGCGAAAAAAAGAAAGAAAGAAGAGAAGTAAAATTCATTCTCTCTAGTATTCGAAATCACGGCAAGTATACCTACGCACGTATGGTAACGTGCGCGACAAAATGATGGGAATCTTTGATAGATCATTTTTTGGAAAATCTTAATGGCAGATCTTCCCCCTAGTATATTGTAAGTCCACATTTTTATGATCAATAAATTGTGCTTTTGGGATGTGGAGGGGAGCTTGAGCGAAATTTTTTTCACTCATTTATCTGACTGTTTTTATAACTTCCAAAATTTCATCAAAAAATTCAGCACCTATATTGTTTCCGAAATGTTTAACTTCACAACGTAATAAACCATCGACGTATACTTATTTCGCGTGAACTTGACCCTTTTAAAAAAAATCTTAAAGACCGATGGTCTTCGCCGAATGGGTCGAGCTCGCGATATGCACGGAAGCGATGAATCCGTTTGAAAACATGAATCGAGGACATAAATCGCTGATTCGAATTGATTCAATCCAATTTTTTTTTTTCAAACGCCGAATTTCGCAGACTTTGAATGTGGATATAAACCCCCGGAAATCATACCGAAGCACCTTTCTTCCGTCAGATGAAAGCAAATCGGATTCAATAGCCCCTTTGCTCGGGGTAATAAAAAATAAACCGATCTTTCAAACGCGTTTTTCATTTTTTGACAAAAAAATCTAAAAAATCATCACATGGGTATAACACGAGCCTTTCTAGGCCAATGAAATCCGACGCTGACAATGAGTCAGGAAATCCGTAAACAGTCTTCAAAACTTATTGTCGGTGTGTAAACTCGATTCATCGCTCTTCCGTTCTACGATTTTGTCAACAAGTGAGATTTCTCTTATTTTCATTCAGTGTACTCAAGTCTGCGGCGAAACGTGTCGATCGATTTTGAGTCTCTCTCTGAAGTTTTGCGGAAGTTTCAAATCTCTATATACGACTATATGGTTTCTATAGAAATCTCGCTTTTGTATCGGTCGATTTTAGCCCCCGAATTTCGTTAATCGTTAGCCTAAATTATCCATCATATGTCGTATTATTTTAACGTTTGTGATTAAAAATTGTGAATGTCAGATGAGGTATTTCGTCGCGAGGCGAAAATTTAAGGAGGCGCTGAAGCCCTATGACGTTAAGGACGTGATCGAGCAGTACAGCGCCGGCCACGTCGATCTGCTTGGCCGCGTGAAAAATGTTCAAACTAGGTAACCCAGCCAGTCCAATACCCATCGCTATCCTATCGACGACAGAAACTACCCACGGTGACAGATTGCGTGCTAATAACTGTCAAAGATAAAAAGTTCCCCTGTTTGTTAATTAGAGATCGCGATGGTACCTACAGCGTATTTTTATAAGGCTCGATTCTGAATACCGAAGGCTGACGTAAAATTTTACAAATTTTGCTGTTTTCAATATTCTCCTTTTTTTTCTTCGTTTTTTCTCGATGTATGTTCGGCATAATATGATTCATCGCAGGTTTTTATTTGTGTAATATTTAACGTCAGCTTTTAAACTTGGGGGGGAATAGGAGGATAAAAAATGAATAAAAAAAAGTATGCTTGAATTTTTTAGCAAACGATTAAGCCGATTTTTTCAACCGGAAATACTTTTTACCTTTAACCAATAAGCTTACGGACGACGTCACCGGTGGAAGTTTCGATACGTCATTCCATTTGGGATCTCATTCCACCGTCCTTTTTTTTTCAATTGCAAATTTTATTACCACCTTTGCAGTACTGGTTCAAAGTGATTCAAAAACGGACCAAATCCATTTCACTTTATCCGGGAATAGCGCCGAACGTACATTTCGAACTCTGATTTTTATCGCCAATTATTCTTCTTCTCAATTTATCGAACTGATTTTTTTTTTTTGTTTTTTTTTCAAATCGGGTAGGTGCTTCACACGCTTTTAGTTTTCTATTTCTGATGTGATATCAAAAAAAAAAAAAATTGCTTCTCGAAGACTGTTCAAAGATAATTGTATATTACATGATAATCGCAAGCTCGAATGAGACGTATCACTTTTTCATACATCAATTCACAATTTTGCACTTCATGGTGTGAAGTTTGAATTTGTATGTGAAAACGTTGATTCTACAAGGATAATCGAGTTTCTTGATTCCATCAGAACCACTCCCTCGGTTAGTATCGTGATCAATGGATCTGGTCCTTTTTTCGAATTAGTAATTAGTCGTATAGGTCTGATACTTTCATTGCTAATTATCAACGCATAAAATAGTGTGATCAATTATATTTTTGATGAAACTATCGCGTGCTCAAATTCTACACGTAAAAGAAAAAAGGGAAAAACAAAACGAACTTTATATTATGTCTGCGCCATAAAAT
This sequence comes from Tenthredo livida, assembly GCA_963992785.1. Lineage (NCBI taxonomy): Eukaryota > Metazoa > Arthropoda > Insecta > Hymenoptera > Tenthredinidae > Tenthredo > Tenthredo livida. The sequence continues at coordinate 24,740,634 of OZ023065.1, forward strand.
CGAACACTTTTATTACCTTCAATTAACAATTCAATTCGTATATGATTGAATAAATACTGCCTTACAATCGTACCTACATCGTATATTGTTCAATAAATATTTGAGTATAAAATTCATACATAACATGCAAATTCAGTATACGTGTATACGAGCTAGTTTACATGGTAAACTGACGATAAAAATCACTGTGCTGATATTGACGGGTACAAATTGTCAAGAGTCGTTAAAAAATTGCGTGCTGACGCGGGTAAATGCAATTAGCTTATAGCCATGCACTATGCACATTTGTGTTCGAAACATGACATAGGGATGATTTATCTTTTTATAATAACCGTTTGTCGTTGCTTGCTATGTTCTTTCATTTTATTTTCTTCCCATAAATCACTGAATTAACGCGTTCACCTATAATTTCATTTAACGTCATCGTTTTACTATACTAACTAGGTTTTTATGAAAGGAAAATTACGGTTTTAAAATCGACAGCTAAAAGTAACGTTAATTCATTTATCCACCAGATATCGCAAAAAAAGAATCACCTATGGATGAGGATAAAATAACAATTAGCTAACTTTTGTTCATTAACAAAAATAATATGAAAGACATACATTGAAAAATCGAATTCGCCAGAGCTGCGGACAAAAGAAAAAATGATTTCGAAATATAAACCGCGAAGTGCTAACTAGTTGCCCATAGGTATAGAATTTTTCTTTCAATGCGAACAACGGGTGGCTGGACGGAATTCATTGTGTGATCACATCTGTTACGAGATATTTTTACGACGCGTCAACGAAACTTTAGTATCCGCAAGGACGGTTTTATAGACTATAAAAGTCAGGAAAAACGTTATCCAACGAATCTGTATGATTACAATGCTGATACCTGTGTAGTTAGCTTCGAACATGCGCTATTATATAGGTGTGTAAAAGTTTGGGAAAAAATTATTATTTATTGCCTATGATCGAAGACGTTGACTTCTTGCATTGTTCATGGTGAAATTCAATTTTTGAAAAACCGAAATTGGCTGAAGCTGCATTGCGTTTTCACCTGGATTTAAAAGATCTGAGATACTGTTTTACTGCCCAAAAGTCTCGCAATAAAATCTCTAAAGCTCGAAAAGGTGGGCCGTGATCCACGGGGTCTATCGGCCAAGAAAATTCACAATGATGTACGTACGATAATGAAATGAAAAAAAGATTGATAATATAAATTTATGACGAATGAATTTCTATAAGACTAATGAATCGATAGAATTTCAGTAATTAGAAAAAGTTCAATCAACAAATACTGCGCACACGGTTTAGTTATCATGTTAAATAAATTCCGGAAATTCAAATTTCTCTGATGGCTTTTTAGGTCAGCTAAAAATATCTAATTATTAAAATTGAAGATAAACCTTGACCGAATTTCATGGACGTATAATTTTAGTAATGTTTTGTTATCCGCGCTTGCGGCAATACGAGAACAAATAATAGCAGTAAAAATAAAAGCACGTAGGTACGTTATACATTTTTATAATTTGATACTGTTTGACCCCTTGATCTGTATATAGGTACTGCGTGAAAACTAAGCTCGTATCACGTCCAATCTTTCCACACGTAGATGTGGTCAATGTTATACCTTTACCTATACCTATCGGGAGATCTATCTAATACGGTTTCATCTTGATTTTTGCCAAAACTAAATTGCCTTGCTAATGGATGAGCCGTTTGGTTACTTTCCTTATACAAAGATCGTATCCGCCAACTCAACTGCGTAAAATATAAGCTCGTTTAATACTGTTCGTGATATAATGTATACGAAAAATTAATGACTTTATTGTGTCATTTCGGTAACATGCAATCAACGCGTCCTTTGTACCGTAATCTAATTTCTTTCTTTTTTTTTTGTTCTATTTTATTTCTTGACAAAAAATTTACGGGTCTTTGGAAAATTGTTATCGTGTACCAAACTGCGTATAGCTACTAACACTCCGTGGTACCTACTCTCTCTCTCTATAGTTGTTCACAAATTAAACTGCAGTTCAACGACTAATTCAATTGAATTTAATCATACATCCAATCTCTGAACTTTCGTAACGAGATTATATCCCGAATCAGGTATATACACGTAGAACTGAATAGGATGTTAATAATTTGTATAAATAAATTGAGTTATCTGAACACATGTATGTATGTATGTAATACATTTGCCAAAATAAAGTTCACACGATCGTAATAAACAAAATTTTGATAAAATAATTGTTAAATAGCAACGAAAGTATCAAGACTACGACTAATGAATTGGCCAACTGTTATAGAAGCACATGAGCAAAAAAAAATAAAAAATAATTAACTACCCCTATGCAACGCCCGCTATAGACACGCATTTTCGACGTATGTATCCTGATTTATGTCTTGTGTTTCCTGTAACGCAACATGCATAATTATTTATTGTTACACCCAATGTTTCTTCTCAATATTGTAACTCTTCGATTTCTGCATATTTTCCATAAACGCGTATCCTGCGTTTAATTAAGTATATAATCACTATGATTACCCAAAGTTCGCTATATCCCATGTCGACAGACTAGAGCCACTATCCTTTCAGCGAACGTTGTCTACTGATTACTGTGGTTTTTTCTTCCTTCTTTTTTTTTCTTTTTTTTGCTTTCTGTATATAATTTTGAAAAAAAATATCCAAAAACAAGTAATGAGTGTTGGCAAAGTTGAATGAGAGGATTTTGGCTCTTTGAAGGACTGTGTCTGCGTGTGACGTGTTTGAGTATCTGTAAACCCTGTCTATACAAACCCTTCGAGTATGTTTTTTGGAGGAATTTGCACGTTTCGTTATCGAATTCGTTTTATAAGTAATTTGATCGACAAACGACTGATCGATTGTTTCCTAAATTTAAAAGCAATGTCAAAGCCTGGAACGTGTGACAAGCCAAGGCAATATAACCCGACAGTTGACGCAGTAAAACCAGTCGTCTTTCTACGATTGAAAGCATTTCATTTCGCCGCGTCATAAGGCTTGAGGTCTTCGAACTTTACGACTAACAACGGAAGTCTCTATTTTTCTAGCATCAGTGGAACCTGTTTTAATGTTTCAATCATTTTTATACCGTATACCTACCCGTTTATACTCATATTAATGCAATGTCAAAACTCGGCTGAGAGACTCGAGGAATTAATTCTATTGATAAAACTAATTATTTATCAACATTGAATTAGTTCTCAGGTCTCTTTCGCGCCTTCAATATTTGCATATTGAGTGTATTACTCAAAGCTGGCATTACATAGGTCAGAATATCGATTATAAAGTATTTTTGCAATATTCAGAAAGTGCAGAAAGTCAGAATTAAAAATCAGTCGTATTTTTATTTATCATCAACCAATTTGTACAGCTGTTCATTTTTCAAAAATATTTTTCGACCGTGCTTTCCTCGTTCGTCTCCTACTATCGCACGCCTTTTTGTGTCGACTGAATATTGTAGAATGTGCAAGGGAGGATAAAACGCTCTATCTATTGTAAATTATTTCGTTTTTTTTTTTTTTTTCTTTTTTTTTTGGTTTTTTTCTATACCTATTTTTGCAAAATCCTAAATAGGAAATTCTACACTCAACTAGCCGCAACATCCTTTCAATGCACTACATCACTTAATATTTCATGTAATACCGGACTGGTGATATGTCGTACATTGTGAACTATTATACCATTCACGATATACTTATCGATTATATTTCAACATATTGTATATGTGAGTCACGCATTGCTAGTATGTACCTACTATTCGTAATAATTGTGGTCGTGTAGTGTAAATGTGTATCATATATTTGACAAAAGATAAAATACTTCGTGGCCCGGAAGCAGTTCAGAGAAGCTTTGAAACCCTACGATGTCAAGGATGTTATCGAGCAGTACAGCTCAGGCCATGCGGATCTGCTGAACCGCGTTAAAAATCTCCAGTTCAGGTATAAAAATCTAGGAAGTCAATTTTGAATCTCTGTAATTTGCAGAAAAATCAATCTAAGGTAGATTCATCAAAGATCTCTGCAAAAAAGAGTCACTCTATCGCATTCATAACGTAAATCCGAAAACATCGTTCTCTACATGGATTATAGATTTCTACGTTGGCCAAATCTACATCGGTCAAAAATTTCCAAACCTTGTACAAAAAATGTAACATATTCGACCCGATCAGATTTCATTTTGTCACGGTTGCAAAAAAATGTCGTATAATTATTATCGTTCAACTTGATGTTTCTATCCAGGAATGAGAATATACAAAAGAAATATATTACGTAGCTAGAATTACTTCGAACAGTCAAGTAGTTTTGATGTTATCTTTGCTTTCGGGTAACGTAAGGTAGTTTGTAGTTCGCAGTGATTAGTGAACTCCTTGAAACCCGCACTATAGTGTCGCCCGTATTGCATGTCGTCTTGTACCTCGGTGCTTTTAGCTTCGCTTTTCACATTTGGAAATTCAATGAAAAAAAATAAACTGATCTTTAAAAGGTGTTTTGTTTGTTTGTTCTTTTTTTCCTACAGGTTAGATCAAATATTAGGTAAACAAGGATCGAAAGCCAAAGACGTTTACGCGTCGAAAATTAGCCTTGCATCAAGAGTGGTGAACGTGGAACGACAGGTGAGTTTTTATGCGATAAATTTTCACCACATTTTTCAAATATCTTCTATAATATTTTCTAACACATGTCATAATATCTCGGCTTGACTATTTGCCAAATAGAAAATCAACCCCTTATCGGTTCAGCTTCAACCCCACTGAACCGAACACGTACGTACTTCTCCTTCCGTATTTTCTATTTGCTGAAGCTAAAGACTTTCGATATATCATTTGAACGCCAACTAAAGAGAGCCGAAGACACGCTATGGTGACAAAAAAGATGAAATTGATTTCTTGCCAGAAACCACCAGGCAGTAGTCGTTAGTTCTAACGATACTGTGACAAATCTTTCTACCAAGTCTCTGGCATATGCCCCACTTTCGTCATAATTATGAGTTGAAAAAAATTATTCAATAATTTATACCCCCTCATATAATTTATCGATAATCATTGATTGTCATATTGGAAACGCGATTTAATGATATAATAATTACACAAAATAATCGAGACCTTGAAATAATTGCAATATGTATTTCAAATAATGATAAAATCATCCTGAAATCACGTGAAATCAGCAATCACTGTGTCACGAGATTTGCCAATGAATAGCCCTTCGAGAAAAGGTTTTCGTAAAGTCTTGAGTCTCCAATTTTCGGGTCACTCGTTAAATCTTCTGTGCCTCATTATCCTTCGGGTCGAATTGATTCTTGATTTGTTTAATTATCCGTAATTATATTCTGTATATTAAGGAGCCACTGAAACTCCCGCTGATTCATCCTGCTGTCAAAGAGCTAAAATCGCCCACCATTAGTCATAAATTATAATATAAATTCAAAATTATTGCGAACCTGAAATTGCCAGTTGCTCTCTGATTGATTAGCTCTGCGAATAACAAATACAAAGATCGGGAGTTTCTGTAATTTAGAAGAGTTTACAATCTCCAATAGACACTTACAGATCAAATTCCTCACTTCACTGCAGAGAGGTACTTCCAACTTCCAGCGATCATTATATTTCCAGGTCGATGACATCGAGGTGAAACTTGACCACTTGATAGAACTTTACATGGAAGATAGAAAGAGATTTCTTGCACTTCCATTGCCAGCTCCAGACCCTAATTCGCAAACAGGTGGTGGTAGTGGTACCGGAGGAGGTGGTGCAGTTTCACAAATCCTAAAGCCTATCCTCGTCGATAAACAATTATCTGAGCCCAGTTCCCCGACGTCGAAAACATTTTCTGATCAACCCCATCCAAGGCCGATACATCGGGGTCATTCGGACCTCAGTAGTCGAGTCCAGAAGAAGCGAGTAACATTGAGGTGAGTGAAAGAACATTTCATTTTCATTTCATTTTCATTTTATTTTATTTTATTTGATTTTATTTTATTTTTTATCCTAATTTATTACAGTCACATGTCTCATCCTGCAAGATCGTAGTCCTGATACTCCCAACTTGTAATTAACAGTTCTATACCATCGCACCTGGCACATCCTTGCGAAACATCGTCTTCGGTTCCTCTAGGATCGTGCGGAACACCCCCAGCTACATCGAGGAGTGACGAAGTTGTCATAGTCGTTCCATCTCTTCAGGATACAGACGTGGAACTTGAGGCGAGAAATCTTCGGGTTTGTGAGACGGTACAAAGTCCGAAAGAATCCACGAGTGAGTCATAAATCTTAGTTATCGTATATATAGGTATATATTTATATATGTAATCGTAATTAATTGCATCAAAATTTATTAACACGTTCTTAGATCGTGGTAGGTATATGCCTAAATTTGAAAATTTTTATTCCCTCCAAATTTCTGAGTGTTAGAATTATTTAGATAATTATTTGGATATAGGATTCGTGTTAAATTATTACAGATATTTGCTCGTATTATATTAATTCGTTAGCAATGTTTAGATCTGATTAGAATCTATAGTTTCGATTTTATTATAATAGAAGAGTTACGAAATCTAATCAATATCGATTTCCGGATATATTTACGTAAATACCGTCTGCACTACGCTGATCGCAACGCTAATTAGCCCTCGCTAATTACTATACTGACGTTACAAAATCAATCGGTCGATCATGATAATCATTATTCGTATAAATGGGCAGAGCAGTTAGTTTAAGTATGTCTTCGCTTATTTTTAGTTTACTCAAAGAATCAGAGTCTGATTTCTCAACAGAAAATATGTGAGGGCGATGATGGGATTAATTAGTTTTTGCGAAACTTATTTTTCAAAATTGTTGAAAAATATTTTAGACTTGCTTTTACGCGAAAGTATTCACTGGGGGCTAGAAGTTTCGGATTTTTCACATTTTTAACCCTCGTCGAAATTTTCTTAATTTATCCTTTCGAGTCTCTCTTAATGGTTTTTAATCGTTTTCTTATTTTCGTCGTTGCCACTTACGCGAAGACATATCTTATCGTTAGCATCTATAAAGCTGTGAATAAATTTTCAGCTTCACTCGATGATTGTTCGTCATCCACTTTGTTATAACGAAAACCTTTCGAAAAGTGAGTTTCTGAGACATTATCGAGAATGTTAAAAGTATGATGTTGCATCCTGACAGATGTTCCCCAAAAATTTTTTCTCTTCCAATTTAATTACACACCTATAATATATTTTTACAATCATATATATAATATATAGTTTATTTATTACTATTCGCAGATTCAATTATATCGACAAAGTTTTATTATACCTTCGGGTTTTATTTTCACTAATTCGTTAGTACTTCGGCTTATTGATTGAATGGGAATGAAATTTTTTTTGAAAAAGTTTTTTTTCTTTCGATACCTACCATTACCTCTAGATATTATATGCTGACAATGATTTCTCTGTTACAGTACAATCCTAAAATGTAAATACTTGAATTTATTTAACTCTTATACATTTTACGTTGAGTTCAGCACAAATTTTTTCATCCAAAGTTTCGTTTTATTGCTAAATATGGACTTGAAAAAAATTCATTGAAGATTTTCAAAATTCATTGAAAAAAATCACCTATTTATACCGCCGTTTTATTTCTGCACAAAAACTCTGCATCGTGATGCACCTTAAAAAAACGAATGCAGTATTGCTAATGTTTGTCTACTATTCAGTTATTTTACTCCAATATATTTCAATACAGCTTTTATATGATTAATTCAAAATTTAAGCTACGAAACTTCATCCTTCTTCTTTCGTTACGTCAAACACGTTTTTCTCTTTTTTTTTCTCTCTTATCTTATTACTATACCGGCTAAATCATCGTAGGTTAATCCTAAATCTTTTCAAAGATCGATATCTTGGACGAGACACAGATTGGATAAATTTATAATTATTCTTCATTGCTTATGGTTTGCTTGCCTCAGTTTACAATTATATTTTCGACGATGGAGAACATACGTGTTTTGCTTGTAAATAAAATCCAACAACGTTATAATATCTATATGGAAAAGAAAAAAACGAATGGATGTATAATAACAGCTAATCAAGGAACCAGATTTTCGTATATGAAATTTATAAACCAATTTTCCCTTTCTGAGGTAACCAGCCATGGGACCAATTTTCCGAAGGTTCTAATCCGAACCGAGGGAGATGAAGGGCTAATTTGAAACTCAGTTAAATTATTGTTACGTATAACGATGATCACGATCACAATCGCAGGGTCTAAAAAATTGGCAATTAATCTTTGATCTAATTACACTTGGTACAGATCTCCAATTCGCTAATACAGTGCAATCTCTGAGTAAGCCGTCTCCAAATAAGACCTCTTCTCCAAATCTTCGTTCGGAAGTTTTTTTTTTTTATTCAATTCTAATAGAAATAGTATACATCAAATTTTGTCAAATACTGCCAAGTACCTCGTACCAATTACAAATTGAGTATTTTTCCTCAAATAAACATTTTGCCTTACTCATAATACAATAAATATTGCATTCAGAATAATACATGTGATTATCACTATTTGGAGGTTGAGCCGAGAATTTTTTCCGGCGAGTTCGGACCACAGGTGAGGGTAACTCATTTTTCGGAATTATATTCCCCTACAAGCCCGAGCGCGGTCTTATTCGGAGGTTGCACTGCGTCACGAAAATATAAAGATGAATCTTCTCTGTGTCGACAGCGATCTATACATACCCTACTAACCGAAATCTGTACTTAAAATAATTAGTTTCGATTTTATTTTTCACACCTTTAACGTCACATGATTTGTAAGGTATTGATCACACAGGTTGAGGGTCGAAATCGAATAACAAACAAATCCCACCAATGCAATGCAATGGGGGACATGAAAGCTTGGATATTTGCATTTTGGGGATTTCAAGCAAAGCCAGCTTTCACAGCTGACCCTCACCCCTAATGATTTATTTGCAAATTAGGCATATTGCGATACCAGTCAAGATATCACCTCACGATTTCATCCTTAATCTCACGTGTGACCATTTTCGGAATATAAATACTGAAAAATTGATGTATGTACTAGAAACAGGATTCGGTATAACAAAAATCGTACATCGAAATGGGTAATTGTATCGCAAAACTTTACTGCCAAAATTTGATCGATATAATGACCCCGTATGCTTCCTTACAGTATTGCTAACACCCATCAGAAGTTATATAGTACTTCTTCGATGGTAAATATTTTTTCTAAAATCGTAGACTATCGGTATAATATGAAGTGTCTGCAAATGAATCGTGAATCTGAGTGGTTCGCTTAGCTGATGTGAAATTACCTATTCGAATCTGCTGCATTTACGATGACTCGCTAAAATATATGCCAACTTGAACTAAATTTACGCTGAAATGTATATATCGTTAATTATACTTCACATACTATTACAAATGCGACTTGCATATTACATGCCTGCGCAGTTTATCATCGCAAGTAAATTGTCCGTTTAAGATTTACGCGAACTATTAAAACTATTTTCATATCCTGAACACCCTGTATGCGAATACACCTACATATAGAGTAGTAAAGATCCCCGAGAAGATATACCTATGTATAAAATGAAACAGAGTCACAGACTAGTGTCCAAGGGCCAGGGTGTGCCCTAGATCCGGTTAATTAGCGTAAAGAGTGTCAAAGTACACTCGTGACAATGCTGGAGTAACACGACAGTCGTGGATATGAACCTAGAATTTGATTGTTTTCGGGGAAATTAAAGTCTCCCTTGCATGGTGCAACGCGATTAACCATCAACGATCTCCTCTATCACTTCCTGCATCAAGAGTTTTGTTTTGAATAGATTTGAATTAAAAAAAAAAAAAAAAATCGTGTTTCTGAACTACTAGCTATAGAAATTGAACCCTGCACTTTAGATTTTTTTTTTCGCCGCCAATTTGATCTGAAACAATTAGTTTTCCTGCTATAGCATTAGAAGGTAAAGGGCTGCGGATTATTCTTGAGGGGTAACTAAATGACTGAATATACATTGGCACAAGTAATTACAGCACTGATTAATTGGGATTATGAGTTTCATAATCTTATAGGAAAGTTGAAAAAAATTTGACAAATTTTAAGTAGGTATATGATTTAATTAATGAATATTGATTGATGTCCATCAGTTACAGTGGAGAGTGATCCAGATTATTCTTTCGTTTCGGACGAAGACGAGACATCCTGCGAGAACACGGCGTTATTAAGAGCAACACGAACTCAAATAATCGTCACCCCAAGTCTAAGTCCGGGTCACAGTACGCCAGATCTATCACATCTTCATCAGCCAAATTCGAGGGATCTACTAACGCCACATTCGCAGTCTGAGTGCTAGGAAAAAAAAAACACTTCAATTTTTAACTGAATCAGAACCAAATAGACAATTTAGATTTTGGACTATATATTATCGGAAAATACGTATATTTTCTATCGAATAATATAACACCCATTGAAAACGTCGAATTAATTTCTCCCATTTTCATCTAGAACTTATATAGGTATATCTGCCTCAATAAACCCAGTGGATCTCTTCGGTAGGTGATAATTTTATTTTTTTCAATTTTTTTCTAATTTCTTTTGCTGAAATTTGTTCATAGTGTACTCAACTAAAAGTAAGACCTGTAATTTAATTTATAATTTCAAAAGCAATACACAGGTACAACACTTAATACATTTTACATACACGATACTAACGTATCCTTTTAAATTCTTAACAGCTGTGGTTTGGGGAATTCGAAATTTTGTGAACATTTTTCGCGAAGACGATATACTTTTATTCACTTTTCATCAAATTAGAAAACAAAATGTCAAAAGAAAGAAATCAAAGTGATAAAATCATATTCAAAATTTAGTTACGATTATTAATAATCATTAAACACGTCTGAAATTAATCATTTTCATTAACATGTTTGATATATTTTCACTCGCAAAACTTATTACAGTTATATATATATAATATGTAGAATAAAGTGAGATTTATATTAAATTATAGGTATTATAATTATATATATACAAGTGGATATATTATATAGTAGCTTTGAAAATGAACGGCTTCGAAGATTTTTAATCAATCATTGCTTAAGACGAGAGCATTTTTGATTACAAAAAAAAAGAAGAAGAAAATAATTTATTTAATAAATATCACTCATAGCCAATTTCATCAATTAATTATAGTAATATTACAGTATAGCTAACGAGGTATACTGCAGGTAGTCGAGATATTTGATAATCGCTTATAAATAAATATTTTACACAATTATTAGCCTACAACAGATTTCATTCGGAAATTATACCATAATACGATGATATAGGTGAATAAAAATGATAAAATGATAAAATGATAATATGAGAGAATAAAAAACACCAATTATAACGAGAATCCGAAAACGAAAAACTTAGACGTATATATATAGACATTCGTTATTTCCAAATTTAGGTAAATTCTGTATATAATTATTATCGCTGTAGTTAGTATAATATACGTAGGCGCAAACGGTTTTAAATCATTAACTATCAATATGTATTTATAAATATAGGAAAATTAGAATATGACGAGAAAATCTATACAATAAAATAATACTTAGGGCACAAGAAAGACGCTTATATATTATATTAAATTAATAAATACCACAATACCTACATGATAACTATATGACTTTATATAATTAGATTATAAATAAATAAAATTCTTGTGAAATTTCAATATCTTGCTATTATAAACCAGGTAGATTATACCACTCATATATAACGAGAAAAATTTAAATTATTTTCAAAATTCTACGCCTTGCCCCGTTTTAATTGAAATCTATTGGCTCGACAATTCTTTGATGAAGAATATATACCTGGTAATTTCCTAAAGTACTTCAGAATGATAATGATGCTGATACAGACCTATAGTCATTTCAATAGTAAGTGCAATGAAATTTCCAAGAGATTTAAAATCGTGTGTATAATATAAAGAAATGATGAAAAAACGTTTTTTCTTTCTTTCTTTAAGAAGATGTTATCCTTTAACTGTTTAAAGGCTCAAAACTTTTAGAAGCAGATGGCCGAAATACCTATATTAAAATGCTTGTTATATAAATCAAGTAAATTTAGATACGCTAAAGTTAAAATATAATTACCTAATAGTCATAATAATAAATAATAATAAATAAAAATAAATAAAAATAAAACACAAAAAGAAAAACTAACAAAAAAAAACAAGAACTCTACTATTATAATGACGTAAAATAAATTCATTATAAGTTGATTATAAAATGGATTTAAAAAAAAAAATTATTTCAATTACAACGAAATATATACGATTATTATTTGAACAGAATCATTTAATTGTTCTATTTGATATTAAAATATAATAGTATAATTAACGAAGTAAATTAAAGAGTTAATAATAATAATAATAATAATAATAATAATAATAATAATAATAATAATAATAATAATAGGTAATAATAATAATAATATATTATTATAATTTATGAAATTTTTTTCGGAAATAAAAATGAAAATTTCAAAACATGGGAACATATAACAGTTTATTGTTTAGCTAACGTAGATACGTTAATACGTGTTTCGTAACTCGCTACAAAAAATGATAAAATTCTTTAAGATTTTTTTTTTTTTTTTTTTTTCTGGTAGTCGGTTATGAAAGTATTATTATATAGTATTATTACTAAGAATAATGATTTTCGGGGTTGGGTTAGAAGGAGACGTAACCAATGGTACAAGCTTTAAAGTCCATAGCGACCAAAGTATATTATATACATGAGTTAATTAAAAGTATCTTTAATTATACCTACTGTACATTTATGCTATAAGTATACATTATGGTATACACAATTATGTGAGGGTATTTTTGAAAACACCCGGTATATTAAACACCGCGTACACCCTACATAGCACTATAATGCCTATAAATAAATTACCACATTTATCACAAGCTATAAACATTTATCATAATAATAAAAATCATACTATATTTTAGCGCAGAATTAGATATAAATGGATTTTCAAATATGAAAATAAAAATTATCATTTCCTTCCTTCAATTCATACTCGGGTAATTTTGAGAATAACAATTCTCACTCGTTGTCAACTGCTATTTATTTTTTTGGCTCTTGCCACATTATTATCTAAATAATAAATGAAAATTCAAAACAATGAGACACTATACCATATTTAGCCCAATTTTTGAATGAACTGTTCATTATCTGAAATCCGTAATCATTTCCCTGATAATAACAAGTATGAATAGTAGTAGGCGGAGTCGCAGCCCTACTGAAAATGATCATGTGATAAATCACATAATGTTATGAAAGAAATTAGTGTGTATTTTATCATGTAATTTAACATGTGATTACGACTGAATACATAACAAATCACATGATAAATCATAAGGTACAGATCATGAAATAAAATACATAACAATTCATATGAGAAATCATAAGTTTCGGTATGTGATTTGTAATGTATTTTACCTTATTGATCGTATTTTATGATTTATCATGTGATTTGTTATGTATTAACTCGTAATCACATGTTAAATTACATGATAAAATACATACTAATTTCTTTCATAACATCGTGTGATTCATCACATAATCATTTTCAGTAGGGAGCCGATTTAAACCAACACCCTCTTTCCGGACAAACCCCGGAGAAAATTCACCCTGTATAATCTATATGACATCTTAGACAAAAACATATTAATCCATTTATATCTGACGATAGTAGAGAAAGAAAGAAAAAAATCAAAGGTAGATTATCCAGTCCTAAAAATAACTATTAAATATATATATATATATATATATATAATGAATTAGGTAGTTATATTTAATTTAAAACGAAATATTACTGTACGGAATATGTGAAATAGTATAAGCTATAAAAGTACGCCACATTTGGCCCGATATATATAATATATATTAATATATATAGTATATATATATTAATGAATGATAATTATAAAATAAAGCTGCAGATATCCGCGCCACATGATTTCTAGGGATTGTATAAATAATAATAATAATAATAATAATAATAATAGTTTGAATTTTGAAATTCTGTTTCCCACTTTGTATATAATACAGTAATGCGCCTTAATGACCATAATACAGTATAAAGAGTGCTGCACCCTGAATATATAATATAGATTTTGTAAACTTCTATAGAAATCACCCTTATATATATATTAACATATATATATACATATATATCTAGTTGTAGCAGCTGTAAGCTAAACATTGAACACGCAGAAGCACCATATCATATTTTTATGCTTAAAAATTTGTATGAATTCAACATTTATATCGCTTGAAAAACATCCCCTTAATTAAGCTGCACTCTTTCTCTGTATCAAACTGATACGACCCTTCCAGTATCTTACGCGATTTAAACGAATTAATTTTTATTATTTTGAAAATTATCCTATTACCATCCATTTTGACACTATTGTGTATCGAATTGTTAACATTGGTGTATGTATTAGTAAATTATAATTACATAATATTGTCTATTGTTTTTCGTGGGAAAGATTTGTTTGCAACAAATCAACGATAATAGTTTATAATATGTGATATCGTTAACTTTAAGATTTGTTATTATAGTTGTACTTTCATTATTAGTATGTATAATAGTTGAAATTTCTTCTATTTATAAGAAAACGTTGATAAAATCGTATGATTCATGTTATAATAAAATTGTTTAATTTCTATTCGAATAATTTTATCATACGTGATTCTGGTAGGGTCTTTGGGTAATACTGTACTATAAGTATTTAAGATGTACTCATCATGAATAATTATTATATTAATAAGTAATAAATAAAATGCTTACTCAGGTTTCTCATTTATAGCCTTTCAATAAAAAAGAAAACAAGAACAAATTGTTTCATTGTTGCTAAATCGTAAAGCCTATCTCGCCACCAATTATAATAAAGAAAATAAATAAAGTCACATATAGAGAAGGTATAAAATTGTGCAGCAACTAATACAGCTAGAGATCTTCGGGCATGAATAATTTAAAATTCATCAACCTTTCTTC
This sequence comes from Tenthredo livida, assembly GCA_963992785.1. Taxonomy (NCBI): domain Eukaryota; kingdom Metazoa; phylum Arthropoda; class Insecta; order Hymenoptera; family Tenthredinidae; genus Tenthredo; species Tenthredo livida. Next base: position 24,755,704 of record OZ023065.1, read on the forward strand.
AATGATTAAAATAAAAACACATTCGAGCATTGGTTTATTGCATTTTATTTTTCCAATTTGTTAATTAATTAGTATACAAATATTTTCAATAAGCCGAAACAAAAATAGGTATAAATTAGGTTCAATTTAAGCTAAAAACTTATCCCCTATTACATAGTTAGTTAGAGTTGAAAGTTAACAATTCTTATATATTAACAATCTGAAAAAATAAAAATAACTATGTATGTAATATGGTATATAATATGTATACTATAGACGAGGTAGTAAATTAGAAAATATTAAAAGAATATATTTAAAAAGTTTTCGCGGCAAGCAACGAGTGCGCAAAATAATTCGCTTGCACAGATTCAGAGTAATATTTAATAATTATGAATTTCTTTCTCAGTAATCATAATCTATAATCTACAAGAGTATTAATCAAATATCTCTTGTGTTACAATTTTAATTTTTTTTTTTACAGTGTATATAAGATTATCAAGTGAACAACATCCAATCCAGTGAAAATATTGAGCGTGGATATGTCGGCAGAAATCATTGATTAAGTAAAGATAAAATATCTGTTGAGAATCTGTTGACAATTTTTATACACTACGTTATCTGGTTGATTAAGAGGAATGGTTATCATTGTCACTAAAACCATGACATTACTAGATCCCTCACTTCTAAAAATAGCTTGAGATGTAAAAACGGTGCAAAATAAACTATATCATAGCCGCGCGTCTCTCTATCTTTACAGTTACAATTAACTTCAATAGATAGTATAAAATTATAGCTTCATTATCATGAACACGTCTCACATACATGAGTAGGCTTGTGTATTATAACAATACTATATAACAGCTGTATCTATATATTATATTAATACAATAGTTTTGTTTCTTATGCTATTGATAATACGGCAACAGTATACCTAACATAATATATTCTTTAATTATTGAGTTGTAACATACGAGGGATGGGCAAGTGCGATAAGAATGACTATTGTAAGTTATTATCTACGAAATACGGGAGGTTTTTAAACGCTGCAGCTGAGTGCGACACTCAAGAAGTCTTCAAAGGCGATTGATATTGTACCGGACTGTTCAGCATCTCTTTGTCTGAACGCTTCTGAAATATTTCATTGACGATAATTAATAACGAGAAATTATATCGAATAGAATACCTATATTCTTAAATAGAAAAATATGAAATAAAAAAGAAACCAGAATAGTTTACCTGTAAACCTCTGGATTTGTACACAAACAACAATGAACTGATCAACGCCTATTGATTCATGTTGATTAAAATCACTCTTCTTTATAAGAAATCTTATAAACTCAGGACTGAATCTATAACCCATTTGCGTTAACGCAGCTGACAATTCACTCTCCTGAATACTCCCAGAATTGTCGTGATCAAAACCTCTAAAGACGCCGAGCCAGGCGTTTACGTAATTATAAAGAGCCTGAAATTCCGGAAGATCTATCGTTCCCCTTTTCTCCTTATCAAACATCCCTATCGAACCAAAACACAACATATAACTAAAAGTGGAAACCTATTGATCAATTCTTACATAATTAACATGATCTGCAAATTTTTAATCGATACACATGTTTGAATGAACTTTGATTGTATTTTTTAGATATTTGAAATTCTAATTAGTGGATGAATGCATGTCGATGCTAATAAGATTTGAAGCGCATACCAATCATCAGTTTACAAGCAGTATCTGAAAAACTGCTACCCTGTCCATTAGCTAGTGCGCTTTTAAGCTCGACGGCAGATATCCGGCCGCTACCATCTCTATCGACGGCGGTAAACCACTGCTGTACTTCCGGACTGACCTGGATTTGACCTTGTGTTGAACCAAAAGTTGCCCCCTGTGTATTGCTTATGTTCTAAATATGGTATATACAATATGAGGGAAAATATAAAGATAAAATAAATATTTTGACTCAATGAGAGGTGAAATCTCAAATTATAAAGTGAATTTAGAAAAAATGAGGTTTAGTAGTTCATTTCAGTAAACAATTCAGTATAATTGATGAAATAGAATTCAATCATAACCAAGTTTCGCGTAAACATGTTGTGATCATTGTTGTGAACGGTTGAATCCAAGGAAATGAATTATTACAGTTATAGTCTGGACCGTGTCGAGTTTAATTGTTATTTTTTTGTGATGAGAATATCTTACCGAGTAAGCCATAGTAAGGTGAAAACACTGCGATTTATGTATGTACTTTTAATTAATTGACAGACGAGAGTACGTCAGTATGTGACGAATGTGAATTGTAAATTGTAACGTCTATGAATAGTATAAATAACTAGAGGGTTATCCACAGTGTGAAAATAGGATATCGAACATACTTACCATGGGAGCACACAGGTGGCTCCATGCTGTATATATAATTAGGAACTACTTTTGCCGCAAGAATAGGGCGGCAAACAGTTTGAACTGTGTACTTATTGCTGGATGGTGAGAATTCCGAATTTCAATATATACCACCGATTCGAAGTTTTTAGAAATGATGTATTCCTGAAAGCTTATACGAGGCTGATTTTGAAAACTTTAGAGTGATATAAAAAAATCTCGTACACGTACTGATGAGTGCGAAATTGAGTTCTCTACGTGATAGAAACCTCATTTCCTAGTATTCCTTTCCGCATCTACCCCTAGAATTACTGCGAATTATTGAGGGTGCGCTACCCCGCGACAAATTTCAGTCGGCTCTCAACGGGGGGTCCATAAGGGGAGTTGTCTTTATATTATACAGTCAACGTGCAGAATAACTATCTCCGATCTTTAGACGTATTTAATACATTGTTGTGCTCTTAACATTCAAACTACATAGCTCATAAGGTTTGACGCCAGGGTTTTATTTGACTTGAACTTATTTCTGTTTTATGTTATAGGAACCCTTTCTGCAGGTAACTTAGGCACTCTACTCTGGGAATGGGAGTATGCAAGCTTGCAGATTCTGGAAACTAGGCACCTTCATCAATACCCACCTTACCGATCCCTATATAGCCGCGTCACTCGAAATAGGCCATTATATCTCATGTCCCCGAATTTCAATTGCTTAAAGTTTCACTACCCAGTCACCCTAGTTTTTTAAGGAAACAATGTAGACCGAGCTGATAATTGACCTCTCATTTGAGGGACCATTGTCAGAGGCAAGGAGGATATTAGCGTCAAGGTAATTAATCTATGATATTGCTTGGCTTCTAGCCACCACAGGCTGCAATGCATCAATTGCCTCATGTTATTGAAATCAAATTGCCGCTGATCCGTTGTACATCTAAAATAAATGACCTTTTTAAATCCATGTTTCACAGCTTCTCTACTACCCTACACCTTTAGCTGGCTATAGACGCCCCTAGCTTACCTCTGTCCTCGACATACACCAGATACTTTCATGGCGACTTGGTTCTACTCACCTGCGAGGGAAACACCTGAGATGTACCCAAAGGCAACATATTAATGCAATTCGTGTGACACTTGGATATCTTATTAAAGGGTAAGTTCAGAAGACTAGGAACACTCATTTTTTTTTTTAAGCAATTATAACTTGCTTCTTTTCAATCGCAAAATCGAATCTTTCTTTTGTATTCACAACAGTAGTAAGAGCTTGATGAATCTCAAGAAAATTGATCACTTGATTTGGATATAAATTTGCCTTGTAGTAGAGAAATATTTGAATAATGAGGATCAAGGATTGAAGGTTTTTAAATAAATACAGGTATAAATTACTGGAGAATTAAATATAGGCATCGCATTTATTTTTCAAACATCTTACAGACTTCAATATTAGTAATAAATTACTTTACAGTCCCATTCTTTGGTTCTTAGTTGAGCATGTTCGCTTGAACAATACATTGAGTTAATTTATCCCATGTAACATATATTAATCTAGTTTTTATTTTCACAGGGGTTGTTCGTGGAGGGAAAAAACATGGTCCTGCCTATCTACAAGAAAACCTCTTGAAAGTTCTTCATTACAACGATTCACGCGAGACAGTGGAGCAGTCCAAATACCAGGGGAATGGCTATTATTGATGGGGACTAATGGCTTCAAACGGCTATTATTGTGTATAAAGTAGCATAGGAGTATATTTTTAGGCTGAGTTCGCAATTACAGTTCCTTTGGAATCAGTTTTGGTAAAATCTCGAATCTTCTCTAATTAGATTAGACCAGATTATTCTAAAACCATTGTAGAAACTACAAGCGATACTCTATATTCACTCGTGATTATACAGCACGCTCTACCTGACTAGTTCATACGGTAATGTTATAATCAAACGAGGAAAGAACTTGTAATATCACGGAAGAGATGAGAATTTGTAATAGATTATGATATGATATTGATATAATTTAATAGTTGAAACATTTCTGAATATCTCGGCCAATAATATTTTTCATTAGCCTAATAACTTCATTGTACTTGAAAGAGGAGAGCAGTAGACACTGAAATAGTTGGATTAGCCATCACCGTACGAAATATTCGCAATATCTATGCAGGTGACTGCGCATAATACATGCATATACGATATACGTACGTGAATATACTTCACAGGTAGACATCACATCTACAATTTGTCCAATCAAATATTCAGTGTTGTAAAAATTGTAAGTCAATTTTTTTTCAAGTCAAGTTGATTACTTTTAAATAACTATTTTATAATTAGTTGAAATAACTTTAGTTTCTAATTAGTTTTAATAACTTTACTTTGTTATTCGATTTAATAGCTTTACTTTATAATTAGTTTTGATAGCTTCACTTTATAATTCGTTTTAATAGCTTTACTTTATAATAAAATAAATATCAAACTAAATTTTAACATTTTAATTCATAAGGTGTGGTTATTGTATAGGAATCATGTTATATAAGAGACATAATTTCTCTGTTCAGAGATGATGATTATTAATTTAAATGATAATTGAATGCCATCCCTAGCAAAGGATTGCAGTGATGCCTTTTATTTTTAAAGATACCACGAAATTATTTTCAATGTATTTCGATCTTGCGAATCGAATTTTAATGAGATTATAATTCATCGCGCCGTAATGCATGCAACCCGCGGATCATTTCATCAATGGGCTCATTCGAGTTTCATAGTTTTCCGCTCAGTGGCGCTACCAGCGTGAACTGACTTACGACAACGGCGTCCCCGCCACTCTCGCTGCACCCCCCACTGCTCAAGGCCGTTCAAGGCCGCCAAGGGAGGGGTGCAGACGCAAACCGGTCTAACCGGTTTCAGTGAATTTTCAGTGTCCCTCGTGGCGTCAACGGGAGAACAGGTGAAAGACTTGCGCGGCAAATTAAATTGACATTTCGAAGCGTTGTTAATTATTTAAGTGTTTTCGCGGTGAAATTACGTTGTTGAAGTATTGTTTTTAACGAAAATCGTGATGAAGGCAATAATTGTATTCTTCATGGGTATCGCGGTGGGATAAATAAGATAAATAGCTCATAGAATATGTATATGTATTATCGCGGAAAAGATTAGTTGGAAGTTTAATCATAGTTTTAGTATAGCCTAGTTATAAATTTCCTCTACTATAAGAATGGAATTATCATCCTTGCTGTATCCCATCCGAAAAATATCGGATAATAATTTCAATTCATAGCAATAATTTTAAACCAGGCGTTCGCATAATTTATTAGAGAAAATTGCTGTACAAATGAAGAAACGTAAAAAAAAGGGTGTAGGTATTCCAACATAGTAACGTTTTTTTCAGTAGACTAATAAATTAGCGAACCCCTGTATGTTTCATTAGTTTTATCGATTGTTTATATCTTTATGAATTTGAAGAACAAATACAGCGTGGCACTGTGATGCAATAGATTATTATTACATATCATTTGTAGAAACTATAAGTAGTAATAGATGAACTCTCCGCAGTACAGCAAGCTATGCTTGATTAGTTCATACGGTAATATTATAGTCGCACAAGGAAAAGACTTGTGATATTACAGAATAGATGAGAATTCGGGATGATACATTATTAACAATGATATGTTCTTTTGCATATATTATGTTGTATTCAGCCTCTGGGTACTGACCTGGTTTTAATGTTCTTTATTAGTTTGAACTCGTTGTATAATAGAAAACTAGTAGAGATTGGAATAGATGCGGATTACCCACTACCGTATGAAATATTCGCCATATCTATGCAGGTAACGGCGCATAATACATACATATACGATATACGTTCGTAAAGTATACTTCACTTCATTGTAAAATTGTCCCTAATGAATGAATTGTAGTTAATTTGCAGACCCAAGAATTAAAAAGTCTCTTTAATATCTTTTGGAAAAAAAATATGTAGCTTGACTAGACCAATGTAGAAATGACATGCTTCAAACGTTGCACTTGACATCCTGTAAAATATACCCCCGTATGTATGTCACGATTAGTTTGAAGTATAATAATAGTTTTACTAAAGCCTAATTATAGTTTTAACTAATCTCCGAACTTGAAAAGTGTCAAATATGTAGTTTTCAGTGATATACGTAATATATTATACGTATTCACGATCACATCTACAATTTTCCAATCAAATATTCAGTGTTGTAAAAATTGTAAGTCAATTTTTTCTCAAGTGAAGTTTATTACTTTTAAATAACTATTTTATAATTAGTTGAAATAACTTTACTTTGTAATTAGTTTTAATAGCTTTACTTTGTTATTCGATTTAATAGCTTCACTGTATAATTCGTTTTAATAGCTTTACTTTATAATTAGTTGAAATAACTTTGCTTTATAATTACTTTTACTAATTGAATCGAGTTTAATTACACATTACCAAAGTAATGGGTAATTAAATGAGTTGTTGTATCAAAAATGTAATTAGTGACTCGCAACACTGCAAATATTCATGTAATAATAAGATTGTTTATGCAATAAACATGTATCATTATAGTACATTAGCACATTCTTGAATAAATATCTCTTGAAATTGTAAACAATCAATTGTTGAATCATTTCCCCCTGTGCTTTCCTCGCCTATACTAAAAATTAGGTATCAACTGCCAGAATTTTAGGAGTGAATTTTCTGGCAGTTGATACCTTTTTTTAAGGCATCGATTTTCTGGCAGTTGATACCTCATGGTGTCAAAATCGACTCCTTGAAAAAGGTATCAACTGCCAGAAAATCGACTCCTTAAAAAGGTTTCAACTGCCAGAAAATCGATAGGTACGTGGAGCTCTAAATGCCTAAATTTCCCCTGGGGCAGAGTCTCAGCCAATCAGGAATAAGAATTGAAGAGAAATTGCCTATTTTCTTCACGACTCTCGCTCCTGATTGGCTGAACTCGGCTCCAGGGGAAACGTAGGCATTTAGAGCTCCACGTACCTATCGATTTTCTGGCAGTTGAAACCTTTTTAAGGAGTCGATTTTCTGGCAGTTGAAACCTTTTTAAGGAGTCGATTTTCTGGCAGTTGAAACCTTTTTAAGGAGTCGATTTTCTGGCAGTTGATACCTTTTTCAAGGAGTCGATTTTGACACCATGAGGTATCAACTGCCAGAAAATCGATGCCTTAAAAAAAGGTATCAACTGCCAGAAAATTCACTCCTAAAATTCTGGCAGTTGATACGTTTTTTTAAGGCGTCGATTTTCTGGCAGTTGATACCTCATGGTGTCAAAATCGACTCCTTGAAAAAGGTATCAACTGCCAGAAAATCGACTCCTTAAAAAGGTTTCAACTGCCAGAAAATCGACTCCTAAAATCAGGTATCAACTGCCAGAAAGTCGACTCCTTAAATAAAGTATCAACTGCCAGAAAATCGATAGGTACATGGAGCTCTAAATGCTTACGTTTCCCCTGGAGCCGAGTTCAGCCAATCAGGAGCGAGAGTCGAGAAGAAAATAGGCAATTTCTCTTCAATTCTTATTCCTGATTGGCTGAGACTCTGCCCCAGGGGAAATTTAGGCATTTAGAGCTCCACGTACCTATCGATTTTCTGGCAGTTGAAACCTTTTTAAGGAGTCGATTTTCTGGCAGTTGATACCTTTTTCAAGGAGTCGATTTTGACACCATGAGGTATCAACTGCCAGAAAATCGATGCCTTAAAAAAAGGTATCAACTGCCAGAAAATTCACTCCTAAAATTCTGGCAGTTGATACCTAATTTTTAGTATAGGCGAGGAAAGCACAGGGGGAAATGATTCAACAATTGATTGTTTACAATTTCAAGAGATATTTATTCAAGAATGTGCTAATGTACTATAATGATACATGTTTATTGCATAAACAATCTTATTATTACATGAATATTTGCAGTGTTGCGAGTCACTAATTACATTTTTGATACAACAACTCATTTAATTACCCATTACTTTGGTAATGTGTAATTAAACTCGATTCAATTAGTAAAAGTAATTATAAAGCAAAGTTATTTCAACTAATTATAAAGTAAAGCTATTAAAACGAATTATACAGTGAAGCTATTAAATCGAATAACAAAGTAAAGCTATTAAAACTAATTACAAAGTAAAGTTATTTCAACTAATTATAAAATAGTTATTTAAAAGTAATAAACTTCACTTGAGAAAAAATTGACTTACAATTTTTACAACACTGAATATTTGATTGGAAAATTGTAGATGTGATCGTGAATACGTATAATATATTACGTATATCACTGAAAACTACATATTTGACACTTTTCAAGTTCGGAGATTAGTTAAAACTATAATTAGGCTTTAGTAAAACTATTATTATACTTCAAACTAATCGTGACATACATACGGGGGTATATTTTACAGGATGTCAAGTGCAACGTTTGAAGCATGTCATTTCTACATTGGTCTAGTCAAGCTACATATTTTTTTTCCAAAAGATATTAAAGAGACTTTTTAATTCTTGGGTCTGCAAATTAACTACAATTCATTCATTAGGGACAATTTTACAATGAAGTGAAGTATACTTTACGAACGTATATCGTATATGTATGTATTATGCGCCGTTACCTGCATAGATATGGCGAATATTTCATACGGTAGTGGGTAATCCGCATCTATTCCAATCTCTACTAGTTTTCTATTATACAACGAGTTCAAACTAATAAAGAACATTAAAACCAGGTCAGTACCCAGAGGCTGAATACAACATAATATATGCAAAAGAACATATCATTGTTAATAATGTATCATCCCGAATTCTCATCTATTCTGTAATATCACAAGTCTTTTCCTTGTGCGACTATAATATTACCGTATGAACTAATCAAGCATAGCTTGCTGTACTGCGGAGAGTTCATCTATTACTACTTATAGTTTCTACAAATGATATGTAATAATAATCTATTGCATCACAGTGCCACGCTGTATTTGTTCTTCAAATTCATAAAGATATAAACAATCGATAAAACTAATGAAACATACAGGGGTTCGCTAATTTATTAGTCTACTGAAAAAAACGTTACTATGTTGGAATACCTACACCCTTTTTTTTACGTTTCTTCATTTGTACAGCAATTTTCTCTAATAAATTATGCGAACGCCTGGTTTAAAATTATTGCTATGAATTGAAATTATTATCCGATATTTTTCGGATGGGATACAGCAAGGATGATAATTCCATTCTTATAGTAGAGGAAATTTATAACTAGGCTATACTAAAACTATGATTAAACTTCCAACTAATCTTTTCCGCGATAATACATATACATATTCTATGAGCTATTTATCTTATTTATCCCACCGCGATACCCATGAAGAATACAATTATTGCCTTCATCACGATTTTCGTTAAAAACAATACTTCAACAACGTAATTTCACCGCGAAAACACTTAAATAATTAACAACGCTTCGAAATGTCAATTTAATTTGCCGCGCAAGTCTTTCACCTGTTCTCCCGTTGACGCCACGAGGGACACTGAAAATTCACTGAAACCGGTTAGACCGGTTTGCGTCTGCACCCCTCCCTTGGCGGCCTTGAACGGCCTTGAGCAGTGGGGGGTGCAGCGAGAGTGGCGGGGACGCCGTTGTCGTAAGTCAGTTCACGCTGGTAGCGCCACTGAGCGGAAAACTATGAAACTCGAATGAGCCCATTGATGAAATGATCCGCGGGTTGCATGCATTACGGCGCGATGAATTATAATCTCATTAAAATTCGATTCGCAAGATCGAAATACATTGAAAATAATTTCGTGGTATCTTTAAAAATAAAAGGCATCACTGCAATCCTTTGCTAGGGATGGCATTCAATTATCATTTAAATTAATAATCATCATCTCTGAACAGAGAAATTATGTCTCTTATATAACATGATTCCTATACAATAACCACACCTTATGAATTAAAATGTTAAAATTTAGTTTGATATTTATTTTATTATAAAGTAAAGCTATTAAAACGAATTATAAAGTGAAGCTATCAAAACTAATTATAAAGTAAAGCTATTAAATCGAATAACAAAGTAAAGTTATTAAAACTAATTAGAAACTAAAGTTATTTCAACTAATTATAAAATAGTTATTTAAAAGTAATCAACTTGACTTGAAAAAAAATTGACTTACAATTTTTACAACACTGAATATTTGATTGGACAAATTGTAGATGTGATGTCTACCTGTGAAGTATATTCACGTACGTATATCGTATATGCATGTATTATGCGCAGTCACCTGCATAGATATTGCGAATATTTCGTACGGTGATGGCTAATCCAACTATTTCAGTGTCTACTGCTCTCCTCTTTCAAGTACAATGAAGTTATTAGGCTAATGAAAAATATTATTGGCCGAGATATTCAGAAATGTTTCAACTATTAAATTATATCAATATCATATCATAATCTATTACAAATTCTCATCTCTTCCGTGATATTACAAGTTCTTTCCTCGTTTGATTATAACATTACCGTATGAACTAGTCAGGTAGAGCGTGCTGTATAATCACGAGTGAATATAGAGTATCGCTTGTAGTTTCTACAATGGTTTTAGAATAATCTGGTCTAATCTAATTAGAGAAGATTCGAGATTTTACCAAAACTGATTCCAAAGGAACTGTAATTGCGAACTCAGCCTAAAAATATACTCCTATGCTACTTTATACACAATAATAGCCGTTTGAAGCCATTAGTCCCCATCAATAATAGCCATTCCCCTGGTATTTGGACTGCTCCACTGTCTCGCGTGAATCGTTGTAATGAAGAACTTTCAAGAGGTTTTCTTGTAGATAGGCAGGACCATGTTTTTTCCCTCCACGAACAACCCCTGTGAAAATAAAAACTAGATTAATATATGTTACATGGGATAAATTAACTCAATGTATTGTTCAAGCGAACATGCTCAACTAAGAACCAAAGAATGGGACTGTAAAGTAATTTATTACTAATATTGAAGTCTGTAAGATGTTTGAAAAATAAATGCGATGCCTATATTTAATTCTCCAGTAATTTATACCTGTATTTATTTAAAAACCTTCAATCCTTGATCCTCATTATTCAAATATTTCTCTACTACAAGGCAAATTTATATCCAAATCAAGTGATCAATTTTCTTGAGATTCATCAAGCTCTTACTACTGTTGTGAATACAAAAGAAAGATTCGATTTTGCGATTGAAAAGAAGCAAGTTATAATTGCGTTGGTCAACTCGGCGCGTAAGTTTTCCCAAGAACGTCTACTACGTCACAAACCTGTTCACTCGTCGGCGCCACGAAGGCCACTGAAACCGGTTCGACCGGTTTGCTTTGGCTCCCCATCCTTGACGGCCTTGAGCGGCCTTGATCGGGGCGAGAGGGGCCAGGACGCCGTTGAGTAGGTCAGTTTACGCCGGTGGCACCACCGGGTGACGAACTACGGAACTGATATGAGCAGAATAATATAATGATCCGCGGGTTGCGTGTAATAGGGCGCAGCATTCGTCCCTTAGGCTTACCCTATTCTAAATGAAGTGTATATTTAAATTTTTATTTAATTAGTAAAAGTAATTATGAAGTAAATTTATTTAAAATTATTATTATTATTATTGATTTTTATTTATGCTCAATAAATAAAATTGTTGAATAAATGATTGAATGGTTATCCTTATTGAAAATGATTTATGCGTTGGATGTAGGTGATATAGGTTGACGTCTTGATGTTTTGACGCTTTGACAGATTGAATTTTTAATTCGTCTTAGGGGCTCGAGTCAGCTATTGCCCATAAAATAGAAATCTACTATTGCCTAGGGTATTGCCAACTCAAAAGAAGATGTTGCCTCGGTTGCATATTATCGGGCGGGACACTTATCGCTATCGTTTGTGTATATCGATACCTCCGCGGAATAACCGGCTATCTCAGAAGCTGCTTGAAAAAGCAGCTATCTCAGATTTTGCTTGAAAAAGCGGCTATCTCAGATTTTGCTCGAAAAAGCGGCTATCTTCAAATCATACTAGCGAAATTTTGCGACAAAAACGTAAAATTATGATTCAAAAGTTGAAAAAACAGGTTGGAGCAGACATTATAATGTCTGGGCTTTTGCTCCAACCTGTTTTTTCAGCATTCGGATCATAATTTTACGTTTTTGAAGCAAAATTTCGCTAGCACGATTTGAAGATAGCCGCTTTTTCGAGCAAAATCTGAGATAGCCGCTTCTTCAAGCAACTTCTGAGATAGCTGCTTTTTCAAGCAACTTCTGAGATAGCCGGTTATTCCGCGGAGGTATCGATATCCACTTATAGTATTTATTTTAACTTATATCAATGGAGATAATCGAATGATTTTCGGACGGACTCTTGGAGCACAAATTTTATACGCGTCATGTGAGTCTCGAAGGTACACTCACGGAATCTGATCCTGAAGCCCCGTCGGTAAGGTGATCGAGCAACCCGTACATACACGTTGATATACGTTGTTTTTAATTGTCTTTGACAATTTGAAGACACTTAAAAACAACGTGTATCAACATGACGTACGGGTTGCTCGATCACCTTACCAACGGCGCTTCAGGTTCAGATTCCGTGAGTGTATATACATTGATAAAAAATTGGTAAAAAATTCGGTTTCTCGCATTTTGCGATTCGACTTACCAAAATTTTTGAAAGTTTCAAATTTTTTATCATACATCAGAATGAGACATACAACTTTTATATTTAACATTTTTGCCTCACATGCATATGAAGGAAATTAAAAATCGAAACTGCGATTTGTTTATTTTAAACATTTTTTTAAACAATGTTCCACCCATTTCATCAACACGCAAAATTAGGGGCTTATTTGTCGAACTAAGAATAAAAAGAATAGGAGTCAAGTCGAATCCGACTGGACGAATAAGCGTTTGTTGGAAATTATAAGTAACATCATTTCGGAAGATTGTTCTTCATGTATCTTGTTTGTTGTTTTGCATTTGCTATTATAACTTTATAATTTATACTGAGATTGTTTATCCACTTTTATTTATTAATATGTATCGGATAATTACTTCTGCGATTATAATAAGTTGTTTTAAAGTTCTTGTCGAAGTAAGGTCAATTTCGCGGTGTGAATATTTCTATAGATAATTAACATAAATCCACTTAAACACGTTATTGTTAAAACGTTGGATATAATGCACTTTAGTTATAAGTCGGTGTATGATAAATGTGGCGAAAACACTTCTCCCGACATAGCATATCAATCAAGCCTGACTTATCCGTATGTATAGGAGCTGTGCGTAAGAAATTTACTTGTACAAGTCGCCTCCTCAACGCTATTATCAAATGAACGGAATACGAAAATCTGGATAAGCGTTTAGACGGTAAAAGCTGTTCTACTCCTTGAAAAAAAATTAGCGAGAAATTCGCTTTGAACGAATTTGCTCTCGGCTATAGAATCGACTGTATAACCATGGGGTGCTTATCTTTTGCAAAAGTGTTAAGTTGCGAGGCCACTGTAGTCACTTGGTGTCAACTTATGATCGCAAAAACAAACGCAATCCAAGATCAGTGTATCCCTCATATTGCGTATTGCGCTATTGCATGAAAATATCGTAAGGCATGCAACAGGCGTGTCATGAGGGATCGCTCGTTACTAAAAATATAATATTAGTTATCGAAGACATTTCGTTTTCATTAAAATTATTCCACACGGATCGAACAATACGAGTCACAGTTATCACTGAAGGGTTTACAAGTAAAAAATGAATGTTTCAATAGAAAGTTGAAGCTATATATTCAATAGATAAAATTGTTGGTATTGTTGCCAGAAATGATTAGCAACCCTTTGATTTCAAACTTTGATTCAGTAGAGAGATAATAATGAAATTCTTAGTCGACAGTGAGAATAGAAGGGTCATCATCGATATTAGAATTGCACTTAATCTAGAAGCTGGAATTTTGTGCATGTATGTAATCACTATTTCGATGATACTTAAAAATCCCCCTCTCAATTGCCATAATGATTACAAATAACTGTGCGAAGCATATGAATTGCCGACTTTCGTGTTTACGGCTTAGCATGACCTTATCCTTGAAAGAGATTGAGGGAAAGGCTATTGTGATCAGAAAACTATCTACATGAGACTGCCGCAATAACAGAATAAGACAAACAAATGATACAGAATTCTAATCACTCGAACGAGAGGCATATGTGTTGATCGAGAAATTCATAAGGTGCATTCTGCGCTGAAAAATCTGTATTTAATATTAAATGTCGAAGTATTATCTGAACACTGTTTACTACGACATATTACTCGAACAAACTCATGAAATAATCGATGCTATTGTAAAAGTAGGAAAAAGTAGGAACTACTTAATAAAGTTACGTACAAACGGTATATGAAAATTTTCAGATAAATCGGCTCATATTATTAGCGAAATCATTGAACGAAGTTTGAAACCATTTATAAAATCAGTTTTGTGAAATCTAATCTATTATATATAAACTAGGAGCTCTATATGTCCGAGTGCAGCCTGAGGCGCACTGCATTTTTCTATCTCAAGATTAATATATTCTCTGCATCGAAATTATTTTCGTATATGAATTTGGGAAACGATTAAATATCGCTGAGTTGCAATCTTATTGTGCTTTTTTTTTTCAACATATAAAATTACGCGCGTACTTGGACGCAGATTACTCCAAGACACTCTTACTTGGGGTTATCGAGGTGGTATCTGCATATATAGCGACTGGTGGTGATCATACAGCTCATCCCCATATAAAAAGGAAGCTCGCAGCCGAGTGCACTAGTCTTTCATCATGAGACAACTGCTGCAACTGTTGATCGGTGAGTAGAACGATTGAATCCCAGTCGAGATGTCAACACAATACAATTTACAAATTTTCATTTTTTCATCAATGATTCAGAAAAATCTATAGTCTGCAAAAGTTTATGTTAACGTTGCATTGAAAAAAAAATATATGTATATATATACTTTCACGAAATCCGTGAAGTTTTATACAAAATCGTCAGATTAACTTCTCCAATTTAAAGAGTGGGACTCATTCACCTCATAAAACTCCTACGTAGTTTCTAAGAAATTTAAGGTATCTCCGAAGTAATATCTATTCTCGTTTTCAGGGCTACTCGCCTGCCTCGCTTTGGCGAGTGCACTGCCAGGTAAGAAATCAAATAATAATTTCCAGTTAATTAATTGTTATACGAATGCAATGATTCGATTGATTTATTCGATTGATAATTTTTCTTCGAAACAGGCCTCTTCCCTCGAGATAAACTCACGACGTACAAGTATTATGGCGACGTTAAAACGGGAAACATAGAACCTACACCTTTTGCTTCCGAATTCGCAATGACTGGTTTGATGCACGTTAAACGTGAGGAACGTGACCCGAGCATGCGGAATGCCTTTTACATAATTCTCAACGTTACTCACGGTATGCGAAATGGTGCAATTCAGCATTTCGACGATATTCATAACAACCTGCACGCTCTTCCCGAAGCTGCTAGAGCATTGAATGATCCCTTCATCGTTATCTTCGATGACAATGGCAAGGTATGTAAAAATAGAGAAGGGTAGTTTGTGAAACTGAGATTGTTCGTCTGTCTTACGATTTGATAGCCTGATTAGGATTAGGTTCAATCATTCTAACGGAAAGAGAAACTTGATGTGAAATCTCTCCATTCTATAATATACGATTATTCCAAATTCTCGTGAATTCCAGATGAAAAGCCTAATGGTGAACAAGAACGAGCCTGGATGGTGTCGGAATATGAAAAAATCTATGGCCTCCATGCTTCAATTAGACATGTCCTCTATGCATATGCAAACTCCGATGGAACCGCAGGCTTTCTTAACTAAAGAGGTAAGTGACAGTTGAGGGGAACATCCGTTTCCGATATAATGTTCTCTTTGGTTGTTACTACCAGGATTCCATATACGGAGAGTGCGCCGTTTCGTACAATGTCCATCGTATGCTGGGACTCGAAGACAAACACTTTATGGTCACAAAAATGATGGAACCGATGAGCTGCACCAAGTTCAGGCAGCACACATTTAATCTCATGGAATCTACAGGCTGTCTGGCCGAACCCGAGGTAATTACGAACTAGCCATACTAGAAAAAAAAAAAAACTTCCTTCAGAAGCACGCAATGAAAAAAACAAGCTGATTTTTCTTCCTGAACAGGAAGAAATGACCAGCGCTAGCCGGAGGGTTTTCCACATCGAAAATATGGGAGAAGATCTTCTGATCAGGAAATTGGTTGCCCACGGAGTGATAAACTATTTTCCTATGAGAGCTAAGTCCGACGCTCACTATATTCTTGCCAAGTAAGTAGTATCGCTCAATGGTGTGTAACGGCGTTTCGATCAGACGATGGAGTGAAGCTAATTATTTATCATTCTTTGCAGTCAATCCATGGTATTTGAGTCTATGATGCCCGTGGGTGATATGGCCTTACCAGAAGCAGATATGAGGGAAATGGAGACGATGGATAATGTTGCATTCCAAAGATCAGAGTCCCTTTATGCTGTTAATGCTGGTGTAGACCCCACTCATGGACGTCACGTCGTAAATCTTGAGACTCTGATAACAAATATACTGAAAATGCTAGGAGAAGCTACTGACTATATGAATGAAAATAATTTGGTGATGACTTCACCTGAAATGAAGCACGGGCAGACAATGAACCGCATCATGATGGCGATGAATCGTATGGATCTTCCATCTCTTGAACGAATTTTCAATAATTTTACAGAAGCAACTTCCCCTAGAGAAGTTACTATGATGTAAGTATATGCTTAATGAAATAGTAGTCGTTAGCGTGGTCCTTATTTTGGTCATTTTGGAATTTTAATGGACCCACCCCCTAAAACCCTTCCGAATACTTGAAGAAAAAAACTTCCGGCTAAGTTTGAGCCCCTAATATTAATATTAAGCTGACCTCGAAGACGACGAAAGTCTTCAATGGGAAATTGCATGTATTTTTTAAATCTAAACTCTGAATTCTTATGACTCCGATAATTATTGATGATCAAATCTGAAATTTGGTACAGTCATTTGTACTCGTATGATGTACAAAATGGTGTATTGGAATAATTTTCAGATAATTATATTCTCACCTTTTAATGCTTAACTTTCTATCAGAGTCGAAGATGATCAATTAAATGGGAAATCTCGCTGTAATAACCACTTTTTTTTTCAGGAACTTATTTTTGAACATGGTTCCTTACGTTGGAACTAATGCTGCCTTCTTATTCACTCGAAACATCATCCGAAAGCACAAGATCGCAGACAAGATGGCCATCACTATGATGACCAGATTACCGTTCAACATGCATGAGCCTACGAATTCATTGCTGATAGAGATGGAAGGTCTGATGAGATTGGGAGATGAAATATCACTGGAAGTTCGAAAGTCTGGTATTTTCTGCTTTGCTACTATGATTCACAAGGCGCATCAGCATGAGAGCTACCTTCGTACCGTCGATTCAGAACTAGTTAACAGATGGATCCAGTACTACTTCGATCGTGTGATTAGTAAGTATTACATCGCCACCAATCATCGATGACTTATTCATGCCAAACGCATGCATATATGAATTTATTGGCTGATTGGAATAGCACGTAGTAGATATTGAATGATTTCTGCAGGTCTGATAATTATTAAAACAAAAACAAACTTCTTAACAGACGAGCCCACCTTCGAAATGAAAATGGTATTCCTGCAAGCCATGAGAAACATCCGAATCGGCGATGTGCACAAGCTTTTAGAACCCATGATTCGTGGCGAGCAAATGATCTCTGAGAAACCTGAACATCTTCGCTTTCACGCTATGATGGTTAATTGGAGAGCACCCCGCGATGTAGAGTACATTCACAATCTCTATATGCCAATTTTATCCAATACCCAATTACCTCTGATGATGAGGCTTTGCGCGTACTCTATTCTCATCGAACAACCACCCAGATTGGACCGATTGATGAGTCTATACTGGCTCATGGTCTATGAGAAAAATGAACATATGTACAACTTCCATTACACAACGATGAAGAGTTTGGCGAATACGGTGGATCCTTGTATGGCACCGATGATGAAAATGGCTCGCAAGCTCATGCGTTTTATCAGAGTCAGACCAGTTTCTGGTATCATGACCGGTTCCTGGCTCTTAGATTTTGAGAACAGAAAGTTCGGCATTGGGGAAGCTATGACAATGATGATGGCTGCCGATGAGCTTACCGGAATGCCTTACAGTGGCCTCATAGAGCACACGACAATGAACAGACTTAAACCGGTGCATCAAATGCTAGTAAGTACAACAAGAAGCAATTAATTCGAACGATCTCATCGCTAGTTTGATTGTGTTCATTGAACACACTCTGAACATTGTTAAAGATGAAAAAAACTTTTCTTTCAATATAGATGTACGTCAGAGTAGAGGGTGTTGATATTCAACAGATGATTTTGAATAGCACCATGGAAAGGCCAGAATTTCTTGTAGCAGAAATGGGACGTATTTTGAAACAAGCTGGCGACAACATGCCAAAAAGGAAACCAGTCCATATGGAATTAGTCATAATGATTCAGGGCCACACTGTACTTGCCTCCTATTTCGATAAGATACCCAGAACTATGGAGATGATGGCTATGATCAATATGGCAATGGACATGAAAATGAATATGCAGCACCTCAATTTCGATGAACTCTACACTATGCAGGTCCCAAATGACCTGGGCTTACCGAGTCTTCTACAGAACATGATGCCCCGTATGATGTCAATGGAGATAAAGAATGAAGCAACTTCCCGAACACCACCACTGTATAGCATGAAAATGGAAGCTATGGTCAGAAATTGGCGTCATGGTTATCACTCTATGGAAGTTTACAATCCGATTATGGATACTTGGCATGCGATTCGTCGAGTATCAGCCTACGACGATAATCTAGCCATGAGCATGAGTATGAGCTACAACCAACTGACTGGTAGCATGAAGATGAATTTCCCCGTGCTCCCATTGACCCGGTACTCGATTTCTGGCGGCCGGTCTTACGTGCAGAATCGTGTTATGGTGATGGGGGCAGAGAGTGGCATGCTAGAACAGCATTGCGGAAGTTGTCGTGCAGCAGAGCTAGTGACCCAGGGACCAGAGCACAGGCGAAATACTACGCTAATGAATTTCGACTCGAGAGATACGGGGCTACATGTCAGCATGTTCAAATATGACTGCGAAAGAATAACCCCGCGAAAATCGCACTCTGAAATTGTCGCTGAAATGATGAACGGGGAGGCTAAGAATGCATGGTGAGTTTAATTTTGATTCTGAACGAGCATTGCGCTTAATAAAAAAAAAAAATAAAAAAACAAATCATGCTTTTCGCTAATCGTGCATCTTCCTTCAGGGGCCATGCCGGGATCTCAGCACTCATGACAGCCCGCGAACACTATCTCCTCACAGTCATCAGTCCTGAACTTGGGAATTGCGGACATATTGCCAGGCTTGAGCCAAGCATCCTGTATCCAACCTCCGAAGTAAGTTCCTACATACGTGAGATTTATCAAGTCTATATGTGAAACCCGAGTAAACTATATATGAAAGCTGAGATTTTTTCATCATTTCATATTTTCAGGTCGACGTGAACATGCGCATGACTATAGAAGCCCCGAATGCAACGATAACGAACGTTCTTCCTGCAATGAGAATGAATTTCCGTGGAACCCTTGATGCTAAGGCCGCAGCTACAAATATTTCCGTTATGTCTTGGACCATGACTGTTAAGGCGACTACCTCCCAAGGGCACGTGAATAATAATCTGCAAGTCCAAATGACGCGGAAGACTCCAGGGCAAACGGACCTCCAGGTATACGCGATGCTCTTTAAGTTTGAAGACAATTTTCTCCCTTCTCCTTATAAGTCCGTTTTTGCTAGTCACAATACGCGATTCTGGTTCAAAGTAACGGCGAGTGACATTGCCTCATATTTTATGGATTTTTTTCAATTATCAAAAGAAGAATAGCTTGCTTAGTCTTCAGTCAATTTTCCACCCTGTAATGATATACACATTTTCATCAGCCTTGCTCATTGCCTGCAGATGTATTGTATAGTATTATTAAAAATCTGTTGAACACCGAATGTTAGGAAATCATTTCACCTTTGGAATTCCGAATCTCGTCCGATAATGCACGTCTAATCATTTATTTCTCATCATTTCACTATTTTGTTATTATACTTCGATAGCTCATTTGATTCTACGCTGATTGGAATAGGTTTGCAGGAGTTCTTTTTTCCAAGAGTTCAAGTTCCTCTGACATGTTTCTCGATCAGGACAATTGGTCCTCTTTCGATTTACTGAACACTCGGAAGGATAATTGAACGGAATACATTCGATGCGGAAATTGAATAGAATGAAATTTTCAGGTTTGCGTGGACGGTTATAAAATCTATCCAACGCAAGAAGTTGATCCCTTCGTTCGTGTTCCTACCACAAAACAAGAGATAATTGGAAAGCTAACGATGACCATGGGAGAGAACGAGAATGTAACATGCGTTCGCGACGACATATCAGTAATAATAAACATGAAGGCTGAGATGACCAGTGAACAAAGGGAGGCGATGAGGCGCGATCTAGCTGACGGATTGTGTCAAAAAGACATGAAAAACCCTATTTATCTGTACACTGAAAGCTCCATAGTGCCAAGAACGCTTGCATGCATGCGTGAAGCAATGGCTCATAGTTCCATGCGTAAATACAGCTATACCATGTTCTACCAAAACGTAAGTCGAAAGTGAATAGTATTCTTTTGAATACATTGACATTAGGATAACACGAAGATTTCGTGAATATCTACTCGTCTGAGTAATGATTCGCGATCTCTTTTCGTTTACAGATTCCGGGAGAAATGATGTCTATGATTCACCCGATAGCTGATTCCTTACGCAGTAATATATTGGGCCGCATTACATATCTTCCGGCACATACTGAACCGGGAATAATGAAAATGTTCATCGAATATCCTCTATCAAGTGACGAAGGCATGAACTTGATCTTACGTACTCCATTACACGAAGAGAAATATACTGGTATTAACATGAAGGATTATGACGGACTGATCAGATTGGATAGCGCTCGGTTCTCACGGCATTTCATGATGAATATGGAGGACAAACGCATGAGTAAGTCAATTTTAGCAATCATTTAATGATCGGTAGCAGCGGACATCTTCACTGATCCTAAATCCGGTGGACATTTTTGGTTTGCAGTACCCTGTGTAATTTATCCCGAGGTTCTGCTAAACGGTGATGGTGCTGTTTTACCTTTTACCGTTCCTGCGAAATGGACTCTGCTCACTGGCGATTACATGAATCATACGTTCTCCGTATTTGCCAAGCGTTTTGAACCCAAAAAACTGGGTCTACTGATGAGCAACATGAACCATACAGTAGAAGTCATTCCTTCTGCCACGATTCCTACAGTCAGCCTTGACGGCAATGTCATTGATCACGTGACCGGTGTCACTATGCATATAAGCTCATCTCACATTTTACAGTAAGTGAACCCATAAAAAAATTAATCAATTAATTATTAGAGACGTTGTTCTACTCCAGCTTTCTGGTTCTGATAAAATTCTCTATGGCCTGAATGGTGTTGCTGATAATTTACCGAAATTTTAGGATTTCTTTCACCGGAAACCGTTTGCTCATTCAATCGACATATCCTCCATTTGATCTCGAATGGACCGAAAGATCTATACGTTTGGGGATGATGACCAGTCTGCAGGGAAGAATTACCGGTCTCTGCGGTCACCTGGACGGTACACACGCGAATGAAAGGTCGACAGTGTATTCGTTTGAAAGTTGAACGTTCGGGAAACGCGAGAACTTTTCTACGAAAATCGAAACCCATAATGAACTTTTCCTAAACGAGGTAGTAGGCGAGATATAATAAGATTAGATATAACGATACTTTACGACTCGTGGAATTTTTCCATGATCTTACTGTTTAGAACATATATTTTAGTTGCATAAATATTTCTGTAATATATATCTGTAACACTTACGGCTTTTGCCCGTAAGTCAGCTGAAGTTAATAAATCTTTTATGCGTAAATAATAAATTCTATGTCTTTACTGTGGTTCCCTTTGTTGCACGAAATAAGCCGTACTGATAGTAGAATTTTTAAGGAATGAAAAATTCCAGAGAATCATCGTCAATCAAATGTTGAATCAAATTCAAGAAAATCAAAAATAAAATATTACTAAACTGTATTCAATGTGTCTTACCTCTTGTCATCGTACTTTATGATTATAGAAAATAAGTCTTGAAGAAGTATACAAAGAGCTACAAAGAAAAATAGTTATTGCTGTGCATTTTGATTTTCTTCACACACGTACAGAATACGATTTTCAATCACTGTGCGTAAGACCTTTTCATTTATCAAACGAAAATGGGATAAAATAATTAGTTTATTATTCATTATTTAAAGTAATTGTTGAGTAATATCACTTCAATTATCATACGGAATTGGTTTGACTTCACATAATTTATAACATGATGTTCATTGCGTAATTATAAGTGAAACCCCATTCCATTCCTATAAATATTTTTTGCAGTTCTTCCCAAGGTATTGCAAACTCGATTTTATTCCACTTTCCTCAATATTGTCAGCTGGTTATTTCGTTCATCACTTTTCATTGAATGGCCCCAGCTCAACGAATGTGAACTGCAGTGTCATTTGAACTAACAATAGGTCTAAAATTTAATTGCCATAAATTGAAAAACAAATCACAATTAGTGAATGGGGTGGTTTCAAATGGTTAATTGATTATTAGGATGCTTGTCTCGGTTACTTCGCATATAGTTTATATACGATGAAATAAGATCGTCCATTTTATATCCCAACGCAGTTTCGCACAGCAGCTTCGAGCCCTTCATGAAATTGCCGATTGTCATGTGGAAGTACGTATTTCCTGACGACCAATTAGATAGTTGTGTGAACGGATAAACAGCCAATATGTCCTTAGACTGGGGGTGAATTATATTTACGCCTGATTTGTTAATTGCGATTATAACAAATTCGGGGAAACTTCTTTCAGTCGTTTGCTTCACTTCGAAAAATGCAGATCCGAAGGTAGGCCACTCGTATATATGCTGTAGGAATTGCTCCTTCGCATCGTCTGCACTCATGCCTGTAATTCAAAAGTGAAACTATGATGATTTCACGTTCCAATCATTCAACTAGTCGCGAAATATCGGCAATCAACTTTTTACTTACCGGACTGTTTGCTGTAGCTTGCAACAATGTGCTTCTTCCAGTCATTTGGATTCAGTAGTTTCAACAGATCGCTGGGAATGTATTCTCGGAGCTTTTGACTGAAAAATGAATGAAAGATTATAGAATCGAACCGCGATTGTTCCATCGATTTTAATCAAGCTAACAGATACTCACGGGATTTCTTGAAGTTCCGCTCTGCTCTCACCATACTTGCTTCTGTAAATAAGCGCCGCTAGTTTGATAGCATCAAGCTTATCGCATTTATGATAGCCTCTCAATAGTTTCGGCATTTCTTGGTGGAAGTAGAATATGACATCCGCGTTTTTGTCGCGACCTGGTACAACGCTAGTCCAGAGTTTCTTTATGAAGAATATCTGATACTGAGCTTGCATGGGCGCCGTGGACCGCGAAGGCCTCGACTGCTTCATCCACTCCGTTAATTCGTGGACAAAATCAAAGAAGAAGTAATTCTGCGGAACAGAGAACACCTTGTCCGTGATCTTTACGATCAGGCTAAACCCGTCGCTATTCTTCAGTTGCAATCTATCGGCGATATCGTTGCAAATGTCTATTGCCCTCGTTGACGAATGAACCTGAACAAAGAATCATTCACGAATACAAAATCCCGCGAGCACAAGACAGTCTTATGGTAATCACTAATCACGAACCTCAAACGCCTCGTCACTGTCGTCAGGGAAGTAGATCTTGTGGAAGATGTGCATGCTTTTGAATCGTATTGCTTCCACTTCCAGTAGATATGGGGGGTATTTTCTATTCCCATTCTTCATGGTCCTGTTCAATCGATTCAGGCAGTCAATGGCTATCGGATTCTTCTGAGCTGCTAGGTACTGAGTAAGTTCTCGATGGACTGGACCACTGCAAGTCATGACTCCTGTAGCAAGCCACATCAGTTCCCAGCCACGTTCTTCACTTAGTCGTATACGATTTTCGGTCACTTGTCTCATCAGTTGACAATAGACTTCGTCTCGGAGAGTTTCCTGTGAATCGAATAGTGTCTGCACCGTTAAGAAACCGAAGAGTTTTTTTGAAACTTGATATACTCACATGTTCCAAGGGTGTCCGGAATATCTGGTTTGTGTATTCGGTTCCAATCCGTTGTCTGTGACTAGGAAGGTCTCCCATGTACTTAAGGATGTTTGTGAATATCCCGATAGCTTCCTGTGCCACATTAGTTCTATCGCCAAGTTTAGCCAGTAGTGGTGCTTTCATTGGTTCTCTAGTATGCTTCCAGAGTATTTCCGGCGTTGTTTGTCTCGCCGAAGATATACTTCCACTTTCACTACGCGGAATTGGAATATTGTAACTTTCTCGGAAATGTTCTTGCGCAAATTTCATCAGGGTATATTTCTTGGTGCGAGGTAACGACATGTAGTTGTGTGGCCTGTGGCTGAATTCTTCACCGGTGAAATCTGCCTTGAAGATATCCTGTGCGAGAATCATAATATTAAACAAAAGAAAAAAAAATTCGAAAAACCGAGAGGGCCAAAAACTTACAACGATAGATTCCGAGGGCTTGGTGACGGTCGGTAAGACATAGACATATTCTGATGGGAAATCTCCTAGCAATCCATGGCTCTCTCCGTAACCCCAAGGCGAAGTCATTATACTGTAGCCCGTACAACCACCGGCCAATTTAATTAGGTCTCCTTTTTTCAGGGGTAGGAATGATTGTGCTTCGTCTGTAGAAATAATTAGCACACATTCAATATATTCATTATATATGGTGCATTGTTGCTTGTATTTTATTCTAAATCTTATAGATGGTTAATTAATCTTTACACTTACTGGTGCTGGTGTAATCTTGGGTAGCGACAACGTACTGTGACTTTTCCTTAAGACCATCAATCAGGAAGTTAACGAGGTTGGCAAGATCCTCGGCATCGGTACTTTGGAAGATGAATTCTTCTCTTTGAACGGTCGCGAGTATCAAGTTTTGTACAAAAGCGTCATTGAGTCTGTAGCAAAGATTTTCGGTTTGATTAATCACCTAATCAGGGTCGTGTGACTATTATTCCGATGATTCTTACTTTTGGAATGTGATTCCAGTTATTTCAGGGTAAGACAATTCCAGAAGCATTTGTTCTTGATTGTCGACGAAATAAATCCCCGTCCAGTTAACGGCGATTATGATATTGTCCTGCGTTAGTTCTGGTCCAGAAATTCGTTTGGCTTCATAGAATCGCGAGAACAGAATGGGCCAAGTTAATTTTGCAAACGTAACGACGTCTTCCTTAGCGTTTATTGTCGATGCTCCTTCGATCACACTTAGATTCTAAGAAACAGAATCAAAGAAACTGGTCAATTACAAATGATCGAGAATATATCCACCTAAAAATTTGTTGGAACACTGCACTAAGTCTAATATCGTTGATTAGTCATTATTTGATAACTCCTTCATTTAGTCACCTTATTGAATGCATTGACTATCAATTGTTCCCATTTCGGCAATACGTGCTCTCCTTGAAGAAGGTGATTTGGTATATAAAGTGGTAAAGCTGTCTTCAGGTTTTCTATAGTGAAATTTTTCTGGTGATCGATGTAAAGCTGCTGGGCGGCTAACATCGCGATATCACCTTCCTGTATGGCATTTAATACAATAATAATTCAGGATGTAAAATGGGAATGAAAAAAATCCTGTTTTTTAGAACCTGCAGAAAGTTTATTCGTGATCCCTGCAGTCGTCAGTATCTTGAAGGTGTGAAATTTACCGCTCATACTTATTAATAAACCGTAATATATCAGCATCAATCGCGATTATCTAATCAGCTGTTACGTCATAAATAGGCGATTTAAATAATCGATGAACAGATAACGTTGTATTGTAATATAATTGTTGTTGATTTTCATCGCTACTGAATAGTGATCGAGTCTATTAATAATTTCACAGTATCATTTTTGTCATCAAGAGAACTTTAGCGTGTATAATTTCAATGTTCTAACGAAGTTATAAGTTCTAAGTTTTCGTTAACGATTGTGAGATGATGGATTTGCGACTATGTGTAAAATAATTTGCGAATTTACTCACGCTCGAACATCTGTACTCTCCGTATTTAACACCTCGTATAATTTGGTGGTAGATCAGGTTGGTAGCGACTCTGTCTAATGAGGGATCGTGCCAAGGTGCGAATATCTCCTTTCTGAAGAACAGCCTCCAAGGTGCACTGCGCTCAGGTTGACCCTGTTCTTTGGCGTACTGTTCGCATTGGGAAATCGCGTCCATAACATGGTCTCTGGAATGAGAAACGAAAAGTATGAACACATGTGGTGTTTCATAGAAAATATATGTATATACTCACTTTCCAGCCCCAAGTGACAATACTTTATCGTATAACGTGACGAAAAGTGAAAACCCGAAAGTGTCCTTCAAGGTAATGCTTTTTGCCACGGTGTTCACCACCTCTTCTGCAGTACTGGCAGAGTCTGCCTCAATGACCTTAGAATTACCATCCATGAAAGTGACCGTCAGCAAAATCGGCTTCTTCAGTTTTGTGGCTTGAAGCTCGATCCAGCTTGGAGGCTGTGTTCTTGTCCCGTTTCTATAGGTTCTGACCAATCTCTTGTTGCAGTAAGGCGCGTATCCTGGGGGCCCAATGTGGATAAAGGCTCTCAGATAATTGATGAATTTATCCGATGGTGCGAAACACCCGATGCATAGGGACAACAGGATCCAGCCTCTGGCATGAGACGCTTTTGTCGGATTGTTGATCAGCTGCTTTACGATTTGACAGTAAATTTCGTCTCTAAGTAACGGACGTAGAATACCGTGGCCGATTATGAAGTGCAACTTTTCAAGGTTTGTACTTCTACGTTGCAGCCAGGACTGGTAAGCATGATTCACGTATTCATCTTCGACGATGCCTGATGAGATTTTCAGAAAAATTGAACGTGTAATAAAGTGGTCAGAATAGATGTGCCAAATATCATTCCATCAAGGGTATATGTGTAAAATGAAAGAGACTCAAATACCTCTTCGGATATCCTCGTGGAGCTTGTTCTGCTTCTTCAGTGTCATGTGGATCAATTTTCTATCACCATTTCTGTATAGATCTTGGTATTCCTTGGTCTTGCTCCAACCCTTTCGCAACGTTTCGGAAATTGTATTCATCACTGGCTTGTTGTCAGGGTTTTCCACCGGGTTCCTTGGCTCTGGAAGGTCGCCCATGAATCGCAAAATAGTAATCCATAGTGCTTGGGCAGCCTGAAAGGATCAAGATACCGTTTTAATCGTTAATGTACAACTTAAAACATACATCATCACCGTTATAGGCACATTGCATGATTATGATAAGTAGGGATTCGTGTCCGATGTTTATCAAACTGGAACAAGGTTTGAAAATATGTTTGATATTAAACTTACTAGTTGGTCGGCTGGGTAAGGGAGGTCTAAAAGCGAGTGTTTCAAGGGCCTCTTCGAGTATTGTGGAGCAACATTGGCCGTAAAATAGGCGGCAGCAAATTTCCGGAAGTGGTAAGCGGTGAGGTCCTCTTCTTCTTCTTCTTCGTCTTCAGGGATCTCGATTACGTCAGATTCCTTGATATTTTCTGTTTCTGTTTTCACAAGGTCCTGCGCGTACGGATTGATAAACAGTTTAAATACAGAATCAAATCTAGACCGACGATGAGTCCCATCATTATTTCAACTCATTCAAATCAGCGTTCTCTTTTCGTGAAGAGCAGTGGGCGCCGAAGAATCATGAAGAAAACTTTCGGCTCGGATACTTACGGCGAACATTTCATCGGGCAAATCCTTAGAAACTGAATGTCTGGGTTCTTTCTCTAGGAATTCGAAGATGTTGTCGATATTCTGCTCTCCTGCTGCATCAGCCTCTTTCACGAACTCGGTATCCTTCTTTTCGTAGACTGCTACTTCCTTTCGAAGTTCTATCAAACGTTGCTGGTGGTTAGCCTCTGCTATTTCCTTGTACTGTTTGTTACCTGCAGACTTCAATTGCGCTTCCTCTTCTTTGCGGAACGCTAGCAGAGCCAAGGCGCGTTTTTCTCTCCACTGTTTTTTTCAATCAATTTTAATAAACGAAAAAAGTAGCCAATGCACGGTCTTTGCCTGCCGTCATTTGTACTTGACGACGAGCTTTTTGGTGGGTAACAAAATTGTCGTTTGAACAATTATAATTGTATGGATTTCAGGGTGAGTGTGAGTGTAAAAATAATTTTCAAAGACTCGCGAATACATGCACGATAAACGATTGTCTCGTTTCTTTATTATATTTTTTTCTTTTTTACGTATATTGAGAAAAAATAAGTAGATTTATCTCAGCTCTGAAGCTCTATCACTTTGAAAGCATATATATAGGCTTTTCTTTATACCCGATTATAACATTAAAGAATATCATTGAATTATATAATATCACCACATATTAGATTTTACTTCATTATTTGCACACACACTTGTCGGAAAATAACTTTGAAATAAATCTAAAAAGGCCGCAGTTATTGCAGCCCATACCAGATGACTTTTCTCTCCGTGCGGCGGTCCGTCGTCTAGATCGACCCTGGTCATGCCAATGATTGGTTGAAAAAAAAAGAATCCGTGCGGAATAATCGAATTAATATAGACAATTGGGATTTTGAAAGAAGTTTTCTTTCATTGTTGAAAATAAATCGACACACGCGATGCTAGCGGGAATGGCTTGCCAATGCATTCAAGCTTGGGACTTCTCCATTCATTAGTTTCAAATTCATATTCACGTTTAGAGGATTTTGAATCATACCATTTAGCATTTAGTCGACTATAATACTCCAACTGTAATAGAAATAGAATGAAGATACATACCTGAGTTTTTTCTTCACAGAGTTTTCGGACAAGATAACCACGGCACGCCGCCTAACACAGAAAATTAACGGTTGCTAAATCTACGATGTTCAGTGACGAAGAATACTAGTTCATATTAAGATCTATTAGAACATCATCGACGATGAGCAAGTAAGGTTTCGTTCGAACGTTAATTGACATTTTAGGGGATTAAAACAGAAAACTTTTCGAGGAAATAAATTTGCAACAATAATGATATTGAATGATCTCAAATGAACGATCATACCTGAAGTGGCCTGATGTACTTCTTCTTCTGTTTATAATCATGTGTTAACTGTCGCGATTTGATGAGAGCTTGCAAACGCAGGTAACCATTACGTATCTTGTGGAATCGTTCTCTGACGACACGGCCTCGCGAAGTTTTTTGAATCAGAATGGCTCCGTTTCTGAGTCTCAAGTATCTGTAGAACCAAATACAGGTTGTTATCGCAAGTAATTAATTGATTTTTATCACACTTAGGGAGCAGTTCAACAAGATAAGTTCTTTCGGATTCGGCTTCTACTGCATTCGGTATAACAATCTTGAAAAAGATTAGAATTCAAACACGGTTGTTTGCTAATTGATTACCGATGTCTCCAATCGTTCTTATGTACTTTGTTCAGAAATTGGCGTTTCGCAATAATATAGGTGAAACGAATCTGGGGCATGATAAGACGCGAATCAGCAAACAAGTACAACGCGAGAAAAACAGAGCAAGTAAAAGTCCACGAAAGAGTAATGAGATAAATGATAATGTAATATGACCATTGTGATGATGAGTGTGCATAATACATAGATTACGCTCGCAAAATAATTTTTGTGTTATTTCTTCAGTTGCAACTTGCTACCAGTTCGCGAATTTGTTATCTAGTAAGCTTTCGTGACGTCACGGAAATCTTTGACCGTATAGAAGCGATATTAATCGCTATCTACGTATCTTGTAATTAGTTTTTTGGTTGGTCTAATATAGAAGTGAATTGATAACAATTCTGGGGTAGGATAATAAAGGCAACAATGCATTGCGGTTGATAAAAACGCACTGTATATACCTCACGTTGCAGTTATGGAGTAATCAGGCTGTTAATTTAAATCAACACGCAGATGTATGCATAAGTATGTACAGCTTTGAGATGAATTACAGAGCAAAGAGAAATTTAACGACGTGAGGTACACATTTTGGATTATGAAATTTTTGGCCAATACATATCGGGTGCAACGTTTGTTGAATATGATGTTTGATCGTACTCACCTTCGCCTGCATATCCATCGACGAACGTTTCTTTGTAGTATCAGAATGTGATGAGCTAATACTCGGCTCCTCTCCTGTTCCAAGAATATATCCTGTTGATCCTTGAGGAAAACCTTGGTGTGTCCTACCTGGTATTCCATGTCACGTTTGGCGAGAGTGTTAGCGCAGATTTTTTTCGCTGCTTCTCGTACATCCGTTTTGTGCGATGGCATGATTCCTGGTGCCAGATGCCGGAAGCGATCTACAAACTCCACGAAATTGTATCGAATAGGATATCCTGCTCGGCGAATTTTCGCCGTCTCCATCATCCCTGAATATCTGAGTTGTCGACAGCAGAGAACACGATCGAATAGCTATAGAATGAAATTTAAAAAATAGTCGGGCAAATGCTCGAAAGATTGTTTGATTAAACTTCTCGTTGACGACTTACAAGGGGCTTCTTCTCTTCATTTGGTTTAATGCATCTGACAAAGAACGGATGACAACTTCCCAAAGTTCTCATCAGCAACTCTAACGAGCTTCGAAACTCTGAGGATAACGTTGGCCATCTTTTCTTTCCATCTTTTTCGGTCTCCGATAATTCATCGGTGAACAAAGTCTTCAGGAATCCATTCTTCGATATAGATACGAGCTGTATCATGTCGGAGGAAAATGTGTCACGATTTTTCTCAAGGAAACCTACAACCTCGTAGAGAACCGTGCCTGCGTAGTGTTTTATACCAAATGACTCAACGAGGTCAGATTTTGGCTTTATGTAATATGCGTTTTTACCGTGCATCTGATGCACTTTGGCCAACATTGTTTTGTCCGTTCCCTGTTAATGTCAACCGAAGATGATCCTCATTAGATCCTATCAGTGTATTCAAGTCATGATCTCATTGCATTCAATTACATAATTTAGCACCACTTACTTTGGGAAATTTACTTTCTTCGTCAACGAGTGCCATGATGTTGACTGGTTTCGTCCCAATTAAATCGAGGACCACTTGATTGTCTACGAATTCAATATGCTGCCAGGCTATTCCCTCTTTGTTATAGTCTTCCTGTTCCATTTTGAATATATGTTGGACGAAGAATTGTTGGAGATGTTCATTCGTATAGTTGATGCAAAGTTGTTCGAAACTGTTGTTATCGAAATTTTCAAATCCAAAAATATCCAGAACACCGATAGAGTTTTTCGTGTATACTTTTGGCTTGAAAATCGTGTCGTTGATCTTATCGACGATCATAATGAACAGTCGTCCGTAAATGGCTTTTACGAAAGAATCTCGCATCTCAATGGCTTGATCCTTCGACAGATTACTCACCTGATGTAAATTAACATTTTTAATTGAGATAAATTTTTTTACCATGATCGGTACCAAAAATTATTACTCACCACTCGCTCGCCTTGAGCGAAAATAGTTTTCTTTGTAAAGGCGTCGATCACTCCTTGTTCGGGAACACTCAAAATTCTCGCCACTCTTTTCAAATTATCAGAGTCAGCAATTTCCGAGGCATCCATATTCGCTGAGGGATTGGAACAATATTTGAAAATCTAACGTCACAATTGAAGAATCAGAGAAGGTAGAGTCATACTCACCAACTGTAACGTGTTTGTACGTAATGTTTCCAATATGCAATATACCGGCCAGCAGTACCATGATGTTCCAAAATTCCTCGTCACTAAAATTTAGGACTTTCATCGCGGCTCGGACCTCCAAAAATTCTTCTGAATCGACCCTTCCATCGCAAGTAATTTTCGTTCCCTTGAGAAGTAAGACATTTCTTATTAGGTGTACTTGTCACTTGTCGATGGATAGGAGATGAGGTATTCTTATGTAGATCAATATCAGTTTATACGTACTCCAACCAGGTACTGATAATTTGCTTTGTCGAAAAGCTCTAATTTCTGTTTCTCCTCCTTGGTGAGACCTGCCAAAATCGAATAGAAGATGTGATAGTTTCGCTCGCCTCTGGCCTGAGACACAATTCGACACTTTTCTAACAGATACTGTTCAATACGAGCGCCCTCGATGACACCCTTCTTATTGAAATTCACATCGATATATTTGCCGAATCGGGACGAATTGTCGTTGCGAACTGTTTTAGCATTACCAAATGCTGAAATAATACAATCATTCAGTTGAATTACTTGCTCAGTTTCAATAACGCGAAAGATTGCGCTAAAAAGGGTGTAAATTAACAAATTCAATCTACCATACCCTCTAGAATAGGATTAGCTTGCAGAATTTGCTGCTCTATCCAAGAGTGTTTCCCGCTAATGGCTGCCAAGTATTGTAAAATCAATTTCGTACTTTCGGTTTTCCCAGCTCCGCTTTCCCCACTGTTAAAGTAAATCATTGTTGTTACATTCTATGTTTCGATTAATAGCTGGCATTATTTTGAGTACCGAGTATAACCGTACCTAATGACAATGCACTGATCATCTCCCGACTCCTTCATCTGTGCGAAAGAGTTGTCCCCAATTGCAAAAATGTGGGGAGGTTTGTCCCCCAATTTTTCACCCTTGTATAACTCAATTTGTTCATTTGTATAGATGTTTAGGACTTCATAGGGGTTCACAGCCACCAACATCGTACCAGTATACGTCTGGATGTGCAAAGGTATGATTTTTAATACGAGTTTCGTAGCTCAAACTAATTTTTTTTATTCGCAACTCTTTTTAATTATTATGATAGGATTGGTATATTAGATCGTTGGGAAATTCTTCGTACAAAGGTTCTAATTGTTATTGGAATGATCGAAATCATCGTCAAGTACCTGCTTTGTCAGCTATCTATAAATCCGCATGATTATTTCGTGGAATTGAAGTGAAAATTTTTATCTTATGCAGAAATGCCAATGTTGGTATAAAAACGTCGCTAGATTTCAGACTTACATAAATCAAATTTTTATTGTAACGTGCATGTAAATTTCTTAGGATTGCATACTCCTGTAGATCTCCCAAATTTATCATGTCGTCCACTCCGACTACGGACGACGTGTGCATTGGTTTAACAATTTTATCTAGAGTTATTTTCATGGGAACCTATATGGAAAAATATCATTCATTGATGGGAATCGAACATTCATACATATAAAGAAATAACATTGATCCGTTGATGCACGTGATCGAGTTTCAAGTTTCATTGTTCACCCTTACATCTATAATCTAGATATGCAACATATCTTATCAACGTTGCCAAGAAATCGGAGAAAAAATCACTCGAAGAAAGTGAAATAGATTAGATCATCAGAAATAAATTCATCCATTAAATTCAACGAGCTATAGGAGTACCCAGTCGGGTTTTGCGAATACCTAACAGCTGCTGTGCGCTGATAATTAGTTTCGAATTCGTATTTGGTAACCAGGTCTACATGAGTAAGAATTTGACCAACTTGTATCTGGTGATTCAAATTAAGATTAGATAATCATATATATATTTGATCGAAGCTCTATTAATTCTGTGGGTTTTTTTGCTTGCGACAAATACGAACGTTATTTAACGTGTATATTATTTTGCAATCTAGATTGTCCAGAACAATCGATTACATTGAGGACAGAACCATAAGTAGGTATAGTATTAGTGCGTCAACTCAGGAGTATAAAAGGATCCTTGAAAGCTGTATAATAATCACTCAGGGTTTATCTATTCGTCATTATCACCAGACGCGATAAATAAACATATCTAATGTGGTATTTTATGAAAATGAACTGAAACTCGGTTACACTATTCGTTCTGAATTGGTTAAGAATTTAACAGATGTAGGTATTGTTGAAATCTCACAGTTCCCGCATCGTGCTGGACCACCACCTCATTCTTATTGACGGCGATGATCTTGCCTCCCCATGGAATCTCGAATTCCCCCCCTTTCTTATCCGTCCAAAACCACACATGGTCGCCCTATTTCGTGCATAAAAAAAAGAAAATTACGACAATTTTGTAATGTAAGCTATTTTGAAGAAACTGAAGAGGATTTACTTAAAAAAAACTTCAATCTATACTTTTGCTTGATTGTTAAACAAAATTGTGGCAGATATTGTAAATTTAATTGCATAGATTGAGTTTTTTTATTCCATTTGCTCTGATGGGCTTTTAATCACGTCCATAATTAGCTTGGAAAAAATTCGGGGTCGTATACGTGTTGTATGATGCAGGTTGAAAGGCTTACCAAAGTGTAGGGAACATTGTGGCTCTCACTTCGTGACAATGAGCCCATTTCGAAGAGGTATTAGTCCATTTTTTTCTCACTTAACACTTGATCAAAATATGAAATTGTTATTGTTCACCAAATGTCAATCACGACCACCTCTGGACGAATAACCAAGGTAGCGCTTCTACCTCGTCTACTTTTTATCACCGCTGAGCCATCGTGTTATCAATAGCTCTGTTTTTACGCTAATCTAACATACGTCGATATATAGGTGAATAAAGTTAGTCAGCCGTGCGGCGTCTGATCATTAAAGATATATACGCGTAATATTGACGGCACCTGCTAACATCTGAGTGATTTTCGACGGAAGTTGATATCAGATTAATATTATAGAAAAATTTCGTTTCTTTAAAGAAAAACTATACGCCAGTTCTTTTCGTAGGATCAGTTAAAGATCATAGTCGACATTTTTATTTCACTCATAATCATAATAACTGATTTTATAATAACTTATCGGTTTATCTTATCTGTAATGAACGGATTCTTTCGTCTTACAGCTTATCAAATATCAATTGTTCAATTTATAACAAGTCGGTAATATCCGCTGAATTTATTCATCAGGAATCTCTGCAGTACTACGTATATAGTATATACCTGTTCTTCTAGGATAGAAGTAATGAAATTATTGAATACCATCTAATTTCCATACCCTATACATGTGGGATGATTAAAAAAGAGAAGTGAATGATTTTAATAATTATTTAGCACATATTATAGGAAGAGTACATGACACGTGATGAACGCACTTAGCGTAATTGTCAATATTATTACAATTGTCTATATGTATAGTTCCAGTTGCAGTTTTATCATATCGCGTTATCTCTTATAGGAGTGATGCTATAGTTATTCATATATCGGAAAAGCTGACGTATATGATTGCTTGTCATTTTGTTTCAGCTTATCTAATCGTTTTACATAGCTCAGTTATTATCATTGACAGGGAGCAATAGAGCTAGATTAGATAGCGATAAATAAATGTCCGATAACACAACAGCCTCCGTGGCGCAATTGGCTAGCGCGTTCGGCTGTTAACCGAAAGGTTGGTGGTTCGAGCCCACCCGGGGGCGTTTAATTTTTGACCCTTTTTCCTTCGCAATAATGATAATACAGCAGTAACTATCGATTTTTGTTAAAAATTTTATTCATTCTACTCTACAACACTCAAGTGACTTAATTTACGTGTACAAAGCGGATCGTCCGATTCTCTTTGACGCTATAATTTCTCACGCTTATTACATTTCATCAATTAACAGCAAAGAGAGAACTGAAACTTGAGGAAACTGGAAAACGAAAAATCAATGTTAAACAATATTATTTAAACTACGATATGTATTTGTATAGATATAGCGATTCTCTTCAATTCGTATTTTGTCGCTGTATTCTATCCACAAGTAAATAGTAGCTTCCATACATCCATTTTCATGAATGAAAAACAAGATCGAAAGTTAATTCGCATCATCACTCATCCACGATCTTGAATGTTTAAAATTCTCAGCGCGCTCGATCCCGCGCCTAAATTCTGCAACCAGAGTTGCGTCTGCTAAGCGCTTGCGCAATGCTCCGAAGCTTCACACACATGTGTCCTACGCCTGTGCCGGCTCGTAGCGTAACGTAGTCAGATACCGGAATCCATTTTCTTTTATCGACTTTACACCGCTGCACGAGGAGAAAACCGATAAAGCGACTAGAAAAACTGTCTCAATTACGTAAGTTTTAATTCACGTTATCAAAATCATTATCCAAATAATATTTCCGCGAATTATTCATCGCAAGGTTACACGACCCGGTCATAGAAGCGCTCTTTAATTTCTCGTAAAAAAAACTACTCTAACCCGGTAAAGATTTCGGTCGGCATTCAATTCGGGAATATTTATAGGCTCTCATAATCTTCCCTTATCTCTCACAACTTTCTATTCTTCTATCGACTTTCGCCCTAGGTTATATTACGTGCGTTTATTAATCTCACTTCGACTTACTAGATCAACATTTTTTAGGTTAGATATAACACACAAGTTCTCACGACTATTACATCAGTCTCCATTGCATGGCCTAACATTTAACATTTAAAATCTTTCACATCGTAGATCGACGCTAAAAAATGGCAGCAAATTTCTTCAATAGAATTGGTCAGGTCGGTCTTGGGGTAGCTCTGGTTGGCGGAGTCGTTAATTCTGCACTATATAATGGTTTGTATATGTTTAAAAATTTCATGACTGTATGGCGCTGCGTTTAATCAGAATATGTTAAGAACTTGGATGATAATGAATAAGGCAGCGTGGGTAAAATGTTTTTTGATAAATTTCAGTTGACGGAGGTCACAGAGCTGTGATATTCGACAGATTTGCAGGAATAAAGAACACGGTGGTCGGCGAAGGAACGCATTTCTTTATCCCATGGATCCAGAGGCCGATAATGTTCGATATAAGATCCCGGCCAAGGAATGTGCCCGTAATTACAGGAAGTAAAGATTTGCAAAACGTGAATATAACATTGCGTATATTGTTCAGGCCGATACCTGAATCTCTTCCTAAAATTTACACCATTCTTGGGGTCGATTACGACGAACGAGTACTGCCGTCTATTACTACTGAAGTATTGAAAGCGGTTGTAGCACAGTTCGATGCAGGAGAATTAATCACTCAGCGTGAAGTAGTCTCGCAAAAAGTTAGCGAAGATTTGACGGAACGTGCAAATCAATTCGGCGTTATTCTTGACGATATTTCCATTGTGAGTATATCGCCTTTTGTCAAATACTGTAAAAGTACAAAAAGAAACGGTATGCAAACGTTTCCTCAGTTTCTCACGTCTTTGTTTTTTAATTAATTTTCCAGACGCACTTGACTTTCGGCAAAGAATTCACACAAGCTGTTGAGTTGAAGCAAGTGGCACAGCAGGACGCAGAGAAGGCACGTTTCCTTGTAGAAAAAGCCGAACAGCAGAAAAAAGCAGCGATTATAACTGCTGAAGGTGATGCGCAGGCTGCCCTGTTGCTTGCAAAGTCGTTTGGCGATGCGGGTGACGGTTTGGTTGAACTTAGGCGAATTGAAGCTGCGGAAGATATTGCGTATCAGCTATCACGCTCACGCCAAGTCTCCTACCTACCTGCTGGACAGAACGTCCTTTTGAATCTTCCTCAGTAATAGAATAAACAACAAGTGTAAATAGACTTTGAAAAATCGTCTCCACCAACATTTTTACGACCAAGCTACCATTATCGTTTACAGTTACAATACAGGATATCACATGTATTCAATAATTTATTGATTCTAGTAAACAACAAGAAACACTCGACGTAGCACGTGAATAGAAAAATTCATAC
This sequence comes from Tenthredo livida, assembly GCA_963992785.1. Taxonomy (NCBI): domain Eukaryota; kingdom Metazoa; phylum Arthropoda; class Insecta; order Hymenoptera; family Tenthredinidae; genus Tenthredo; species Tenthredo livida. The sequence continues at coordinate 24,793,923 of OZ023065.1, forward strand.
GAAAAATGTTACATCTGTCTCGAAATCTTTATTTTTATTTACCAAAATATCCGTTATTAGCTTTCTCCATTTTTTTTTTCTTTTTCTTTTTACTAGAAGATATCAGCCAGACTATCGGTTACAAATTTCATGGAGTATTCAAGTCATCTCACATTTTGGGGAAGAGCATTTTCCTTGGATCTCGAAGGACTTTTTCTCTCAATCTTTTAATACTCTGTTGTTTTAATTACATTTACTTCAGTATGTATATTCAGCTATGATATTCAGTGTTAAATTAATTGAACAGAAGATTTAAAGTCTTTGTTTATAAACATTGTTAATAACTTTAATTAACAAGCAGGGTTTAGATTATTGATAGCTTACGGTACCGCGAGATATAAATTAGGCTGACTACCCTAGGTGAGTTACTAATACGACCAACGAACGAAGATAGCCTACCTGAATTCTCTTCTCAGCATAAAGAGCATTGATCTAACTTGAAGAATTCATTTTTTTTTATATTCATAAATTTATCAATAGGTATAATCATAACTTGGATCACGCGATAGAACTCTTAAGAATCGATATTAAGTATACATGTGATATTGTTTATTGTTTAAAAAGTTTCGCTGGCATTTAAAAAGCTCTGAGTTACAATAAAATTTTTTTTTTTAATTTTTTTTTGTAACGAAATGCTTCAACCATTTAACTGAAAAGTATTTCTACGGGAGTTGTGAATGTAATTAATTGTCGGAATTCCCGAACCGTGATTCAAAAACAAAAAAAAAACAACAAGAATAGATTTTCAGATAATTTTGATTGTAAATTTATATTGCATACTAGTATTTTGTTCTAATGAATACCTGATAATTCAGACGTATTTTCACATTTTATTTTCTCCTCATACAAACCGAACAGTTATATGGAATATCGATGTGTATGTGTAACGGATTATATTACAAGGTCTGGGAGGAGGTCACGTGTTACTGCAGTAGTTTAGTCATGTTATTAATAATCTGGCATTTATATTATTCTTTGCCATATTATAATTCTATGTAATAGAATATTTTATCGATTTAAAACGTTTTCTAGAAACATGACGACGATTTATTATTTACCTATCTTCATCTATACTTTAGTTTATTTTCTTACCTTTACTTTTTTTTTTCAATTGTTGAACGTGTACAAAGACGAATAAGAATTAAAAGAAAAAACAGAAAAACTAACAACTTCATTGACGAGTATTGACTGAAATACTATATCGTATATATCATCGTATTTATCGGAACCGTATTTATCTTAGGTATCAAAACATCATACACGTTATAATTTTCAGATTTAATTCTACTTACTTTCAATGTAAGTAGTAAGAAAAGAAAGTATAAGTAAAACGAAATCTAAATATTATAATGTTTATGATATTCGGAGAATTCATACCGTTTGCCGCCCCACTGTTTGCGGCAAACATAGTTCCCGACTTCGACACCAAGACAGCAGCGACACCACCTCCTGCACTGTGTTGTACATACTATAGCAACTGAGCGCCCTGTCCTGGAATCCAGGTTGCCTATACTAAGGCGCAGCGATAGATAAATTGTTTGAGATTTTTTTCATTCACGTTGATGATTAAAGAGACAATTTGAGGTATCACTGGCTGTTTATTGATTACCAGAATTGGAAGACCAGTGAACCAATAAAGTCTATTGCTGCATTATCGAAACGTCTATTTATTTCAATCTCCTTCCACTTATCACAATTTTGATATCTACGTTAATTTTGATTCTCAGTACCTCCAATAAAATGAAATGTATTGCATCATCTACGGAATCATTTTGAAAAATAGATTTGAGAATTATAGTGCATTAAAAATTGTTCAACGTATATGAGAACCATTTTTCAGCAATTCTTTTGATGAAAAAAGAAATGTCCAGTTCTCTGATACGTCTTCAATGTCACACAGTAATTGTATAATAGTGACGAAAATTCCAAGGACAATGTATAATATTAGTCGCTCCTTCTCCTAGCTTTTTTGCGTCTAGTTCGATCTAGTATGCGTAATTCAATACGAAAATGATTTCATGTTCGATCGTAAGGCGCGTCTTGTTTAAGTTATTTGTTACTAGACAGCTCAGGCCCAAAACATTGGGTCCGTTGGGTCCTCGCTAGCTCGCCGCGATTAATGAGAAATGAGATTGGTGAGAGATTATCCCAGTGGGGTTCCTCGCGCCTCTGGAGTTCTGACTGTCGGCAAGGCGTCGATAACTAAAAGCTAATTCATCATAGTTTGGCGAGCCCAACGGGGAGCCACAACTTACCTCAACTGAACAACTCTTAAACAGTTCCACCCATTCCTTATGAGCTTCTATCATCTTCCTCCTCATGCCCGCAAATTAGACGCATATAAGATAAAAGCATAAAGGTCGATCAGCCAGAACGACCCCATAGTCACTGTCCTAGTTGAAAGAATATCACGAAAAAGCCAAATAATGTTTCTCTTATTTTACTTTATTTCATATTATATTATTTAGAGCTGCACAGTTTCATGGTTGATATGTATATATATATGTATATATATATATATATATATACGGTACGAGATGCAGGTGCAGGGGTGATGGATCCGCGAGATCAGAAGAACAGCAGTAGTGAGTTTAGTTTATACCTCAGCGAGGATGAGTTTGTGGGCAATCAGCGGGGTGCTGCCTCCCGGGGGCTACAATAATTAAAATTTCTGTCGCATCATCGTGCTCTGTTTGTCGGCGGATCCTTTGTTTTCTCTAATCAAGTGTTAACTGCGAGCTTAAGCCAAGTTTACGGCGCTGCACTTAGGCGGTTGTCTGTATAACGAGATTTAGAAACGCTCGCAATTCCTCATAGATCGGTACCCAACAAAGTCTCGGGCTCGATTTCTGGCCACGGAAAGTTATAGACTGTGGGTATATAGGAACTAGAATCTAGATTTAATCACGTTCAATAAAACTTTCTCGCGTCTGAGATGAACGGAAGATGTATAACGGGATCTATAAAATCCTTAATATAGATCCCGTCTCTGTTGTTGCGAGGAAACGTGAAAGATCTCAGTGCATATCGACGCTGCTAATCGCAATGAGCATTCAAAGTTATATACATTTTCGGGGTCATAGGGGAAACTTTGCATGTCTGAAATGGTTCAAGAGCGAATTGTGGATCAGCTCTTTTTCAATCTCTATTGCGGAGGCGGAAATGTCACGTATAACAGAGGTGCGTTGGGAAAAGGGTCGCCCCTCGAGATTCGACTAATCAAACCAATGCTGACGACGGTCTTTCGGGCGAGCCAATATAATGCCGAATTCGAAAGTTCTCTGGTTTTAATTAAAATGAAAAAAGAAGAGAGGAATAAAGTCCTGTAGTATGCAGAATTTTAAATGATCACGACCGTATATTATAGGTCGGAATGATCGGTACTGGGTCGACGAATCAATGGAAATCCATACGACAGACAAGAACCGTAGAATATGCGTATAGAAACGATCACGTAGTACCACGCAAATGAACGATATATGCTCTTTAGTTTTTAGTTTTTTTTTAACTCATACATAGGTATGAACATGTATACATATACATAGATGTATGTGTGTTAGGATTGCTTTCGATTGCGTGCGCGAGTCATGGCACCGACGAAAAACGCTGTCAGAGTCGATCCCCGGAGATGCCATTTCCGGTCGCCAGTTGGTTGATTTCGTAAGCAGTCTGTCTGACGCCTTGACTTCTTCTTTGGGGTGTTTCCCCAGTTGGATGGATGTCCGAAGACGACCACAAACGCGTTGCACTTTCAATTTTTCAGACTTACAGTTAGCAGACTTACAGACTTACAATTCCCAAATTTTGTTTATTTCATGTACACACAAGCGGATCCCACTTCATGCTCTGAAAATGCAAAGATTATGCGACACTGAAGACTTTTTCTTTCGATTCACGCGATCCGTCGAAGTCATTGTATGACTGTAAGCAAGCGATTAGAGAAACTGTATGGAAAATCTCAAGATACGATTGTAACGCTTAAATAGTTGCAAGCTTTCGAATTGACAAGAAACATTGTTGATTTGTGGGTGTTGGATGTGAGTATACAGAGATCGAGTAATTCAATTGTATAGTTAATGTGAGCCTTCAATATTTTTGGTATGTGTGAATATTGTATATTCGCTATTTAGTGCTACAGAGCAATGCGTATCGATAGCTTCAAACAAATAGAGAACCAGTAATAACGTGATTGCGATGGGGTTTAATGCCTCGAACACAGAACTGCGGAAAATGTCGTATGATAGTATTGGAGGAGCTTCTTCGTCGTAGGAAAATGATCTCTCCCATTTCACGGGCTCGAGTATAGGGTTCTAGGCGTTCTTAGGCAAGGTCTTACCGTCTTAGCAAGGGATTTTGCGGGGGTGGCTGTTTGTGCCTCTCGACAAATGAGGGGAAGTCGTTACGCCGGCCTGGGAAGGAGTAATTAACTACCCCCTTTCCAGTCCGCTGCCCGCCAGCTCCTTCCTTCATTTTCCTCCCGTTCCTGCCTCCCAGCTTTCCCGACAACCAAGCAGCCGCCACCTTCACTCCTTCTTCGAGGAGTATATAGTCTTAAGGGGGTTCGCTTAGGCTTTCGCGGGGTCATGTCTTCATTATTCACGCTAATCTCTCTTTGCCGCCGGTACTCTCTCCCTCCTCCCTCTCTCTCTCTCTCTCCCTCACTCTCGCTCATGCAGCTTAAAGTCGTAGTTTAATCGAACGCTTTCAGTGGCGTACCGCAATAGGGTGTTGCCAAAATTATCCACCATTTTTCTCTCAATCTTTTTTGCTAACTATTGCGAACATAGAGAGATACCCTATGCACCTGCACAGCGAATGAGAATGGAAAAACGCTGTCAAGAAGCAGAAAAAAGTTATCCAGTATGGACAGGAAAGAAAAATGTTTGGAGGTATTTTGGAGGATTGATTCCAAATTTGACGTTCAAATTCTACCTTTTGGAAACGAAGGGCCTTGATTAACAAGATTTAGCTAAAGTCACCTGAAGTATAATTCTCGACTGGTCTTTGAGTCGACGGTTCACAATCGACGTCAAATTTTTCTATTCTAAATGGTGCGGTCATGTGGTGGACTGTTAAACGTATCTATTATATTTTTGGATTCCCACGGAAGTTGGTTTTTTGTGGCTTTTGGGATCGCTTTACAGATTTTTGAATCAATGAAACATAGTCGGTGAAGAAAATCAGTTTCCTTAGGGCTTAGAGCATACGTCCTCATTTCTTCGAATAAACTTAAACCTTATCGAATTAAGCAAACGTTTACCTCGCTATCTTTGATTGCTGGTTTCTGTTCAGTCCCATGGGATTCATTTGATTCAAGAAATCCTTTCCCTCAGTATACATATAGTAACACTTTTTACAGCAATGTCAAAGACTGCGGCAGGTAGTAGAAGATCTGCAAGTATATAATCAGGTAGTGTGTAATCTGCAGGTATATAATATTTTCGAAGTCTTAAGAGATTCTTGAAGGATCTTGCACCGATTATGAACAGAATCTTCGAAAAAAAACCATGAGAATTAGTTCCGTTTCAAATGAAGTAATAGTAGGCTAAATGAGCCTATTTCCGATTCTCCCTGCATTGATGAGTCGCGGTCGTATCAAATGATTCAATTCCTCAATTCGTATGAAAAAATTTTTGATTTTCGTCCCAAAACAACGAACGAAGATGCAGATTCCTCCCAAATATTCTTCAAAGATGAAAGACGACGAGGTTTGGTGACGTTCGGTCCTACGGACCGAACTTGTATAATTTGTGGAGCAAGCTGAGGTTGAAGGCGAGGGTTGTGCCAACCATCCAACCATCCAACAAGCGAACCAGCTCAAGGGGACTGCCAGGGGGATTGGCTTTCCCGCACACCATCTCCAAAGAGTCGACCCCCGCTGTGCCTTAATCACTCATTGTTTGCCTAATACCCAGCAAAACTGGCGCCCTTCGCTACCGGGATTCTGCAGGGCTTTGCTGCAACTCTTTTACGGTAGTTTATACCGCGGCTTTTCTACAGACTACAGTCGTAGGTAATTTATAACGAGACATTGCACCGCTGTATGGCCACCAGATCGGAATCATGGTCAATAAATTGGTCCGGAAAGTGAACGAGACTATATATCCGACGCACGTGGCGATGGTAGAAATAATTATGTACGCGCGGTGGGATTCGGTGTAATTACAAAAATCATAATATCACCATAATACCGAACTTTAATGACCGCCTTCGCCATCCTGCGCTCCAGGACTTGCCTGGCACCTGTTGGCCCTGCCACGCACGCAAGCCACATATGCCGTCGATCGAAGAGGTCTTCCAACTTTCCGTTCAAGGCATGGCCACCTTTTGTTGTACATGCACTCAAGACTCGAGGCTGATGCTTGCTCAGGTGTAGATTGCAGTGAGTGTGGCCTCGAATCAATATCGGGAAAATTGAGTTCAAGATTTTTGTTGAAACAGGTAGCTGTCAAAATGTATCCTGAAAGAAGACCTTTCAATGAACAATATAGATGTAGGTACAAGCGTGCGGTGAGTCGATGATTGTTATGGCTCGTGATATCTCATATTGACCAAGACTGTACTTGGATGTAGCCCGTATGATGGATAGCCTAACGAATTCGTATGCCCAAGGCAATTCAAGATTTGGTCACTGAAAAGGAATGAATTAATGTGGAAATTGGCCTGGTATGGTCAAATAGTGGAAACCCTACTGTGTCGGGCCCTCAGAGCCTCGGGGCACTTTACTCGGCTAACTGACCGCCAATTTTGCTTCGCAGTTCCCCGGATTAAGAGCTGGAAAATTGGATGCCACCAATTTTAGAATTGCGTGCAACCGTGACTCGACCAACGTTCGTTTGACGTCACTCATTATGACCATGTATTGTCGCTAATTGTTTTCAAAACCTTTGACAAAGAGGCAGTGAATGTTCGGTTCACAATCCACATCATACGTCAGTTGCAAGAGATTCGAATTTTCGTAGAAATATTCCGAGAGTTTCTGCAGCGCGTGCACAAATATGACCAGCTTCAATCTCTGTATTTTTTAATAGTAGACGTAAGCTTGCAGGGTAGGGGATGGTGTCTGTCGTCACATTGTGCCTTTTTTCATCCCTTAATGAAGATTTATTACTTCATCTTCATTTCCATCTTCGCGCGGTTAATCTCGGCCGGAACCATTGCAATATAAATAGGTTCATCGTGCTTCCAAAAGGGCGATCGATGACGCCTTGGCAGTGCTGGTCCCCTGCATAAAACTTCTCGTTTCGTTATTCCTTGAGAAATTACGGATAACGATCGTGTCTAATGCCTCGGAGATGACGCGCCCACGTTCCTTGTAGTAAAAAAAGGCAAAATAAAATAGTCCAGGTGGCTGTAAAATATAATCAGAATTTTGTCTGAATCATATGAAATTTGTTTAATCCCAAAAACTTTAGCCGACTTATCATTTTATTGATTTGATCAATGAAAGGTGTGAATTCCTGGAAAGTTAGTCGTCAAAATGAAGACGATATATGCAATCGCAAAACGAAACATGCGCGTCAGGGTAATAGCACCTCGCTGTAAAAGTACCTCGCGTGACGGAAGCCGCTTGGCCCTTTCGTCGGCAAAGCCGTGGCGATGGCGTTTGGTCAATTGGGGTGGCATCGGAGGATGTAGTAATTACCCCCCAGCTCCCGGCCACAACGAAACTACGGACAGTCGGACCACATCCACGAAACGGGTACACGCCCTTTGCATTGCACATATGTTACGCGCTCCGCAACCCCCGCGGTACCCCCGGGCCGTTAAGCACGTCATCCTTATCATGTAGAAGACCTAAGTCTTCTTGTGGGAATCCTCGAGGCATTCGATCCTCGCGGTTTTTTCGTCAGATCTCAGAATACTCGAAATTTTACCACTCTTGCCAATTTCCACCACATCGAAGGTTGCGATTAGACGTCAATTACAATGACATATAGGTACATAATATGTATATGGCAGTCGTTGTGAATAATCGACCAAATAAATCCGGTGGGATGAAAGGGGAATTGGATAGGAGTGTGAAATTTGTAGAATCCGTGACATCGATAAGGATTCCTATTCAAAATCGATCCTGTATTTAACCACGTTTACCTTTAAACCTTCTGATGTCCACTATGGACATCCTCAGCTGATGTATCTGCGGATGGCAAGGCCTTGTCTGCGGTCTGCACATGCTTTAGATGCGATAGCTTGAGTCTAGCTCCTCCACCCGCATCTCGTTGACAATGGCCTGGTCGTAGAGACACGCGATGACCCTTAGGCATCCTGGGAATGACCTCGTGGTACTTCTGGCTGTGTACTGTACACTAGTATGTCTGGAAGTGCGCCATTGCCACACAGGATTGAGTGTATACCAAACGTACCGGATTTCCTGAGCCACATCATAGATACTATACAGATAGAGGCATCGACGAAACTATTCCCAAACTCAGTTTTGCCATATTTTGAGCTGCGATATTTTCGAACCATCAACGCAAAGGTCTTGCCTTGTTTTCCCTAATTTTCCCTCGATTCTCCCGGATGCTTGAGAAGAACGTGCCAAAAACAATTTCATAATCAATTTCACTGGTCCTATCGCCTGATCTCTATTTAGGAGTTTAAGTACCGCTCTTATTCCGACACGGCGTCGGCCACTTCTGTCCTAGAACAATTACCCTGACACTGATCACTCGAATAAGGTTCATAATTTTCATGCAGCGCTAAGGTGATGGGCCTAGGGTTTGACGAGGGGTCGCGTGCACCGGCATAGTTGGATAATCAGAGGGCTGGTTCGATCTAAATCAATCGTTATGCCCGAGGGGGTTACCAGCCACTAGCCACTAGCCACTACCCCTTGTATCTCGGCAATTATGGCCTAAAGGTGAACGACAAACTCCGTGCGCACTTATGCTATTGAAATTCAAGTTCGCGTGTAGAGATTTGAAAATCTCATCTGCACAGAATTTCACTTTTACGATTCAGACAACTATAATATAATATATCGTACATCGACGTGCGAAGCTATTCAATATACTCTTTTTTCTCTTTCTCTGCAACCAGATTTCTGATGATTGCGGTCCGCGGTCTCTGCACCCTGGGTACATTACCCGCGATCGGTTTCTCGCCGGTTAAGACCAAGTATCATCCATATTGAAAGAAATTTAATTGACTTTCGAAGCAATGAATACACGCCAATTAGTCTTACTCCAGCCAGTCATAATCGGAGTCTGAGTTCAAGTCCGAGTCTGACCACAAATTGGCACCGGAAAGTCAGCTTACAATTACCTATCTCTACCTACATTGCTCTCGATATATGTAGCCATATTATCGGTTAATGCTAAAGGGAAAAAAATAATTCACGGAGGTTGGGGAAAGTCGAGTAGATACTAATATCACGCTCTCTGTCTCGTTTATAATTAGTCTGATCGAAAAAGAAAAATGGGTAAGAGCAGTACTACATCAAAGACTGTTTGGAAGTCGCTGATTCTTCGGAATAGATTTAAGTATATGTATATCCGATCTGCACCTGCGAGTATGTCGTGCATAAGAAAGCTCAGGGTGATTTGTTCGATGTTTCAGACACGTTTGAGTTGTCGGTGAGAAACACGGTTCGTAGAAAGTCAAGAAAGATTCGAATGAGAAGAGGCGGATCCATCGCGTAGCCCGGAAGTCCGTTATTTTGTCGTTTCCCCGAACAAATAAAGAATCGAGGAGTTCCCTGGGTTGGGTAAAGTGTTTTTAAATGAAGGGTTACAGCTCTGAACAGTAGGTTAACAGGGTTTCGGCTGGGGCTCGTCAAACACTGTGATCTAATTCAATTTGGGACTCGGCCGACCCGAAATCAGTTGGCCGTTAGGGTCGAGATGCCAGCAGACAACGGGATCCACCCATCATGTGGCAGGCCTTAAGAATTCTCTTTATAATCCGGCTGGTACTTCGAAATTGTTTTGCTATTAATCTTCTTCCATTTTAATCGTTCACCGACCATCATCATAACGGTATACAGAAATGAACCTTTCATGATTCTTCCCGCGTTCGACAATCTCCCTAACTTACAAGCTTATAGATCGTGAAGAAAAAAATCGAGTCAATTCCTGCCGTCAAGAAATGCGGAAGAAATTGTAAAAAAAAAAGTAACAGATTTTCTAATTGAAATTATTCGAGTACGCCAGGTCTCTATAGAGACACTCACCCTATCGTTCAGACACATGCGATGTATGTGGAATGAGTGAAAATTTTCTTGGTAATGACATTTGACGTGGCAGTAAGATTACCTACTCGTTTCCTTGATACTCTGATGAACTTGCTACAGTTTTGTTCTGCATAGTAATCACAGCAGTAGGTATATAATAACAGTGCTGTGTTGCCCTGAGAGGTCAAGGTGGCCTCCGGGTTTCAGTTTCGCAACGGTTCGCTGACGTCGTAGAGTGACGCAATGCAATCTCTCCGACAATTCTTTTGTGAGATTTGTAGTTGAAACTGTCCGAAACTGCCCGGACCTCAGAGACTTAATAAAGAGACTTGAAGTCGTGTTGGAAGGAAGTATCGTAAAATGTAGATAATAAGTCAGTCCCTGTGCAGGAGCTCCTCGTGTGGACGGCGTAGGACAAGCGGGAAGGCGGGCAGCTAGCACTGCAGAGACGATATGTAACGCGATCCTGACCGCTTCCGCCACTCCTTTCTGATCTCATCGAATCAATGTATCATCGTATCTATCCAGCAACAAGTTACCTGCACGCGCATACGACACGTTAGCTGGGCGATGAAGATTTTCAAAAAAATTAATGCCATTTGTGTTTAAGCATAGGTATGGGTATAAAGTATCTTGTAATATCGCACCTTTTGCTAATGAATTCATGCAAATTAGCAAAAGGTTAATTACACGTGACATACTATACCTACGGCTTTGCAATTGTTGGTCTTGAACACTGTATGTATGACTGAGGTCGAGAATCAAATGCTTGTCGGATTGTATCTTGGGTCTTTCTACTTATTGTCAGTCTGAGACTTTTACTTGCAATGATGAGTTCGCTAAATATGTGTAAGCAATTAACTAACATGTCTCATGTCAGCGTTCCTGCAGTATACATATCTTTATGGATTCAGTATATAAGAATCCTGATTCCTGAACTGAATCGAGCATTTAGAAGAGGATGCAATCATCCCTTATCATTTGTAACCACTGATGAGGTATCGGGCAAACTAAATTCGGAAAGGATTCGTATATGATTCGATGAAATTTATAATGATTTCATGGATTTGATTAGCTATATTTGAAGATTGGTTAATCTCCTCATGTATGGCTGGTCTATATGGTAAATAATTTCATTGACATTTAACCCGAAAACCTGATTCGGCTATACCACAACTCCTTCGCCTTCTCAATCAGTGGCGTTAATTGAATTCTTCGCTCTACTGCCCTTGACGACAGGTGTGGGAGTGGCCCTGATGATACATTCAATATAGTCACGTTTATACGTGCGGTATCGAGCCTTGACATAATATATTGGTTTACCCGACTATGAGGAAAGTCAAGTAAACTCATTTCTCAACAAGGACTAGAATCATTGAAGAGGAGAAATAACATTATCTCGAAAATTCCAGAAAATGATATAATGAGAAGCTCGCAAACAGCAACTTACTTTATTCTTATAGTAAATGTTGTGAACAAATTTCACTTGTAAATTCATTCTGAAGAATTGTTCATAATTTTTATGAAATAAGATAAATTTTAACGGAGATTGAACTTAAGATTTTTTTACATATTTATCCACGGTGCAGGCGAGTTGAATGAACAACGTGTGATTTCTAGTAAATTTCGCAGTCCATTCAAAGTGCAGAAAAATTAGTTGATATGACGAGAACGATTGTGTCCCATGAAAATATACCGTTTTCTTCGATGGTGCAGGGTTTGGCATGAAATCGAGGTTGACACCGATGAATTTCTAAATAGTGGCACTGACCTATACCTTTGTGACGGTCTGCATGGCCCACGGCGCCGCGGCACATTGACTAAATAAAGTGAAACGAAATAAAATAGAATAATAACTAGTCAACCGAATCGATTTCTATATAACATCCTAACGATCTCTTTTATCATCGGTTAAAAAGGCGATAAATTGAATGCTGCAGTGGCGTCTATAAGAGCTGTATCGATTGAATACAACTAACAGGTAAGGGCCTTCTCCTCGTCAATGGACAAGCACGACTTGGCTACGTATTTTTTATTTAATTTGTTTAATTTTTTTATTTTCAAATTATTATCAACCGTCACGATTAACGCGAGACGAAGCACGCATTTAAACATATTTTATTGTACATACAGTCGTGACGAAGTGCAAAGCACACCTTAATATTCAACGTACCTGGTGCGATTCGAAGGTTCGTTTAAACGAAGCTGTACATTTTTACGATTATTTTGTGTAATTTTTATTCTCTTTTACTCTGACGTACGTTGTCAATGGCTCAAACCATTTCCAAAACGTTCCAGGGTATGATTCTCTTCTGATCTCGAAAAGACGAGAAACGGGGGTATCGTATTACACGAAAAGTTCCGTGCTCCTCACCCTCGACGAAATTCGAAGCCTGATAATAATCCCGAATAACAGAAATTGCTGGAAATTGAATAATATCATGCTTGGTACGAGACGGGGTTCGGTGCTGCAGCAAAACTAAACTCCGTATAAACCCTTCGCCTGAACGCAGGCTCACCACCGACCAACTGACAATATTGAGTAGAAAATTGCTCCAAACTCGGGCATAATCATGACCGTCAGGAATAATTTTGAGCCAGTGCGGCGTCTTTGAGTGTCACGCCATCGGCCCAGCATCATGATGAAATATCCTGGACGAGACCAGCAGGACCAAGCAGGACTATCCCTGAAATAACCCCCTGGGCTTACAGTCTCGCACTTTGAAAGCTGCAGGACGTAATTGAAGAGCCTAATATCAAGTCGAGCCCGTATCTTCTGTTTTGTGGAAATAACCATTCTCTAATTTTCACTAGCCACGAACAGAGCGGCGAGCGCGTAGAGAGAATATACATTAAAAAATGAAAAAAAGGAATTATAGAACTGTATCCACATCAAGCGTTGCGGACTCCAAATCTCATCCCATCATTTTCAGCTTCGAAGTATCGAATACGAATTCGAAATATCGAATAATAATTTCCAAATTTCCTTCACCCTCGACATGATATATGAAATCGATTTTTATGGCTTTAAGATATTTCCTCGAACGTTTCCCGTTAATAAATGAATCACCACTTCTTGAAGAGGAAACCCATAGCCGTAGAGATCTCGTCGATCTTGATATGAAAGGGAGCGGCAGGGCTACGCGCCACCCAGTCTAGAATGTGACAGTGATAACTCGAAATTACTTCCGCTTTGTCGCATTAAACGACTCTCTTATCAGATCGTAGCAGGTGGTTGGCCGTTGTTTCGAACGGGACACTCCAGACAATTTCGACGATTAATTAACCACTTCTTTGTTGATTAGTCAAACGCGATATCAACGGGTGAGAACGATAGACTTTCGAAAGAAATTTCATCCCACTTTCAATCGGAATTCAAATTGACAAAGGCTCTTGTTTCTTTCGGGTATAAAAGGCGACTATTAGAATTGAATTTCACCCCAAAGTCTGAATCGGTCGTTATTTCTATACGTCGCGTCGAGACTTAGATGAGGTAGACATAATTTTATCATGACATAAGTAAACAACTTGGCCTTACAGGTTTTTTCGATCTTTCGAGAGTTGCGGTGAAGTTGGGGAATTCTGCATTCGGTAAAATTTTGTGGCTGGCTAGAATAATTTGGTAGAAAAATGAGGAATTTCCGAATGGTAACGATACCTTCCATTCTCCCAGATAAAATGTATCTGACGCCCTAGGTGGTATCAACCTGGCAGCTACATGACTTGTTCATGGAACCGCATGCGTGATATCTAGATTCTAGATATATCTATGAATTAAAAACTAGAGTGGCCACTGTATAGCAACGAGTTAGTGAACCATCCTGGTTTCTTCACAGTTTTGACGTGGCAGCCAAGTCGCAAAAGCAACTCATGTATAAATGCGATATCCCCCTGCACACGGAGTAAGGAAATCGGGAATACATAGTTTAACAGCGATCAGATCACCGCGTATCGGAAGGTTATCTGTGTCCGATCGCCCCCGCATGACGTCGGGCCGAATTTCTCCTTCGGAGATACACAAAACCCCGGGTAAATCCACGTGCGCGCACGCGCTTTAATCTCGCATAAGATTTGTGTGCGTAAGTATACGTGGGGACCACGGGCCCCAGACCCCGGACCCCAGACTCGGCTGGGCATCTGTGAGTTTGCGTCTCTCACTTACCATCTGAATGACCGTTCTTGCTTCTCTGAATCCGAGCTGATAACCTTTATTGTAATTACAATGAGGCATTATACTGAGGGCTGAGAGGTCAGGGGTCGCTTGGCGGTGAGGTCTTACTCTGCCTGAAGGGATATCACGGCATTCTCTCTACTCTCAACTCTCCGTTCTTCGTTCTTCGTTTTCGGTTCTCATCTCATCTCTTACCTAGAGGCATATAGGTACTATATAGATATGGGTAGACGGATAGATGTCGACGGTCTTATGTTACAACCAGTTGACTCTTCTTCGGCAGGGGTTGGCAGGCAATGATTTCACCCACTTACGTCTAGCATACGATAAAAGTTGCAAAAAAGTTCCACCGCGATGATATAATAAGTCACAATTACAATCGATGAGTACTTAATTAGATTCCATATGACCCTCGGCTTTTAGTGCGTCTCTGCATAAAATTTTTACCACATGACCTCCCACGGAGTAGATTTTTCAATTAAATTATTTGACAATCATACGAGCACAAGAACTTGCGAAACTTTGCTAAAAACAGGCGTAAGAGGTTTTATGGGGGCGTAAATCGTGTGGGTATCGCCCGTTTCGTTGAATGTAATCAGTTCGTCGAGATGCCCTCGTCATTTTGGTATGGGCGATTATATATGAACTATTAAAAACCATAAATTTGAGTAATTAAAAGAAGAAACTTGGGAGTGAGTTAGGTAGCAATTTAGTATACCCTAAAAGAACGACGAAATCGTGCCAGGGGTGGAGTAGCTGCCCACTCGGTTGCTGATCGCTAAGCAATAAGGAAGCATGAGATTGTATTTTGAAGTAGTATAATTATGAAAAAATTAATAATTTAATCATTTATGATTAACAGGTGGTGCGGCAGCGTCGGCGTGGGTTGGAGGCGGGTAACGTCCTCGACCACACAGGGCGCCGCCGACAATTACGTCCCTGAACGCTGATCGAGCTCCGCGTATGAAACTCCGCGTGCATACGGTGGCTTATAAAAAAGGGATTTAAAAAACTGTCTTAATTTACAAAACTAATAAATTATGGGTAAAAGTCCCCGAAAAAAAACGTCTCGCAAAATCAATATTCGTTGAATATCGATGACCGAGATCGCGGTCTGTACTCTATGGCTCGCTCGTCGATAACGAATGTAAAAAAAAAAAAATTCCACGTAATGTGAAAGCCTTGATTTTTCGAAATGCAACACATGTCAGTAAATAGCTGCAGGATTCAATCCACGTTTCGTGAGAAGGAGTAAAGTTTTCGCACAAGGGTCACCCGTTAGTGCAGCCCTTGTTGTATTGGGTGTGATTTACGTGTCCCCTGATTTACACTGATTACGGGCCCTGCCAGGCCGCAAAGCAAATATACACCCCCTGGGCCCGAGAGTCCCCTCGGGTTCTCGCGTCCCGTTCACTCCGAGGCACCCCCACCACGCCCTACGCGCTTACCGAGGCAGTATTAATTTCCATTGATTGATTTTACTCAGGTATTAAATTAATCTCCTAAGAGACCTGGGGGCTCTCTCGAAGCGTCAAAGGTTCCGCAACGAGCAAAACTGTTCGCTTATAAACGTTATTGCCAATAACCTTTAATACCCCACGCTGCAATAATATACTGTTGCACCGCAATGTATACGATCTCTGTACCTACACATACCAAGGAATCTAGATAACGAATACAATTACTAGTATCGATTCTGAAGAAAAACATTCGGAAAATGTTACGAGTTAGCTGATATTGATACTTCATGCGATTCAAGATGCTGAAAAGACGCCTTAAAAATTGATCATTTTGTCGAGTAGTTTCCCACATATGTCTATCCAAGAAACCCACATCAGAAAATGTCCAGCAATTTATTACCAACGCCGTATGAATTGATGTATGATCGATATACCTGTAGAAATGCGATGGACCTGCAGTTTTGGTGATTTGTATTAGAAATGCATGGATTTTATTCGAGACCTGATTTTTTACCGGATGTGTAAATTTGTCTACGTCTGTTTAAAGAGTGTGACGTCAGGGTATATTTCAGCACTTCGACAGTTTGCTCCTCTCTGCAGAATCGCATCGCGTACCTCATATCTGTGTCAAGAGAACAATTTAGAGTGAAAAAATAAAAAATAAAAAGTAAAGCACTTCGCCCTACCGTACATTTCAGACTGCTCTACCTACAGCGAGAATGATTTTTATCGATATTTACGATCGTGCGAGGATACTATACGTACCCGCATGATCGCGTTTCGCAAATAATCGAAACATACATAAGTATATATCTATATATCTAGGCTGCAGTGAAAGTTTAAGAATCTTTACTTTTTTTTATTTCCAACCGGCTATAGCGCGGCGGTTAGCCAACGTATGAGACAGCGATACTCCGCATCAATTACGAGATATTTATCACCTAACGAACGGAGCGTGGCAAATTGGTCCGCGTGCCGTTTGAACCATCATCTTTTCTCCTCTTTCTACTCGGAGCAAAAGAATAGCTGCCCTCGGGGCTTCAGACCATGCGTATTTCATATGTAACATAAATTCCTAACAGAAATTCAACGTCTGACACGATTATTTACCGATACTTACCTCGGAGATCACCCTTCGTCAACGAACTCGATCTTGAAAGAAGGAAAATAATATACCTATGGCTCACAAGCAAAGAGAATGTTTTATCACAATGCAACGAGAGTTTTTTCTTTATTTCTGCTGAAGTTAAAATGTCTTCAAAAATTTCGTCCCAAATTCTTACTTTTATAAATAAAAATTCTCAACTTTTGAATCTTGCGAAGAATGTGAAATAGACATGTGCAAAAGAATCGGAGTTCTGAAATGGGTATTCCACGTTGAATTTTTTTCCTAGCTGGTAGGTAGGTGGAATCTTTTTCACGCTAATTACGACGTCTCAGAGTAAATGGTGGCTATGACAATAGGCCCGGTCTTGAATGTCGGAAGAGCAGCAGCAGCAGCAGCAGCAGCAGCAGCTGAGTCTTCATCTTGCCTTTGCCTCCGCCTCTGCATCCCCCTCCGCATCTTCTTCTTGGCTCGTTGTTTGAAATAAGGCTCGGGAACTGGCCAAATTCCGCAATAATTTACAAACATTAAGAATGGAAAGAAGAAGCGCAGGGTAGCACGGAGAGGCAACTTTCTCGCCAAGTAATGCAATAATTACTCGTCCGGAAGTAATGAAATTAATCTCTCCACCGGTGGTTCCGCTCGCGCGGTGGTGAAGGGCGCCCAGCGCCCAGGTTGCCGCTGCTCTCTTATAAATCAAACACAGTTTAGCTTTTAATAATTTTCCAGGCTTGCTTCGCGCACAGTAATTTACGCCTCAACTTCATCTTTTATGTTCAGGAGAAGTGCCTAATAATGATAATAACTTCCAAGAGCTGTATCTCGGCACCGCGCATCTAAGGAGACGCGCGCCCGTACTCCCGGAGTCTCAACGGGATTTTGGCGCTCCTTCCTTCCGCCTCTCATTTCCGCTATAATTCAACTCCCATCCAAGTAATTTCTGATAATTCGCAAGGGCTCTTCAGGGCTCGTAGAACGTCCCGCTCTAAGTCACATCACATTTCTCCTTATTTACTTGTGTGGACAAATTATGCGTCTTTACATACATGATATGTGGTATAGAAGGTAGAAAAATTACATATAGGTACCTATCACCTTATTTTTCATCTTTAAGAAGTCGGCGCCGCAAGAGCGCGCCGTGGGAGTATGAAATCAGCTAAGGGATATGTTCCCGCATTAGAGAATCGGGAGAACGAGGTACGGGAGAAGACTCTCTTGCGATTAATGAGCGGTGTTTGTTGTTAATTGCTGCCGCCATTAGGTTGGCATCTCTACAGCGCGTAGGTACCTACCACCCTACCCTACCATACCCTACCCTATCCTACCCTCTTTCCATGAGTCCTCCAAAGCGAAGCGCGCATGTTAATGATCGCTCGCTATGGCCTTTATCTTTTCCACCTCATTTGCGCGCCGTGCGACCGTTGTAGAGGGTGGGAAAACCCTCGATCTCCAACCTACTCATACTACCATATATCTCACACCTTTCCTCGACCGCTCGAGTTACAGGGAAAATATATTCCGCACCGGAAATCGTCGTAGCTAACGGAACCAGAAAGGTCCGAAATTAAGTTTCGACATTTTTGGGGGATGGTTGTTTTTTTTATTTTTTTTTCACTTGAATGAGAAAAACTTGAATGTATTGTATAAGATGGTGTTAGGGACTAAATTGAACTTTGACTTTGAACAACCCGAAGAAAATCTGTAGAAAAATTTAGCGTCGGAAATTTTGGAAATAAATTTACACCGCATTCTGCGATGAAAACGTTTTTCAAGTCAAAGTCATTCGTTCGTTAGTTTGAATCATATTTTAATATTTTCCTCGTGAGTGTTAAGTCATAGAAAAAGGTTTTCTTGGCTGACTGGAACAGGGTGGTGTTCAACCCCCTCGACGAACTCATTAGAGAACGACAAACCGCGAAACCGCGACATCGTGAACGTGGTAGTCTTTCACGGTGGCGTTTGCAGGTTGAATGTTCGAAGTATTCAATGTTTGAGAAGTTTAATGCTGCGAGCAAACGGCCGTACCATCCTTTTGTACGTTTTCATATCATTCGTTTACAAATGCAATGCAATGCAATGCACCTCATCTGCGTCTTGATTCGTGCGCAAAACTTAACTCAGATGAAAATCAAGCCAAGCACGCTATTGAAATTGCCAAGGAATTCTTCTTTGGTCTTCTGCTCCGGTGCATAATCAGGAATAAATCAACGAACTCAAGAGTGTCTCTTCTTCTCTTACGCCAGTTATTCACCTGAGCAGAAATACGAGTTAATAATTATCGTCCGGGACAATCTACAAGCAGAATGCAAACCTTGCGACGCTTTTCTTTCTCCATCGCTCGAACCTTCGTTTCTATAAATGTCTAATTGCCGGAATGGATGAAAAAAGGGCGTTGAAACGCGAAAGACGTGAGAAGGTACTTTTCACATTAAGAAAATCCGTGCTTATAGTTTTTTTCCCATGAGTTACTTCGCGAACGCGATACCGTGACAGTATATATTTACCATTTTTTTCCAACATCCATACCTCGAATTCGAAAATTTCTATACGTTTTCAATTTCCCGTGTTTTCCGCATCCTGACACAGTTCTCACCTCGACGGTCTTCCGTCCGCACCGATGCCTCTCGCGTGTTTGAATATTCTCAATTACTTTAGATACGAGGTGTTCGCCTTGCGTGCCAAATCGACTTGCGTGTTTCGTCGAGAACCGGGCCCGTCCCTCCAGGAGTCCACTCGACCCCCTGGCCGTCGCCGTAACTCGGCTACGGGCCCCGGGGCAACCGGTAGCCAACACCTTGTAATACGCCGACTCAGGACCTCGAACTCGGTGCAGGGATGTCGGCCCTTTTATTTTCGTGCGAATTGAAATTCCCGGCTACCGGCATAATATAATAAACCGAGAAGTTCTCTGATTAGCCGCAGCTAATAGAGACGAAATATTTAGACCAAGATTAGGTACATACGATAATGCGCGAATTTATTAGCAGGAAAAAAAAAATCGATATGGATTCAAAAGATCATCTGGGAAAAGTGAATACGATAATCGTCAGTCCTATGATATTAAATGATCGAATGAAATGTAATTCCTGAAATTTTTAGCGCATCAATTCCTGGTAGCGGTGAGATGCGTGCACAGTAAAAATTTTTTTGTAAAATTTAACACAGAAGCTTGTGTTAACTACTTTTTTAACACAAAATTTGTGTTATTTCAACATAATCAGTTTATGTCAAAAAAGTAACACAGCTTTATGTTAAAACTAACACAAAAGTAACACTTTCTAAATGTTACTCTCAAATCAACACAAAATTTCAACATAGTTTTGTGTTAGTTTTAACATAAAGCTGTGTTACTTTTTTGACATAAACTGATTGTGTTGAAATAACACAAATTTTGTGTTAAAAAAGTGGTTAACACAAGCTTTTGTGTTAAATTTTACAAAAAATTTTTTACTGTGTGATTAGAGAGTGAGAGAGAGTAGGTGGGTACAACTTGCGCTGAAATAGTGCGATGATTGTTTGAATGGTGAAGTTATCAGCGAGACAGCAAGACCGCGCAAGGGTTGGGGGCCAGGGTTAGACACCTATCGAATTCTGCGATCCAATTGAAACTGAACAGAGAAAACGGTAGGTGTCGAAGTGCTCGAAAGACAGAGGAGCAAGAGAAGGAGCAAGCCTAGCCGAAACCCATGGCCTGGATTCGCGTGCGGGAGATATCGCGTCGTTCGCGCGTAAATGAACGCCTACGCGAGAACGCGCGCGCGTAGGGGTTGCGCACAATGCGTGTCTCCTGGGAGACGCTTATCTGAAATTACAATGTTACCCTCGGCGGCAGGGAGGCGAGGTTGAGGAGGACCCAGCTGGTTCAAATCCCCGTTTCCATTGCCATCGCGACTGGTGGTGTTGCTTGGGTCGTCCTAGCGTCTGCCCTATACATGTAATACCAATAGATATAGGTATAGGTATAGGTAAAGGTGCGTGTGTCTACGCACTCACTACACTCTACACATACACGATCCCTACATTCTGCGTACGCAGAAGGGGGGTACTTAAAACTGTGCCGCCGGTAGAGCCGAGAGGGTGTAAAGTGTAAAGTGTGAGGTGATGAAGATGTCGCAATTATCACGTAGCAGACTCCGGTATTCGGAGGATTGGAAAACCGTTCAACCGAGAACGATTCAAGTTTGCTACGATTTTACGCCCCACCGTACTCGCCTAGATTCTGCACCCAGGCTAAGAACGCTATTAGGCAAAGTTACATAAGACCAGAACAAGAATTTACGCCATTCTAATTACGGCATTCATTTGCCTCTACAGCTATAATGTAATGACAGAAAATAAAAAAAAATCATAGATAGATCAAAGATTTCACAAATATCGATCTTCACTTTTAATCCAAAGTCGAACATCAGCCAATGATACTGATTTATCAGAACCACATTTTCAGCCTTTTAGGTAATGATTACGCGGAAATTCTCTATTTCTTTTCTTGAAACGAACTACTGAAACTTGTCGTTTCTTTTCATCACTGTATCACCTTCTTCATCAATTCAGATAAGCCAGAAAAACGAGCTTCGAATGAAATCAACTCCCATACAAGCAGTTGAGTCGTGATTCAAGCAATCCAAATGTACTTTTAACAATTTTCAAATTTCGTATTTATATAAGGGAGTGAAACCTGTGAAAAAAAATTTGTGAATAGTTGATATTAGCTATGGCGTATGCTGTATATATATACCTAATTAATTCCATCAATATTGCCGGCTTAGCGTCAGCACCCTCAGGGATTTTGGGAATGTGCTAGGCTAGGCAAGGGGATGATCGGTTTAAACGTCGCCCACCCTCATTCTCATTATCGCTTATAGCTGGCAGGGCTGAGTACTAGCAGACGAAGCAGTGGTCGTCAAACTAGTATTGGTAAAAGTAACACAAGTATTGTGGAGATGAAGTACAGTATGATGTATACTAGTAGGTGTCAGTTTTGTGTTGGCGACTGGGAATCCCCCGAGACGTTAGTGACGCGTGCGAGGGATCTGCGGGGGCCACGCACGTAAATAGAACACTTAATTAATCTTTGGATTTCTATTAGGATTTGCGATATTGGTTTCAAGACTCTCGCCCCTGAATAGACTCTCTTCCGAATTGGTTTCGCACAGCTTCCAAACTGTTCGGAAATTAATAGCCTGATTAAATTCACAATCATCGAAACATCACGCGCGCTATGGCCTCAATTTGAACTTATTTTGGTTCAGGAATGTCGCGATTTTTTCGTATAACTAACAGCAACCTCATAATCTGTAATTTCATGATCAGAATGGAAATAAAAAAGGGTTGAACCTCTAATCGTAAGTTTTATAAACCTACCCGGTAAAAAGACCTTGATATTTTTCTAGCTCAAGTCTATCTAAGTATGTAGGCTGTGAATTGTGAGAAACCCATAGAAGGTGGGTCTCGGAGAGATGATCGAAGTTTGAAAAGCACAGAGATCTAATTAGCCATAAGTTAGTATTATTCTAAGCCGATAGGTACTTTGGTTGCAGGATACAGGTTTGAGTACAAGATATATTCCACCTGTGAACATATGTGTAGGTTTATAACATACCCGAGGAATCATATCGAGCCGATAGTCAGCTCCCCGAACGAGCCATTATCGAGATAAATTTAAAAAAATATAGTCGGTATTCCTGAATATATTTCATGTTCCCGCATATGTGCATCAATAAGAACCCCTTGGGCGACTCTGGCACGGAACGCGTCCTATCACGTGGATCAAAAGTCTGTCTACTTTGCATTCCCCGTACACACACCCACGTATCAAACATCTATACATGTGCATAAATCAAGGATATATAAGAGTATATAAACACACATGTGTGTATAGAGAAATTCGTAGACACACGGGCGCCAGGCCGTGGGCGATCTAGGCAAGGTGTGAGGCCGTTCCGGGCCACCTATGAGGCTCACGAGCCCATCAGCTCGTCTTCTTCGGCTTATCTTAGGAATCAGCTCAATCGGACTTTCTTACATTTGATCTAGGTAGAAATGTTCGAATCGTCTGATCTTCGGGCACCTCAATTATCCGGTTCCAAAATGTTCGCTGGATTATTTCCACTGGCTAGATTTACTTCATCAAATATTGCACACGCCTCAGTTCGTCGAGTTGCCGATCTTCTGGCCGAACTGGAGGCACTACAGCTCCAGGAAATAGGCAACTCTGCTCACTGAGGCGCGTTCTACGAAACACCCGGCAAGCATATTAGCTTCCTCTGTATAGGGTATCAAATTAGTGATACGGTTTACTCTACGCGTCCTCAGAGTCTCGATTGTCCAACCCCGTGATCGTGGCAGGCCTAATTTAGTAGATTTGTTTGAAAGGAGGAAAAAGGAGACGCTGTTTGATCTGCAGTTTTCGGATAGTGTGTTACGTTGAAACGAGTCCACGAAGAGGTGGAAAGTTTGTTTCGTCGTTCTGCAGTAGATTGGTGACTTTCCTGGATACATTCCGACGAGAGATGAACAAGAGGGGTAGCAGGGTAGCGGAGAACCACCCTTCCAGCGATCCTCCGATCCCACAATCCGAGGACCCAACGACCCGACCACCACCGACCCATCCAACCGCTCTTTCGTGGCTCCCCGCGCTTTACCCTCAAGAGGAATTTGGCCTCAAATTAAAAGATCTCGGTCCAACCCCAAAAGCCCTTCAGTCCCTCCCTCCAACAACTCATCCAGCCATCCGAGGGAGTCCGACCTCGAGCTGAACCGTTAACAACCACCATCCGAACACGAATTCCCCGCGCCTGCACGGTGCAGGAGTTGCGCGGGCCAAAGTAGCTACCGCCCTGTCAGAGTTACGAGCGTTTCCCCGCGGTAATGTTGCCAATATCCCAAAATTAAAACTCACCAGGGTCGACACCGGGTCACAAATCATCGCCGAGTGCCTCTTGGACAATGCGATCTCGCCGCGGGAGATGCGTAACCGCTATGGCTGCCTAGCGTAAAAACAAGTTATAAGCCAGCTCTATATATGGACGTTACGAGTCTCCTTCTTGGATCATCTTATCTTCCACCTTTATACTCGTAATTTTGGATTACAATCAAAAACCAAAGAAATGTAGAAGATTACGTTTCACTACAGAGAAAGGGGAATCCTATGCGTCGCACAAAATGAGCTGAAGAGGAGATCGACTCACCATGTCACGCCACTGTATCGAAGGATTAATTCTTCCCTAAGTTCCTAAACATCAGTCTTCCAACATTTGAAGAATCAGATTTACGGTTGTTCGGATTTGGTATTAGAAGCTGTAAGAAACTGAAGTATAAAATGCATTCCAATGTCACCGCAGAGTGACTGATGAGGTGGATGCAGTTCCGATTAAAATAATGAAATCGGGGGTGTGCACCCCTCCGCGTGTAACTATGAATTTCAATCCGCGGTCAGGGGAGCCACTCGACGGAGGGGTCGCCGAAGAATTACAGCTCTCGAGCGCAGAGTTGGGGTGTGGCATGATTGCCGTAATCCCCACAGATGAACCTAAAAAATGATCGTGACTCTAGGGCGAGGGAGTCCTTTCCGAATCCGTTTCTACGAGCCAGAGGAATTCAATCTGTTTCTGTTTCATTTGGGATTCATGACACTGATACCCACCTAGAAGAAGGCCACAAAGGACGATCACAAAAATTCTATAATTTTTTGTTTTTTATCAAGAATATGTTTCGTATTCAAATTTTGAACCTCGTGGATATGCAGAGGACGAAATGAGCCAACTTTCGATCCTTACTCGATACGAGTGTGAGGTAATGACTAATTTACGAGTGGCTCATCAAAAGCCAGTGGCTTACTAATCAGAGACGCCTAATTCCCTCACGTGTGGTCGGAGTATCCTGCACGCGTCTGTTCTCCGCGGTTCAATTTAAATTTAATTTAGATCCTAGATTCCGGAAATCGACGGGACATTTTTTTCGAGATCGAGTCGTTAAAAAAATCTCATTAGGCAGTTGACAGCCGCAACGAGCGCTTCTGGGAATCCATGAACGTGAGGTCCAGCTATAAACCTCTACTATTTCGTATCGCGTACGATGTGAAGGACGTGCCACACGTCTCATCCGTGTCTAAGGCATTCACCCTGGCGACATACCATGCACATCTTTCAGAATATACGGCATCTTTCATTCGCTTGTCAATCATCTCCATCGGCTGCTTTCTAGTTGAAACAAAGAAAAAAAACGAAAAAAAAATCCCGGACGAAGACAAGGCAGTTTGAACATTTCTATACAAACTTTACCATAGTCAAAATTCGACTTATACCTTTTTTCAACTTATCATTTCCATGATTTTATACAAATTTTGATACATCATAGTTTAATGCAATGCATAAAAAGCTCAAACTATACTTATAGTACCATCAATTCATAGCAGTCGACGATGTTACAGCGGATCAGATGCAGCAAAATGATTCCTTTCCGTTTCTCCTGTCATTAAATATCCAATAAATGACAACTAAATTGCTGTTAAGAAATTATTACCATATTGATTGATTCTCATCATTCTCGGGACGTTAAGAGTGGCCCTGGGGATGATTAACGTCGTTCGTTGGAACGTAAGTTGCGTGCGGTAGAAAATATACATCTTGCACACCTTTTCCATTTATTGAACTTCAGCATGTGTTCGCGTTATTTTCTGAATGCATGGGCGCGGGTGTTGGCCGACATGTGAGGACCTTTATTGAGGCGAGGTGAATTGGGATGAAAAATATTTTGGCCTCAACGTCCTCCATGTTTCAGTCCTTCCGGAGGCGCACCACGGTACAGGTATAGGGGATGAAAAGCTCTTACTCGTAATACGTAGCCTCTGGGTGTACGATCTGCCTTAATTAATGAGTTTATCGGGGGCTAGAGGAGCTCCGAGTTTAGTGTAACCCTGCCGCGTACGTTCGCCAGGAAGTGGGGAACGGAGGAGTTGAGAGCTGCGAGCTCGTCACTCACCGCCATTTTAATTTTCGCCAAGAAACTTTCTAATTACGAACTTTTCTGATTAATCACAGTAATTAATTAGTAGCCCGCAGGGGAAAATACGAGCGAGGCGAGCGCGTGCAGGTCTCAAAAGCGCGGAGCCCTGGCCCCACCCTATACCTACATCCTCTTTTCCAATGGACCCCGCGGCGTCGAGTGCCGGGACGCCGTGCTCTCGAACGAGAGTGACTTTCCTCCGGGTTCTCAAGTTCCTCGAATATTGGTAATTAATTTTCCAAATTTTCCGTCAACTCAGCGACCCCGACTAGCTGACGACTTCAGTATAACTTTTCCTGGTCCAGATTTCAATGTTATTGCAAAACCCACGAGATTTTCCACCCTTCCTTTAATCATTTTATACTTACATCAATTAATCCTTCGTCTCGACTAAAATTATTTTCACCAAAAATCTCCTCGACCCAGATATATGCCTATTTGTACCAAAATTGTTTCAACTTTCGTACTTGACAGCGTTTCACTTGATATAGTACCTAAAACTACATCGATAGCCGGATCGTTATCGTTATTTGATTAATGAACAACCATAAGGGTAGAAACGGTTTTATCACTACCCCAACGGTTTAGATTCCTTTCGTCATACGAGAAGCAAATTCATTTGAAATAGGGAAAAATTGGGTTTTCATGCGCCTAATTCATAGGCGAATGACAACACATGCTGCAGTTTCTCAAAGAAGGTGCAGGGCGATTATTTTTTCTGCAAGATAAGGCGATTCAAAAGTAGGTGTACATGCCTGTACCTCGTTGGCTAATTGTTGTAATATTAAAGGATAATAATGGTAATGAAATAATAATATAACAATAGATATTAACAACAATCAGAGGGTGAGTCGGCGGCTATGCGAAGGTAAGGTAAGAACTGGTAAGGGAAAGGAAAGGAAGGAAGGGCGTTGATCAGAATCCCTGCTGATTCTCGCACCTCGACGCTCGTGGTAAATGTGAGCAGGTTCACAGGTAGCCGATGACTCTACACTATCGCCACGGCCGTTCTTTCCATTAGAATTTGATCGCGCTTTGCCGCTGCTAAGAGAAGGAGTGAGAGGTAGACAGAAGGATCGAGGAATAGGATGAGAGAGAGAGAGAGAAAGAAATAAAGAGGTGAAAAGTAAAACCACACCTGTACGCCTATTCCATCGTGAGCACATCCAGCCAAGCAAGTTCCAACTATTTTTAATTCGGAAATTGCCGGTTCACTAACAACCGTAACAACGAACCTGCCGATTTTATCTGCGACTGAGATCTAACAATTTTTTTTTTTTTCTTTTCTTTTTTCTCTCTTTTCACACCCGCCTAGACGCTGATTGGTTTTCACAGACACCGGATCTAGTAGCAATCAGAAATACAAACCGCCTTTGTAAAAAATTAATCTATTAATTTTTGATTCTTGGATTAATTGAAGAATTATATTAGTTCATCCCGGAATGGGAAAATTGATCCGAGCTATTACCCTGCACCTCCTGCTCTTATACCCTTACTTTGAATTTTCATTTTTATTTTTATTTATATTTTTTATTTCACTTTGCCGACACGACGTCCGCGTCTTCGTAGTCGCGAGTCATTGGCATGGTGAACGTTTATGTTAATATTTTAATGTATGCAAGCGACTCTAGCTCAAAGCTTGCGGGACGTGGAGCTCCGCGAAGGCATTCTCCGGCTCATAACATAGCGTCAAAATATTAGCTAGGAGTCCAACGTCGTCCGGGTACTAAAGAACCCTTAATGTGAAAGTTATAGCACGTTAATTTCGAACAAATTATTGCCCAGTAAATATTGGGTGTTGGCTGTGATTGGCTTCCCACCCACTTGAAAGCAGACTTTTTTTCGTCAAAGGTGTTCGTCCGGCACGGCAGGTGTCTTGACCATTAGGCACGAGAGGTGGTAAATAAACGTATATCGTAAAATGGTTATTGATCGGGTATCGAATATTGTTTAAGATCGCTGTAAAGATCAATTATTACCTCTCCGAGTCAGATTTACGAAATGATTTACCGCGAATGAAATTATCCGCATAAACTATCTACTGCACCGACACATCCCGATAGATTTCACAATCTATGAAAATCCATTCAATTGAGTCTAAAGTAGATTGAGAAAAAAAAAAATAAAAATTAAACACTTGCTGATCAGTTCAGAAAACCTTTGGAACATCCCTCAAGCTCCCATCTTACGGTTTTTTAACAAAATCAAAGAAATTGATCACCTGGTGTGCGAAAAAGGATCCAGAAATGGAATTGGCAGTGACGTATAACGTAGCCTTGTCAAATATCTTGATACACGTAGCTGGTAGCTGCTGGTAGTAGTATATAGGAGTTACGTAACTAGAAATCACTGCTGTAAATCATGGCAAAGGTTAACTGGGTACCGTAAACAAAGAGCATCGTGTCAGTAAGAAACTATAACTATAACTATAACTGCTCTGTGCCGTACGTAAGGTATACCTATGTTAGTTTCGCGATATGTTAGGCCAAAGTTATGTTCCGACGTGGGCAAGTTGTCAAGTACAAAACGTCCTGCCACACCCTCGCGTTATATAAGCTACTGCGGAAACCTATCATGAAATTATCCAATCTACTGAACTGATCTTCGTGATTTGAGCTCCGGTAGTTTCTTACCGCTATACGATATTTTCGGAACGCGATGATCCTTTGGCTGCAGCTCTTAGACAGATTAGAATTGAGCTGTGGAAGGGGAGATGAGATCCCATTCGATTCGGGGAAAATAAAATCACGTGTTTTATGAGGTCGAGTCACAAGCTGCTAGAGCAAAGTTATCTTGAATCTTGTTCGAGGAGGTCATATCCCCCGGGATGCTGCACGTGACTCGAGATCATTTGTCATTTCGCGTTACTTCTTCTGATGGAGTTGTCCAGGTTGGCAAATAGCCCGGTCTAACGAACCTTGGGCAAATTTCTACGACTAATAAAACAGAAGATGGCCTGTTTCTAGACCGGGGTCAAACTAATCGCTTGGTCTCGGTGCTTGAGAGAACGAGCTTTTCTAATGGCTGTAACTTTACGGAACGGAGACAGCACCGCGATTTGTGATATCTCACCTGGCACAAGTTAGCGGCGTGAATATTCATCGAAATATGTTTGACTGAAAAAATTTACACGGAAATTTATACACGAGAGCTAAACGAAGGTTTGTGAACCTTGCGGATCCGCACTGCAGGCTATATGCATATATGGAAGGTTCCTTTCTGTAAGAGGTTTTTAACGCGTCAACGTGTTTTCGTTTATGCAAATCAGCCACCGGTTGCATAATTGGAAAGGTGATATTTTGACGGGGAAATAAATGAACGTGAAAATAAAAAGAAACTTCTGGGTATAGCCCGGTTCAATTCCGGAAGCCAACCATATATGTAACCCAATATCTGGGGTCCGGCGTGACCACGACTCCCTTTTTCTCAAACCGCGCTACCATAAATGCCAGACATAACTCATTCCGGGTTACAGGCCAATCAACGACTTACTTTAATTACTTGGTAAGCATTCATTAGATTTTATACTCGGGACAACGAGAGCAGAAAAAAACATCAAGAGTCGTATATAAAATGATCAAGATCCTAGGATAAGTGTAACCGATTACAAAATTCCCAATATCTTCTTGTAATAACGCGTCAAATCATCGCCTGTGTCACAGAATTTGTTCAATTGCACTATGACCCCGAAACAAGAGTCTCGTCTCGAATGAGAAAGAAGTCGATCAGTACCGCAAAATATTGTCATGGGATCGGCACGTGAAATGATGGTGTGTATGATCATGTACCTATACCTGAATATCAATATACGCGTGTCTATAATATATAGCGTATGGTATAGGTATGCGTATCTTCTCACCTGTGGATACCACCACATAAATAGTTGGTCCTTAGTTACACAGGGAGATGATGGTGGATGAAATTTGGAGAGGTGTTCGCGGCGGCATGGCATGGTATGGCATGGCATGGCATGGTCAGCCTGCGTCGAACCCGTCGTTTCTCTTGCTCAGATAGCCGGTTGGCCCGCTGGCCCTTGCCGAGTCACCGTGTAATGACGGGCGGCCTGTCAGTCCTCTACGGGGCCCGTCCAGGTCCCGGGTTTGGGATAGCTAAAGCGGCGAGAAGCAGACACGGACACCAAGAGCGGCAATATCTCGAGCGTCATCTCGATGCGGTCCAGCGTGCGGCACCAGGATCGTACAGACTGGAATTGAGGATATCTCCTCGACAGCCGCTTCGTCGACAACCGTCTACCCCATACCATATATACCTATCTTCGTGGAATCGACAGGACGTTTGGCATTTTAAACTGGACCAAAACTTATGCCTACTATGCCCGATGATGTAACATATCTGCTAATATATGAATTCTGATCTTGACACATGAAAATATCATTTCATACCTACGCGTATGCCTAAGTATTTCGTGTATTTAGGAACCTCGAATCACAAGTCAGTGCCGATGATGACCTGTATCCCACTGCAGTGGGAAACGTTCCCTGCAGGATTTACAGGATTCAGTTTTATTCCCTGAGAATAAATATTGTACACGTAGGTACAAACTAGAAAGAATGTATAACGTCAAACGTTCTGACAGAAAAAGGCTTGGATTTTTGTTCCATTTCTCGATTTCGTATATGCATAATCACAAAAGGGATCCGCTTACCTTAGTTTTTCCTGAAGAATCTCTGCGGCTGTATAGACAAGCTTACCTGAATGTTTGATGATTTTCTGACCACTCTGTGCAACGAGTATTGTAACAGAGTACCTAGACATCTCATTGTATTCTATTCACAGCTTTGTGAACAGATAATTTGATCTTCGTTTGACCAAGGGTGCAGCTTAGTTTAATGAAGATTTTTTCTTTTTTCTTTTTTGATACCATCCCTTCAGTGCTGTACATGTCCAGGTGAGAAAAAAAGAAAAATTGAGTACTAAGAAAAAATAAAAGAATGAAATCAAAATCAGCCGACAATCGTATAATAAACTTATCGCGTAAATCAAACTCACAGTCTAGTCGTTCCGAGTTGTCTAATATTTTCAAGATATCTGTGCATCATTCGAGTCACGTGAAGAGGGGCCCCACGTGCATTAAGTGATTTTGGTGAAACCCCCTTGGCCAAAGCCTCGTACTTCTGGGTCCGCGTTTACCTGTGCCATAAGGCAACGTACGTAGATAGTAAATACGCGCGGACACAGACGAAGAAGAGGAGGATGCGGGCCGCGGATGGAGAGGTGGGGCATAAATCAGAGGCACAACAGCGTGGTTTATTAACTACATCCATCGTTTATTCGTCAGACAATTTATTCACCAGACGCACCCACGCACTGCACGCGCGCAGGCATGAGGCAGTCTACAAACTCACGCACGCAATGCAAGCACGCGCGGTCAACGGGTGGGAAAAATTTATAATTTTAAGTAATTGTTGTGTTGTTTTTATTTTCAGTATTGGTTTTTTGTTTCATTCAATTTATTTATTCAATTTATTAGTTAATCTATATCAATTTTTCATCGTCGATCACATAAGCTCCCCGAAAAAATATAGCAGCCGTCACATTTAGCGTAATCGCGTATATATATAGATACCCACGCGACTATATAATAATAATATAAGAATTATTTATCAGTGTAAAGAATTACCCGGATTGAAAATATATATAACCTACTGGCGTATTTTTTTCCAACAACATTCGGAACCTGCACCTCGACTATTTGCAGGCGTGAACGCCCCATAAATAACTAATTGTTGCGGTTGAATTGCATCCATAAAGACCAACGACGCCGCGGACCCTCCGCGAGTCCCGACGACCAAAGGTATAAATTATGCCCACGGGACTCACGGGCCAACCAAGTCCACCTCGCAGCTTATAAGGCCCTGGACGAACCGAAGTATGTACGAACTTTAAACAAGCCCATATCCATTGACCCGGGATTATTATTTGCCTTGATTAGTTCGCATGTATGTATATCGTATACCCATATATGCATACGTATACCCAAATGGCTTGAATAAGACTTCGCGATTTTCTCATGCATGGACATGGCTCCGGAAATTGCATGTGTTCTGAAGAGTTAAAGACACATGACATGAAAAGACATGAAGTTCGCGTGACTTTTCTATATTCATATTCTTGACCGAGGAAAACACCATATGCCTCGCTTTCTGAATTAGGAAATAATTCATCAATGTGATGATCGATGATTAATAAAACTGCGCGTTTTAGTCTCGATTATATATTAATACACCGCATGTGGGTTGAATCTCCGTTTCAGAACGTGAAAAGTTCTAACTATAAGAGTAAAAAGATTATGAATGGTATATCTCTTATCCCGGAGATGAATCTTCTAAGAGGAAGTACGAATTGAGCACTCAATTATTGCGTATCGGAGCTATCGGCGCTGTCACACCCAAGAAACGAATAATATTTTCCAACATTTAGTGGTCCGAGAGATCGGTGGTCGCGCGTGGGCGTTCATGAATGGGACTCACGCTGGGTCCTATCTTCCATCGCACTCGCATGCACGCACCTCGTGGTATTGTATATACCATACCCGTTTTATGCATATACATATACATACATATATACATATAATGATCGCCTGAATAAGTAATGCCAGTTTTATACCGGGTGTTCAAACGTCGCTCCAAGGCTCCAAGGGTCTAAGGCACGAGACAACGTGCGCAGGAAACCCAGACCTCGAGATATACATAGTGTAGCTGGTTACACAGCCGCCTTAAGCAAGGCGGGGGTTCTTGACTAATAGGTCGAGTCAGGTGCCACTGCGTCGTGTCCGGACCTCCAACGGTTCCGAGAGACCCGTGTTCCAAAATGTTTCGAACAAACGACCGGATTAATTTTTCATTACCTTTTTCCAAAGGTATTTCTTAGGTAGTACCTATGAAAATTCCTTGTCTGTTTTCGAGGAATAGAAATTGCATCAATTTTCGTTGTATACTGTAATACATTGATTTTTCATCCGGTAGAAGAAAATTTTTTTTGTTTCCTCTTACGATTCATTGAGTTTCGTAGAGTCCGATGTTAGAGGAACGCGGGTGGCACCTGGAGGTCCGTTTACCTGTAGACAACACGGATTCCTCGTGTCCCTAAAATTTGTCAAACGTTCTGGTTACCCCGGTGGCCGCGGCAAGAAGTGGTAGCGATTACTTAAGCAGTAAGCTCGTTAAGTTCGACAACATTCCACTCGGCATTCGTAGCTATTATTCCCTCAAAGATATGTGCAGCGAGCGAGTAGGTAGGTAGGTAGGTATATAGGATGCGATATAAGTCCCCGTGCTTCCAACGACCTCCTGTAGGGGGCCCTAGACTAGCGCGAAGTATTTACTCGCGAGGGCATTTGGTAGGTCAAAAATCGAGTGTTCTCCGGTTATGTTAAACTTGTCGTTAAAGGATGAGATACTAACTGGAACCAGTCGTAAAGCCAAACCAACGACGAAACTGCCTTGGGCCAGAGACTCCCGCTGTGACCAGGACGGCCGATTACTCCGCGAAAAAATGATATTTCATAAACTCCCAAGTCCGGTTACACGTGCATACCTATATATACATACTATATAAAATACCTGCACCTACATCCTTGTGGGTATTCCGTACAAATATGATATAAATACATAAATACATAAGTACATAAATATATATAGGTATATATTGTTATATACTTATATCCAGAATCTTTGCCGATATAAGCTGCGGATTGAAAGAAAAAAAGAAAAAAAAAGAAAAACAACGATTCTTCCGTCATATAATTAATTTTTCATTATATAGCCATACAGTATATCGTTGCTGAGGAAAACGTCGCGTGGGTGTTTCGAACTCTAAGTTCTTAGTCAAAATGTGTCAGCTGACTATTTCTTTTTTTTTTTCACAATTATATTGTCTTTTTTTGTTATTTATATTACTTTTTTTCTTCTTTTTGCCCTTTTTTTTTGTTATTTTTTGTTATACCTTATACTTTATATATAATCACTATTCCCCCGTCGACTCATTCGATTCATTCCCTTATATAGGTACACAAGTCTACTAGACGTATCGTAAATGCTACAGGAATGTTTCAACAAATTTTTATATTATATAACCGCATATATTCAGCTGGTATATAATATTTAATAATAATAATAATAATAATAATAATAATAGTTATATATAGCAATGATCATGAAAATAATAAGTAATAGGTGTAGGCATATAATAACATAATATAGCAGGAATAATATTGATAAATGATGTGAAAATATATCAATGAGAATCAATATTAATATTAATAATAATAATAATAATAATAATAATAATAATAATAATAATTATTATTATTCAAGAATCCTAAATTGAGTTTATGTTTATGTATAATATGTATAGGATAATTGTTGGTATTTACAAATTAGGTACCTCGGGAAACCGTGGCCGGTGATAGATCGAATAATATGTGCCGTATTATGTGTGTGTAATATATATATATATATATAACTATTAGCTATATTTATATAACTAAAAACATGGGTTAATAATTGAAATGTACAATATACATAGTATAATGATAAGGATGATAATAATAATAATTTTATCAACGATAATTTGTGCACTTTCGATATTTGCTTGAGTTTTCCTAGATAATGATATACCCTAACTTTTTATACGATATTAATGACTTGGTGAGCTTATTACTCGTGTTTGTTTGTTTTTTTTTTTTTTTTTTTATTTTTCATTTTTTTTTTTTCATTTTTTTTTATTTTTTTTTTTAATACGACTGGCAGTATTTTAGGGAGGCTGGGCGATCTCCGCGAGGACCACGCGCGAGGAGGCTATACGGCTGTGCTTTTATTTACATTATAATGATTAGAGGAAAGGTGGGAAATTTGGTGGTATTGGGAATCCGAGGAGATCGGTAATGTCGGCTATAATCTATATGCGTATGGGCATCAGAGGTCCTCAAGGTGATGGTGGCATCGAGGAATACCGTCTTGGTGGAGGTCTCCAAGCCTCCTCCGGGTAGTGATACCTGAAACAAGAAAAGAGAATAAAATTTCTTTAACTAATATCAATGATTGATATTTAATATAAACGGTGAAAAAATTTGATGAAAATATCGAGCCTGTGACACCCGCGCTCGTCGATAAGAAACACTTTTCTCATCCCGAAGAGGGTCTACGCTGTAGGTAGCTCGTTCCTGCGTTACCTTAGGGAGCGCCCGGGTAGACATTTAACATATGGGCAGCTACCCGGGTTATTAATGCGCCAGGAGTACCGGACTCGGGTTCCGATGCCGTGGGTCGACTACGCGGGATCTGGTGTGCGGGTCCAGGACCGTCGAGACGCTACCGCGGGTCTGTGCAATGGCCACCCGGGGGCACGTAACGCGACACTCGAACTACACGAATACCACGGAGCTGGGGACCCCGGGCGCCTATCACCGACGGAGTTATGTCTTCCTGTCCACCGGTGGCTAATTAATATGTGTTTAGGGTGGAATGCACGGCGCGGGTGGTGGACGTGGTGAGTACTACGTGCTCCCTGCAGGAAAACCCTTACCCTGCACCTTTCATCCGGGATCGAGAGGACTGCACCCCGCGTACTGTATAAACGTGCGTTTTTTCGTCCCCCGGATTTCGACTCTACAGTCGAAAATCAAAAGTCTATAGAGTCTAGACGGCGAGGAAAGGGTTGTGGTTAATATTAATGAGACGAGCATCCCTTCAAACCACCTCACACCAATAATCGAACCCCGTTTTTGGTATTTGTAGATTTGATCATTTTCGAATTTATATTTGGAGACGGTCTAGCCCATGGGAACATTGAAATTTGAATATGACCGAATTAGGGACCACCCTAGTGGGTCCAGCTCGAGTTTGGAAAGCTCAATCTCTATATTTGGAATACCTTATTCAGAATACGATGTATAAATGAGAACACTCGCGGTAGCACGATATATCTGACAATTAGCTCAGAGAATACAATAAACAATTCAAGGGATGGAAATACCTCGACTACCTATGGTGCAGCATATCGTGGGTATTGTAATTTCTACGGAATTAGGTTTGCGACCCCTAGTCGATCGGGAACGAAGCTTGGCTATTATTGATTCGCTACTCTATCAGCGGTCTATGCGATAAGAATGATCATTACTTGATCGCGGGTTGATCACCGGGCGATAAACACGGAATCGAAGCACTGCAACCATGAACTAGGAAATAGCGCGTAATTCTAGAGAATCGGTGAGTTCGCGAATGGACTATTCGCCGCCGAAACCTGCAGGGTTGGAATTATATGAATTCGAATTTAAATTCGAATCGACACGCGATGCGTCCTGGCTCGTTACTCCCCACGATGATGCATGGCCGGTGGCACGATGTCCTGGGGCGTCCGGTAGCCGGTCAACTAACACCCGTTTGGTCCGAGGCGCACACAGACGCAAGAGCTTCGACGAAACTTCGAAACGCGTTTATACACTCACGCCTGTGTGCCGGCCCAAGTAATAATGAGAGATCTTAGATACTGGCGATATTAATTGTGCGCATCGTGTGTTGCACGATGCTACCGACTTACCCCGATCCTCTGAGGCGATAGAAGAAGATACGCCGTGAGAGATACGGCCCCGAGGTACGACCGGGACCAGGTTTTATTTATTTCTTACCTACTATACCCACAACGTGCCACGCGCACCTGTAAAACTTTTAATTCGACGTATTTTTCTTACCGACGCCATATTAGATTTCTCGAACCGCAGAGCTATGAGGGGAAACCTCTTCTCGATCAAATATGATTTAAGGATGAAATTTACGAACGCAAGTATACCTAGGAAGTATCGCTACCACGGAACGTCGGTCAACGTCCATTCGCGGCCTTTAAGCTGCAGGACAGAATTTCGAATTGGGCGTAGGCTCGTCCCTTGGCGAGTTGCCGGTGTCCCTTTGCCAGATAAAAGAGCCACTTTGAAGATACGATCTCGAAACAAATTACAAGTCCTTCTGCAGGGTCTCCCTGGTCTCCTCTACGCCCGCCTCCTTCTTGCCAACAGTTGGATTAAAATAATCACTACCCGTTAGCGAAGGGAGGGACGACGAGGCTCGGGGGAGTCGTTGAAGCTGTGTTTTAAATTAATACCAACAAGCTCTTATCGGAAAATCAAAGGAAGGCGAAGGGGACGTCCAGATAAAAAGTGTTGATGACTTTCGGTTCGGATCTGTAGCCCAGACTCCATGTACCTACCGCTAGTGGAAAACCTTATTCGCCAGTTTCGGCTCCATCCAAGAACACGCGCCATCTGCGCAAGGGGGAAGGATCCATTTTTAACAAATTGCCAATTAACGTAATGGATCTTGCAAGGTTATTGCGCTCGCGCAACCTTTCCACAGACGATAAGATAAAGGCTGAACCTGGCGCGGTGGGCCATCTAACGAAATGGAAATTGGTCGACAAAAAGAGACAGAGACAGAGAGAGAGAGAGAAAAAGTCAGAACGTCATTGTCTATCGAAAATTTGCCCAGTATCAAATCTTCTAGAATTTAATATCCGCGGCTATTTTCTGACAGATCCTCAAAGTAAATGATTGCCTTATCAAAATGAAAAAAAGAAAAAGAAAAAAAAATACGATAAAGAAACTGGCTTTTTATTTGACCCGATAAACACTATGCGATGACTCTGACGCAGCTCTCTGAAGAGATCCGCGGATCTAATCGTAATAAAAGAAAAAAAGCAAGTAGAAACATCGGGCAAAAAGGGAAAAGAAGAGAAGAGAAGAGAAGAGAAGAGAAGAGAAGAGAAGAGGAGCTTGGCTCAGTTCTGGTCCGTCGATCCGTCGGTCTATCCGGCTTACGGTAACACCCGTCCGGCCGCAATTTTATCATCCGGCTAACCAGGTGGGTGGTTGGGTGGTTGGCGGAGGCCCGGTTCGCCAGGGTTTCCAATTTTCTTTCCTTCTCTTCTCTTTTTTCTTCCGCCAGGCAGGCAGAACTCAATCTATGTCTCATCGCGGATTACCAGGATTTCAAGAACGAGAAGACGGAGGCGGAGGCGGAGGTGGAGGTGGAGGCAGAGACGAGCTAGGAGAGTGCCTGCCAAGATCCCTTCAATAAAATGGCGTGGTGGCTGCAGCTTCCGTTTTCTCTTTTTCTTTTTCATCTTACGTGTTTTATCTCTCATTCTACTCAGAGAAAATAACCTAATATCCCCTGCAGCTGCCACAGACGACAATAATTGAATCCGGTGTCGTGTTCACGTCGCACTTATGTCTTTCATATACCCGCAATACTGAAGATATTACAGAGATATTATAGTCTCTGGTTTTGGTCCGAGTCAAATCTGCAGATGACAGAAAACAGCTGATATTCCATATTCTGAACGCATTGAGGAAGATGAATAAACAGAAATCTATGCTTGAACTATCGCCTCTATATGAATCCGAGATGCTTTCCCACGATGAACTTGGTCCAGGTTCTAGAAATCGCGAGCTTTTCAAACATGAAGAAGACTGGACGGTGGCCAAAAGGTTTTGGAACAGAAATATCCACAGAATTGTTGGGCAAAGTCGCGTTTCGCGATACCGTAAAGAGACGCAGTGAATCAAAATACACCGAATAATATTCAGCTGAATATATTTCGGCTCGAATGATCGTTGAAAACTTAGAAATCGCGGTGTGGGTAGCTGAAATTTTAATTTCTGTATTCAACTATACCTATAATCCCACAAAGATGATAAATCCGCTCTGAATCAATCCGCGCGACAAAACGTCCTGATCTAACGATTCGGGTACGAATTGACACGCGCAAATATAAAGGGGCTTCCGGGAGGTTTTACGACGATAGAAACCGCGTACATCATCAGGGCTTCGCAATAAAATCAAACGCAACAACACTCAGCGGTGAGAATACCCTGTCGTAAGGTACGATCCGGGTAAGCCGTGACACGTGTATGCGCGGGCCCTTCCACTCTTATCCAGGAGTCAAACCCTACAACGTCGGGTCGCACCGAGATCAAAGCACTTTTTGGTCATCTCTAAATCGGTCCTCTGCACTCGCAAAACGAATGTTACAATATAATAATGCAATTGAGCTTCCGACGTGTATACCGTTGTTTCGTGAGAGAGTATTTCCGGATTGAACGGCCGGGATTTCAAGAAATATATGACAGAAATTTTCTTCTCCACGAATCTCAGGTCTTGGCGGCGTGTTAGAGTCGTGGGAGGATGGAGCAGCAGGTCGTAGAAGAACCTTGTCGAAAATATGACATTACATTAAAATGAAGAGAAAACGGTGAAAAAATAAAATAAAATAATAATCTAGTATATTATAGGTATAGGTATATGTATGAGCGGAGAACGCGACACTGCTGGTCTAATCCTCTTACAGAATCCACAAAAAAACGTATTTCGTTCTCTGACGAGAGGAGGACTAAGGGTGGCGCTCGGGATCCGATGCAAAATAATAATCCGCGAAATAATTGGCGTAAGAAGCTTCCGTGCCCACCGCCACATCAAAGCAAACCTTCTTTTTATCAGACTCGATCTCGACGTCAATTTCAATGATTAATTTTCAATTGCGACTTAATTATGTGGGAGCTAAGCCGTAACTCGTCCGATTGACGAGGGTGCAGGTTCGGTTGTGGGGTGGGCATAAAGCGACCGGACAAAAAGAGAATGTCACCGCGTCTCTAGCTCAGCGAATAAAGGAACTCCTGGGCGACCCACCACAGAGTAGAAACCTGGGGTTGAAGGGGGGGTGGGGTATGGTCCATTGGGGCGATCGAGATGATTACACGGGCCACGTGATTAGATGGCCTCGTCCAGAGGTCTGTTCGACAGTTCATCTCATCCTTACGTCACCGTATCTATAACCACGTGTCGTTACGTCATATTCCGTTTACGTATCGAACTTGATTGACGTATTGACTACGATTGGTCTAAATCAACCTATAATGCATAGTATATATCGCGATAATGAAAATCGGAAGATTTGGATACGAATGTCTCTGTAAAATTGGAGAAAATGAAAGTGATATGAAGATTACGTATTGTTTTTCACATCTTGGGTTAATAATTTTCCCATGACGTTAGTTAATGGTCGAACTATCACTGTTATACCACGCGTCGCATGTTTGACCTGCAGCTAGTAATTATAATTGACTATAAGTTATCGACGGTCAGACTACGTCAGTCTGGACACACGTCGATTCCGATCGTCCATTGAGTCGACAGGTGCTAAGCTATTGCCTGTACGTATATAATACAACGTGCGATAGCGGTCAGCGATATCGTATTATGTTATGAACGCGCGGAAACAGGCTTTAGCGGGCGTGTCTTGTCAGTTTGGTATAATTAGCGATCAGTAATTAACAGACAACGTAGTATCGGGTGTAGAGAAGCGGAGTAAACCTTTCGAGATGAGTTAATAGCTAGTTAATTAATTTTATCACAATAATACGTAACCGATATCAAATATACCTGTATATACTACGTTCAGAGATTTCTCCAAGCTTGTACGTATTAGGTATACACTAAGGATTTGGAGCGATTGATTTTAATTCAATCAAATTAACGAACCAATCGCTTTGTCCAATTTTCAAAGACAACAACGTAACTACCTACTCCGATTGCCGGACGATCGGATCGGATGATACGAACGTCGGTGAGTCTTCAAAGATTTTTTTTCATATTTTAATTGCGATGATATAGAATGTCGGTAAGTATCGAGTGTGTACAGAACCGGAGAAGGAAACACAATAGCCAATTTGAGGTTGCGGTTGCGGACTTTCGGCTCAAACATACGATTTTGTCTTCTTCACTGGGTAAATCGAAAGATGCGGTTTACTCGCCCGTCAATCATCAAGCTTTTGCGTTTAATTAATGTCAAACACAATTAGTCCTGACGATAGTGTAGTACGCCTCGAGCTATTTCGGCTTGTTAAATTTCGTTACGATTAGTATCTTCGTATAGGTACAATATATAGCCAGGGCTACGTAGAGCTAATTGGTTCACCTCACCCCACTACATCCCATTTTTTAAATCTAAAGTAAAAAAAAGAAAGTAAAAAATAAAATATGCATCCGCTAGTAAATAATTTCAATGAAATATTATAAATTGATGAAAAATTGCGAATAATAAGACTCTCAGCTTGTGGGGTAATTCCGAGGGGGTAACCACTTCAAACTTGTGTGTCCCATCTATTTCACATTCAAAATCATTTCATATGATTTCACAACTATTTCATATCATTTCACAGGCATTTCACAAGCATTTCATACCATTTCACGAGCATACTATTCCATACCATTTCATACCATTTCATACTATTTCATACCATTTCATACCATTTCATACTATTTCATACCATTTCATACCATTTCATACCATTTCATACTATTTCATACCATTCCATACCATTTCATACCATTTCATACTATTTCATACCATTTCATACCATTTCATACTATTTCATACCATTTCATACTATTTCATACCATTTCATACCATTTCATACTATTTCATACCATTTCATACCATTTCATACCATTTCATACTATTTCATACCATTTCATACTATTTCATACCATTTCATACCATTTCATACCGTTTCATACCATTCCATACCATTTCATACCATTTCATACTATTTCATATCATTTCGCGATCATTTCAAAAGCATATCATACCATTTCACGAGCATACTATTTTATACCATTTCATACCATTTCGTACCATTTCATACTATTTCATACCATTTCGCGATCATTTCACAAGCATTTCATACCATTTCACAAGCATACCATTTCATACCTTTCACACTATTTCGCGATCATTTCATACCATTTCACAGGCATTTCACGAGCATTTCATACTATTTCACAGGCATTTCATACCATTTCACAATCATTCCAAACAGTTTCAGACCATTTCAGACCATTTCAGACTATTTCAAACCATTTCACAATATTTCAAGATAAGTTTATACCATTTCATATCTAACTGTCCCAACTATTTCACGAGTAGTTACCCCCTCGGGTAATTCCTGACCATGCAACAGTGGAATCTGCGGGTAAAAAAGGCTTACTTCTGAAATGAGCCACGGAGAAACCCCTCTGAGGCAAAGCTGGTCTAAACACACGCCATTATACGCACCCGACAACCGGCTCCCTCGGAATGTCTTCTTTAGAAACGTGGGTGATATATAAGACGACATTTTTTGGCAATAAACAGTCGGTGAGATCGAGCCCGACCCTGGTCGCAGTTAGCGGAGGCATTAGGGGTGAATTATTTTGGCTACCCCGTAGAAGAAGAAAAAAGAAAAAAAGAAAAAAAAATCACCTAAATCACACCCGGGCATCCCGATGCCGTCGCGACGCCTCGCGATTCACGATTGCCTATGGCTCGTGGAACGTATATATATACGATATCTTGTCACTCGGATTGCGGCATAGGCAGTTTAGCCCCTGCGGCACTGCGAGTTCTCTTGCCATTTTTTTCGTTCAAATTTTTTTTTTTTTTTTACAATAGATTTTAGCTGTAGATATTTGGAAAATTTATGAAACGTATAGGTATATAAGCCCCACATATACTATACTATTTATACAATATGTATACATAGGTGTATATACCTATATGATCGGTAGAAAAATTCTGAATGCATGCCGTGTTTTCCGGTATGTAGAAGCCGGTTAAGAAATTCAGTGAACGTACTAGAGAGAGCCGAGGTTCTTGAGTTGTG
The DNA here is from genome assembly GCA_963992785.1 of Tenthredo livida. Lineage (NCBI taxonomy): Eukaryota > Metazoa > Arthropoda > Insecta > Hymenoptera > Tenthredinidae > Tenthredo > Tenthredo livida. The sequence continues at coordinate 24,836,589 of OZ023065.1, forward strand.
ATTTTTTTTCTCTTTTTTTCTTCATTTTTTTCCTTTTTTTTTTTATCTCTAGAAAATAAAACAAACCCTCGAGTAAAAATTGCTGGGAAAAGAAATTACTTTCTCTTTTGTATTTCGGTATCTCGCGCTCGGCAGTGGGTGCGCTCACCGGGTACCTATCCGCGTTGGGCGCTTGTGGATGCTGGAGGGCCGCGAGAGGTAGATTCGAGGGAGGTTTATCTCGCTCATCCTCATTAAAACCTCCACCTTCTCTTCCCCTTTCCATACTTTTCCCTCTACCGTTTCCCCTCCTCTTCACAGTTTCCTTCAGCACCCCTATATACGTATATATACTTCGGGAGTTCCACACTTCTACCCTTCGTCAAGCATCTCCATCGCCAACCTGCCGTAGCACGCTCTATTAATTAAAAACGAGGCGCGCATTCCGCAGAAAAATACTGGTCAGTGAGGGTTGGAAAAACAGAATTCGACGACGCTAATGACGCGAATTTATTTAATATCATTTTATTTTCACGCTTAACGAGTCGAGTAGAAATTATTAACTAACAACTTTTAAACACCTACATACACATACCTGTACCTACCTATATAACTGTACCTATATATCTATTCGATCAATACGATCTCTCAAAATCTATAATGTAATACAACAAATACAGACGTGTGAAACACATCGCTCATCAATAATTCATCACCATAATCAACCTCAATCATCAGTTTCAATCTGTATTCGGTACTAATCTAACTCCCCCCCCCCCCCCCCCCCCCCCAGGGTACATAAGTGTACGTTTATACGCAACCGATGATATAGGGGATTGATCGATCGATCATTTCTTGATAGTCGATTTTTTAAAATAATTTTCGCAGAAACAGGATTTGAACTGTTTTGAATGAATCGATCGTATAGCTCTGAAGTCGATGATTGTAATTCGGGAAATAATTATCGCTTGACAATTCGGATTTTGGTATGACCCCCAAGTCAGGAATGAGAAAATCTTTCATCTCAGATAAAGTCCGACTAAAGATCAGAAAGATTCAAGGTGAGGTCCAGACAGGAGTACAAAAACGTCGTGGGGTTTTCTCCATCGCTATAACAGCTGGAGGCATGGCGAGCACGAAACGAGAGAGATAAAGAGAGCGAGGGTGAACAAGGGAGAAAGCGAGAGAACAGAGGGTGAGAGGGTGTTGGCTAAAACAAAGGGCCGGTCCCAGGATGGTCGATAGTCTGGAGCCGCCAATCAGGCGAGACCTGGAGCAAGCCGCCCTCGCGACGTCCCGAACTACCCCAGAGCCCAAGGGACGCTTGTGGAGCGCCTCTGCGTCTCCAGGGCGACGGCGGGCGCCCTCGTCGCAAGGGGGGTCGGACTTTCATCATCTATATGTACCACGAGTGAATCTGGGAGCGAGCGTCTCTTCACGAACCAATTTTGAGGCCCGAAAATTTTCCGACAAAATTTTCAAACGATTTTCAAATTCTCGTGCGAATCGCGTATACGCGTAGGATTTATATGCATGGTTTTATCTCTGCTCTAAAAAAAAAAAAAAACACCCCATATCTTCAACCACTGGTAAATTCTACCATCTGCGCGATACGTCGTCCAACTCCAGCATGGCGTCGCGTCGCTGGAACGAAGTCTCCGCGATAAAGTGGCTCGATTAGATTCTCTCCGCGCTGATACCCCTTTTAGAGCAAGTCACTACGGCATTGGTCGTTGAGTAAACTGGCCATTGGACGCCGGACATTATCGGACACCCAGAGTCCAGACCGCAGCCCGAAGGTCTACGACTTGAGCTTATCTCATCGGTTTCCTGCGACGTACCTATACACCTACTGCATTGCTTCTAATTTTCACCGCTTCTCGTTGTTCCTAATAATTCCACGTACTCGTTGAAACGGCGAGAAATTTTCAGCCTCCCTTATATCATTCGGTGGATTTCGCGCCTGCGTGCGAATCCGCGATGCCAATGTAGGCTGTAAGGCAGGTAGTATAGGTACCTATATGAGAAATGAATATTCCTGGATCGGGATTTCACACGTCAACGAGTGCAGCCAGTGTGCGGAGGCGTCAGCCCAGAATGATTCGGTGGAGTCGGTGCAATAGCAACCCCATCGAGAAATCCCTGGGGATGGTGGTATGGTGTATACGCACGCGTGCGCGCGATATACCCGTCCGCCTGAATAGTTGCAAACACGGTTTACTATTCTCCAAAGAGTTAACAACGACTACAATTATCAGCACAAACAACACCCATGTACCTATATGTACACGTGCACTGCACTCTTGCGGATCTCCTCACCCCTCAGACTTGACAGTATACTCCCACAGCTGGGGGATTATACGAGTGGAGGGTTTTATTATTATTTTTACACTGGATCTTAATATAAATACTCGTAATATGAAACGTGGATACCAATCGCGAACACACACCGCGGGGTTTGGGGAATCGCTTTCTGCCTGTCACAATTAGTTGCGTTTAATTTCCCGCTACAGCCCTTCTAATTAATATTCGTACCCGCAACGATGTAATCTTCCAAAGCCATATACCCCGCGGGTTTCTGTACTATGCAGGTGTATGTATACATACGAGCCCTCGAGCGAATTATATATATAGTCTCTCGGGTTTATTTATTCCCTTATATTATATATTCGTACATTTTATCGGCTCATATACACCGAAGAAACGAATAAATTTTTTAATAACGAGTATTCGCGCGCTTATCAACGCGCTCGAGCGTCTGATTGGCACAATAGCCGTCATCGAGAAACCGCGGCGCGGCACGGCGCACGGGCGTTCTGCAGCGGGGAAAGTAGAGGACGGGTAAACGGGGAAGAGGTTTCCACTACCACTGTAGGTAATTATTTTTCCGAGGGTGAGAACTCCTGTCTCTGACAGCTCAAACTCCCGAGTTCGACCTGACGGAGACGAGGCACTCCGCGTTTCCAGTCGTCGAGGGCTCCCCCGGAGACAAAGACAAACGTCACTGGCAAGCATCTCAATCCGTTGGCTAGTCCGGTCGACTGAGCCCGACAACCGGATATGGTCTTCTGGGCGTACCGATGTCCTTCGTTTCATGCCAGAATTATTCTACTCGCTGAGCCAAGCTTCGCTTCTGGTTTCATTTCATTTCATTTCATTCCATTTTATTCTATTTCATTTTGTTTCCTTTCCTTTCCTTTCCTTTCCTTTCTTCTCATTTCATTTCATTTCATTCGACAGCCGCAGCCTATATATTACATCGCTGATTATAGATTATCGTCAATTTGCGTAAGTCCATCCTGAAATGCGATTCCCTATCCGACACCGGACGACCGCGTGAGAAGTTTGCGAATTTTCGATACCATGTAGTACGTACAGTATCATGTTCGACGGAGACTTGGGTCGCGGTTGGTGTAGGTATATATTGGTGGAAGTCCTCGAATGAAACTCGAGGTTTTTAGAAATTGAGTAAAAGTTACTTACGCCACTTTCACTTTCAGGGGTTCTTTGAAATCGTATAAATTTGACCACTTTACCTCCGCGGCATGGGACGTAGAGTTGTATATACGGAAGGAAAATCAACAGTAGAGTGATTCGAGAATTTGAACTGCGTAATAGCTGTTGGTCCATTAACCAGCCTCTTCAATTCTTCTTTTTTCAACACAGCATACCCAGTTGACTGTTTGATCGGAGGTCCGCCTCCACTTTGGATCAGACTAAATTCAACCAGGGCCTCTAATTTCTTTAGTCACAGACGATTGCAGTCTCTTCCAAGAATCGTTTTCCCACCCACAGATCAACCAGAGATTCTATCCGATCCTTCGTATCGGATGTATAGGTACGGGCTGATGCAAAGTGCTCTCGTCTTTTTTACTGGCATATTTTAATCGTGCGGATAGTTACCGTGGCAAAAAATTATACCTTGGTATAATGTAAGAACAAATAAAGGTACCTATACGCTGTGATCACCACGGCACGTTTCTCATTTTAGGTTTAATCGCACTACCATTCATGCATCAATTTAATTGTATATTTCTCGCCTCTGTATCTAAAAACCGTTTATCTCTTCAATGCGCAGAAAGTTGATGCAAAAAACAAATACTGTGCAAATATGGTAAAGTACATACACGCGATACATTTTTCGCTCAGATTATTTCAAAAGTATATATTCTGAACGTGTTATATTTCGCGTATGTAATTTTTACATCGATGAATGGCTAAGTGATATTGTAGCATTACGAAGGATTCTATATGGGTTTGAATCAGCGGAGAACTGTCAGAAGTTATTAATATCAAATTTTGATATTCGTACGATATAGCGTCAATCATTTATTTTCATATGTCTAACGAAGAGTAAAATTTTTCCTTTCATTTTTTTCTCTTTTTTTTCTCTTTTTTTTTTCAAGAATTAGAGCCGCGTTGTTGCAGAGAGACTGTCTGCTATAGTAGTAGCATGAGATTTATATTCGTTGTAGCTTCTGACGAAAATCAATTTACTTTTTATCGGTCGTTTAGAGCTGCAGGAGGGACTCGGTGTGGACTGACGTGTCTCTGATGAAAAAACGTTTCTACCGTTAACCTCAGATATATGGAGTTGCCTCGGGCGGTAGTGAAATATTACCGAAATTAATACAAAAGTTAAAGCATAGCAATTTTTTTTATTTTTAATTTTTTTTTTTTTTTTTTTCAATTTTTTTTAATTTTTTTCCATTTTTTCTTTATACGACCTCACCACCACGCGGTTTCTTAAAACAAACAATAAGATGAAACTCGTTCCACCGTAACTGGCTGTCAGGAAAAAAGCAGTGGTCCTCATCTGAATATTTTGGAGAAAAAAAATGAATAATTATAATTATAACATTATTCTACAGACACTTGACATATATACTATACCGTGACAATCAGGTGAAACCGAATGGACCGATCCCCCACCCGGCGGATAATTCGTATTTTTATGGGGTTAGCCACTCGTTGCGCTGAAAAATCCCTAGGGTTATTTGGCCACGAGGTCGATGCAACAAAACACCCTGAGGATTTTCAGTGCAACGAGTAGCTATCCCCATAAAAATACGAATCATCCGCCGGGTGGGGGATCGGTCCATTCGGTTTCACGTGATTATCACGGTATATACTATATATATATATATACGCATGTAGCAGCCTCAGATAATTTTCTACCTCCGCACACCGTTCCTTCCTCCATAAAAATCTCAATTTTTATCCTTTCTCTCCGAACAATGTACACCTGGGATGAATAATTTTTCTGACAGCCGAGACGATGTTAATTGTAATCATTAGCGGACTCAATTTTTCATGTTATACTTTAATGCCCAGAGATTAAACCCTATAAATAGTCTTCAAAGAATTTTTGCATATTTAAAGACAGAATTGGGAATCCTGAACTATACTAGTCAGCTTTTTAAGGCTAGCGGATTCGTTCAACGTTTATAAGATAATATTATAAACTGCGAAATATCCTCATGTTCCGTAATTATACGAATATATTGGCAACTATTCGATACATGGTTAATGGTCTTCAGGGCAGAGGTGATTTAGGAGTGGCTCCGCGCCGCGAACGATGACTCTGCTCGAACCTGTGGGCAGTGGCAGTTATCAGTGTGGCGGTTCAATTTCTGGCATCAATTAAAAAGTGACACGAAGCGAGGAAAATCGGTAATTAACAGAGCGGCTTGTCAGTTGCTCAGTTAGCTGCCAGGCTCCTGTTCTCTCACTTGAAAAACTTGTTTTTATCGACAACGAATTCTCGATTTTTGGTAGAAAAAAAGACCAAAAAAAAAAAATGAGAAATACAGAAAAAGGAATCCTCTATCCTTTAATCAAAAATTTGACATCGTAGTTGTCGATGAAGAGCCGAGAATATAATGATCGGTGTGTAAACGAAATGTCGACGAATTTCGTAACGAAATAACGCGACGTGGAAACTTTTCATCGGTCAGTCGTATCGAGGAGATTGTAGATTAGAGATTATAGACGAGGCGCGAGGTCAGGCTGATCCCTGGGACCGCAAGTGATTCGGGCCACAAAGCAAAAGGAGGTTCAGAGTACGGACGGAGCCTTCTTCGCCCTCTCCAAAGCTCGTTACTGGCAGTGACTTAGCAAAGCGGGGCTCTAGTCGGGACTCAGGGATCCGCGGTACGTCCGCGGCAACATCTTCCAGAGTCCACTTCTAGGCCCCGTCATTAGCACCGGCCAAGAACCGGCCTTAATTACTAAATACATGGTTACATACCACCGCGCAATCATTTAACTGCGTAATCACGTGGCACGAAGACACGAGGGACAGACGGATATCACCGCGTGTGACTGGCGGGTCGGATCGCTTTGCTTCGCGCCCCTCATTACAGTTATTCTATTCGTTATTTGATTAGCGAGCTACCGCCTGCACATCGGGGATCTCAAAACACACAGAAGACCACTTCTCAGACGAAAACGTTTAAAATAATATCAAAACAGTACATCAGAATTATGTCGTCCCATTTCCCTTACAGTTTTACAGAAAATAAAAAAAATAAATCATGTATACGGGCCTGGTACATACCGAGAGTTTTCGATGAAACTGGCGACCCCCTCCCTGCGGCGAAATCTGATTTACCGCAGGGAGGGGGTCGCCAGTTTCATCGCAAACTCTCGGTATAAGCAGAGCCGAGAGTTGGAATAAGCAGAAGTAGAAGAAGAAAAAGGAGTCCCTAAGGTTCGTGGAATCCTCCGATCTTTCGCAACCGTTTCACAAAGCGTTGGGGATTTGTTCGCGGCGAAGATTACCTATACGCGGATGATTCGCCACAGTCGAATATAGTTTAACGAAGAGCCAGAATACCCAGTGTGATTTTCGATTACTATAAGGTATTGCAACGGCGTTGGGATTTAGCCCCCTGCAGCGAGGCGGTAAACCAGAAGCTCTTTGCGATGACCGGTACGAGGGTGTTCTTGGAAGTTGTACATGTTGGCATAGGAGACATTGGTCGCGCAGCGAGATACGCGATCGGCATCTAGGTACGACGCGAATCGCCACCCAAGGAGATACACTGTATAGTACAGTACGCCGTTGCTTGCCAACTTTCGACCTTATTATTCCGGAAATGAGTATTATTATATTATGATTTACGTGACGGTCTCGCGTTCAGTTCCCGAGGGTTGCTCAAAGATCTCAGTATCAAAGGATTTGGGGAGAGGAGAAAACTCTTAGCAGTTATTCCCCTCACATATTCTTTGATTTCTTTTTTGTATTTTGTCTTTTTCACGAACAACTTTTACATCAGAGATATTCAGTCTTATAGCTGCATTGCATCACGTGAAAAGTGGTTGATTAAAAAAAACGTAATGTCAACTAACGATAAGAGTAGTAGGTATGTGTATGTACCCTGCACTAACAATGGAAGGAAGAAATCCTTGCGGCACGTATACTAGGAAATATTTAATGACAGTGATGATGAATAAATGAAAAAATAATCAACAAATAAAACACTTTCTAATCATTAGCGGTAGCTGGTCGCGACTTAGACGTTCAATGGAATATTTTAAGTAGCAATTTGTGGTTCGGTAATGGACAAAGTTACTCCACGGTGGCACACGCGGCTCTTAAGTCTTGACGATATAGATTGGTCACCGTTATTTAGAGGAAAAGAAATAAGAGTAAATCTGAAGATTAAATGAAGATCGAGTATAAAGTTTGGCGTATTAACTAGCCATTCAAAAAATGACTTCCCAGTAGCCTCGCGATGGTAGCCGGTACCGTTTGATTAATTATTATTCCGTAAAGCTGCAGCAGCTGCAGGTGTTCGTATTTCGCTAATTATTACAACCGGTCAATTAGTTTCGTTTGGGTGAATTGAAAATAATAAGGAAAAATTTTTCCCTACAGGTATACCAGCTCGCCATCAACCGCGTTAGGTTTGACGAGTCAATCTCGGCTACTAGACGATAAAGGGACCGTCGAGGGCGGAGTTGTTTCCATGAATCAGCGATAATCTTGAGAGCGAGTAAATTCACCGTCTCAAATTAACGAAAGGCAGATATATATCTCGCGGTGGTCATTTCGCGCCTCTATAAGTCGACGGTGTATACTAAAGCAGACCTAAATTCCCCATGAAAATTGGCGGGCCTAAAAATTATGGCTTTAGATAGCAGAGCCCATGTCTTGTCCCGGTCTGCGGTGATCGACTGATCGTGGAGACCGCGTCACCCGAGCTAAGGTGAGTTAAGGTTCGGTGAGGCAATCAGGAGCGATTTCATAGCCGTCGAGTTTGGGTAGGACCCAGACATCGGGCCTTAAAGTTGAACTGAAATGATGACGCCGCGCATTCCAGCATCATCGGTTATCCGGGCCTCTCGAAGAAATTCGAATCGCGACAATCCCCGGAGTATTTCGGTTTTAGTTGCTAGTAGCTAGGTACTGGTTCAAAAATCTCCTCTTTTTGCCCGAGTCAATCTATATATGGTAGTGTTTCAATCCAGGTTTAAATTCGGAGTGATCGTTACACCCGGACGAAGTTATTTACCTTTTTTTTATGCACGCTGAACCGGTGCGTTTTTCTGAGGACACGAGGAGTAAAAATAATAAAAAGAAAAAAAAAGAAAAAGAAAAAGTACCCGAGCAAGGTGAAGCCCTTTGCCCAGTACCCTCACGTTTACGCTTCTCTTTCAAAGTGGAGAAAAAAATTTAACACGTGACGTAGACAATCCGTGCGAAGCGGAATGCCTACACGCGTGGATTCACAGTTGACGATTTATTCCGACGCGATATTATAGTCGTAGTTTAATTTTTTTTTCAGAAATTATTCCAATGAAATTAAGATCATCAATGGCTCTTACCGAACGTTGAAATTTTTGCTTCATAATTAAAATAAATTGCAGAATTTTCGCGAGCGAGAATCATCGAGCGACGTGTTCATATCCGGTATCTATACTTATTATAGGTAACATACATACATACGATGTGCTACGTATCATTTCTGAATGGTTAATTTTTCGAATGAGATAAAATTAGTTCTACAGTTTTTACCCGCAAGTTGTTATGAAATTTTTTTTATCAAATTTAATCACTCGGGATATAATTAAGTAAAGTGAACGCCAGCCGGTAGCTAGAAGGCGGTGACATGGCTTTAAAATTGGTAAACAGTTATAGGAACAACTACCACGGTTCTCTACTTTCCTTAGGTTTATACGCAGCCTCGCGCGATAGCACATCGATTGCCTTTACTTTTTACTATCTGCAGCTATGTTATAAACTGTAACGAACGCGGTGTGCAGATTGGCTGTCAGATCTACGAAGAATAAATAATCTGATTCCAGAATTTTTATGATTCGATACTCGCTGCGAATCCCTAATCAAAGATTCGATCGAAAAAAGAAAAAACATCTCATTTTTAGATTCAGAGAACCATGTGTATACGTATGATACATATTTCGTTGAGAATTAATATGGAGAGTTTTCAGGGTTGTTTGGGCTTCGAACGAGAACGTATATCTACTGCACCTACCAGGCTACAGGTTAATAAAGCAATGGTTATAAAGAATGACGGGGTGAAATTATCTGCTCTCGCAATCGACAGATTCGTTGTCGCAATATTGGGGTGTCAGCGCGAGCCTCCCAATTAGCGAATGGAGAGGATTATGACTTATGCCATGTCGATAAATAAATACTCTCCGACATCCCTCCGTACGCACGTGGACGAATATATTAGTTCAGAGTAGCTCTGTACACGATTCTCTTATTTGGCTACTGCAGGACCACGAAAAAAGAGCGATAGAGATCGGGAAAGATCTGTTCCGAGGCTGTCAATTCCCTGGTAGAAATTGGCCCTGGCATTCCCGATTTCTAGCTAGTAGCTAGTCAGGAATAACCGGGCGTGCCCGGATTGGCAAGTCTGGACGGGCGCCCGGTCAGCGGCTAGCCAGAGTTAACCAAATTTTTTAGCATAGGCAGGCCTGACCGGGAACCCGACCAGCGTTTAGCAACAAATGACCAGAGGGTTCCCGAACCCGTAGTCCAATCTAGCGCTCGGCCAGCGTCTGGCAAGGAATAATGTGTGCCCCGAAGAGGCATACAGAAGTCGCGATAGGCAGCTTGAAAAAAAAAGAGTTCTGTTAAACCTCCGAGGAATGATCGACTGTTGGCTTGTGAGTGATATGATAACCATGGATTTCACAGCAAGAAAAAAAATAACCTTAAATTGTCTACGTCAACGCAAACGTAGACAATTAGTCAAGTTGTCGAAGGAAAATGCTACGGAAGAAAAAAGGATGTGCAACGATCAGAACCAGGATCAGAATAATTTAAAAAGCGTGAAGTATAATCAACCTGATCGACTCCAAGTAGATGAATCAATGAATCAACGAATCAATGGCAGTGATAGCGTTGATGACATTACTGCGAGCATTACTGTCGATGACGATGAACATGATACTGATGATGATGACCTCGATGATGACAACAAAAGTAGAGTCTCAAATACCGATTTCAATCATGGCGATGGACATGATACTGATGACGATGACCTCGATGATGACAACGAAAGTAGAGTCGGAAATACCGATTTCGATAACGGCGATGACGACACTGATTCAGATGTCAGAGAAATGAATAACATTGAAGAAGAAACGGTCGAACAAGATTTACGTTACTGGGCATTGAAAAATAAAATTTCTCATGTCGCATTGAGTGAACTTCTCTTAATAATAAAAAGAAGATGGTGTCCGAATCTAAGTCAAACAGCAAAAACTTTCCTAGGTACGTCCAATGCGACATACAACATTGAGGAAATGAAAGATTCGAATGGTTCAGCTGGAGAATTCGCCTATATCGGAATCGAGAAAGGTTTGCAGCAGTGTGTGAATGTAGATGCACCTGGAGATCGGGGGGGTCACAGGAAGGATAGACAAAAACGTAAGGAACAAACTAATGATGCACCGAATGATCAACAACAAATACCAAAATGAACGAGTTGAACAAACGCTATTAAAAAAAAAAACGCTAAACGCTATTTCCATACTATATTATATTTAATCATTAAAAACTATCTATCAATAAAAAAGAATTAGAACCAAATATCATGAGTGCTATTTACTATTATTAAATGATAAGCTATATAAGGAAAGTTTAATTTTGTCAAAGATAACCCTACTGAAATTGTGAGCAATACCATTTTTTTTTCATTTCTTATGTAGCTAAAAAAAAAGATCTTTTGATCGAACATGTTTTAGTCACATGAGAAATGAAGAAAAATTATATCTGTCGAAATTTTGATAGTATATTCTTAAGTATAATTGAAATCGGGGAGCCCGATCATAGGCTGGTTTGTTACCCCATTAGGGGCTAGTCAGGTTTTCTGGACAGGGGCTAGTCAAGGGTCCCGACCAGGGGCTAGTCAAGGTCCCAACCAGGGGCTAGCCATTTAAAGCGTGACAGTTCTGAGCGGGATCCAGCCCAGCATTCCTTGCTAGCGCCTGGTTTCAAGTCGGGACCGCTAGCCAGTAGCCCGGCCAGCGCCCGGGAACAATTTCTACCAGGGTTAATGAGCAAATAAAATAAAAAAAAAGTAAAAAAAAAGGTACACCAATTGGCAATTTGCACGCCCGGAAGTTGCTTCTAAATCGAGTAAAAAAAAGTACGCGAACTATTTTCCCGGTCAGAGTCCGCGATAACGATATAATTCTCACATAGTTGAACATTTTTTATCCTCATTTTGAACTCTTAGCCAAGGGGCTACCCCGTCGTGATTTAGCCGAGCGAATTAACGACCCGTCGACACGCCACAGTACCGCAGGTTTAATTAGATCTTTCCGTCTCTCGATACTCGGCCACGTGCGTGCCCAAGAGGTTCTATCTAACGATAAGCGTCTCTATCTACTAGCGGTAATTGATCAGACCCCATAAAATTAGGGTATCTAATCTTAGACTCACCATGGTGCGCGAAACGGCCAAGGCGAAGCTCGACGCCGTGGCGTCGGCGTCGTAACAGGACTGAGTGTTCACGTGGGCCAGGACTCCGGAACGCGCACGCTGCTCGTAGCGGTCCAGTCCCTGCAACACAGACCATACACTCGCTTGAGCGGTCTCTCTTCATGATTTTTCAATGCTTTTTCTTTCCCTCATCCCTGCAGGCACCCTTATTTCATCCCTTTCGATGGTCTTAGTCTAATTTTTTCATTTCAGGACTTCGGATTGGGGTTACGCGCCTAGTCCTCGTATACTAACAGTACAAAGATCCTTATCGATCTACAGGTGCAGACGTAGGAGCGTCCTGCGTCAGGTACTCTAGTATTACTCTGTCTATATGTTCATTGTGCGCTATCGCAGTACGTTAAAGTCACCTGGGGCGATAGAAAGATAGAAAGACTTAAAGTCTTCCGTGGCGATATCGGTCGGCTGTCTTGTCACCATTCGTCACGTTCACACCTTTGCTAGTTCTGAAGCCGGCCTCACACCGACCATAACCGCGCTGAAAGAGGTCCCAGAAAAATTTACGAGCTAAGATCAGTTCCAGAGTTTAAGTGAACGAAAAAAAAAGAAAGGAAAGAATGAAGGAAAATCATCGCAAGATCGACTAGAGCATCATTTGTCTATCTTCATCCAGCTTTCGCGAGTCTAGTCGAATAAAATTGGCATGCAAATCCCCATTTTTATAATTTCCAGGTTCTGAGGAAGGGGATATGTCTTCGAAGAGAAGAGGAAAGGCCGTATCGGTGGATAGGAGGGAGAAGGATGGCTGCGCCTTTAGGAATCATCCGAAGGCCTTAAAGATATCTCTATCTACGCAGGGACGCGTCAGCGCATATATCTTAATATCACCATGACTCGAATCCGCCGACTTCACTCCCGAAGTCACATACATCAAACCCCCTTTCCTCCCTTCTCCCTCTCTCTCTCTCGGCTGACAGTCTTCTCGTACCTCACCAACATTGGATCTTCACCTTCGACTTGGTCCGGAGATAAATAAATCCGTCCTAGAAAAGCCAAGGATTAATGGACCGCGAGGCGAGTGATGGCGTCCGTTCAGATCTCACCGCTTTTATTAATGCTACCAATTTACTAATAACGCAACAATGCGCGGTGGATAACTGACTACCCTAAATTTATGTGGAACAAAGTTGGCTCGAAATTTTCTGACCAGGGACCAGTCGTCATCGCATAACACACGGAAACCGAATTCATCATTCGAACTTGACGAAATTATAACACGTAATTATTCCGACTAAGAATATTACGCAATTATCTATAGGTATGCACGAGATTGCAGGTGAATACGACAACGTTTGACGTCGTTTTACGCCTGTCTCTCAGTAGAAGTTGCAGGACGGACGTCTTTTCTCCTCTCCCAAGCAGTCGTTATGACTAATTGGTACTGAAGCCCAACGCCCTTTTATCTCGCGCTGATCCTCGTTTTCGAAAAGACGTACACGATGTGTAGGTAATGGCAAGGGAGAGGCTGAGCCAGGGGTGAGAAATGCTGGATTCTGAATAACAAATCCAGAATCCCTGCAGTTCAAATGGCTAATAAAAAGGTTCGCATGAAAGAGAAGAGCTGTATGTATGATATCGATCCGGTAAAGCGGTGAAAAATTAACGCAGAAAAGAAAAGAACAAGAAATGAATTGACATGGTCGCATTGTGTTGATTCTATGACTTGGATCGAAGGATGCGAGGCACAACTTTTTAGCAAATATTGCATTTTGGGTTTTCGGAGATATTTTTAATGCACAAATTAAGCGGGAGGAGGTTTTTCCGAAAAGGAGTTGGCTGGTACTGGGAGATGCAGTAAAGAGTCGCGGAAAGTGGTGGGCGGAACGGGACGCGGGGCGTCGCGACGTTAGTTATTACACAGTTCATTAGGGACGTGCGCCCGCGGCTGTGTTGCCATCCATGCCAAGGCGGGGAAGAGAGGAAATACGAGCGGGAGAGTAAGAGGGAGAGGAGGAGGAAGAGGGAGAGGGAAAGGGAGTGAGAGTACAGGAACAGAAAGAGGATGCGTCGGTCCCTACCAGGCGTCGAGTCGGTGGCGTCGGAGCCGGTTGCGCAGCCCACGAGTAATGAGCGGAACTTCAATGATGCCCAACAAATGAAAAATCCGCTTCCCCTAATTACCTACGGCTTTGGTCCCAATCCGCAGTGCGCTATCTGCGGCTGGAACGCGCCCACCTCATGTGTAGATACATCACATCACACCACATGCATATATTTTACACGTGTATCATTTCACGTCCATATATCCTATTTGGATGTATAGATGTAGAGCGTTGCGGTTGAATACGAGTCTAGGTAACGCTTGGCGTGTCCCACAAATCAGGAAAACAGCCAAACGCGAATTCGCAAATTACAATACGGGACAGACGACCACAGGGACATAAAGAGAGCAAGAACAGAGTACCTTCGATCGGAACCGATGCTTTTCTAGTTTGGTTGTTGAGAGATAGATACGTGCTTCTTGGACACAATCCGCAAAGGATATTCAAACCTTTGTGGATTGTGAACAGTCCAATTCGTATTGTTCTATAAACGTATTCCGACTTTTTTTTGCCAGGTGTATGTGTGCAGACCGCGAACTGCAGACAACAGGGTCGAAAATGATCGTTAGTGAATTTGAGCAATGGTCAATGCGCGTGCGAATATCAGTGCATGGAATACGAGGTAGAAAAGGGAGGTGGCTCAAAGTCACTCTTTCATCTCTGAACAGCGGGTAATTTTTTTTTCAGCAATGGCCGCTGGGCAAAACGGGGTGAAAAGACCACCAAAGGAATGCGTGTTGTCAGTGAGGTCCCAATCACATTATACACTCAAATTCAAATCATCAACATACAGCAGCAGCACCACCAGCAGTCGTCAATTTGCGATGGATGATTGCAGAGCAATCTGCCTGAAGCCCTGCAAGGCATACTTTCCATTCATCCATACTGAAGCTTCCCAGCGATTGCTAGGAAAGTAATTCATCCATATTTCGTGAAATGACAAGACCACTTTTCTAGTTCTTCCACCAAATTCGTTGATTTTCACTGTAGAATGTTTATTCCGGCTCGATTCCCTCCTTAGATTGAAATTCTTTCGGAACCACAGTCTCGTCTTCTGTGCAGGGCTTATCTGTTGTTACTCTCAGATCCTCCACCTAGACAGCTTATTAAATTTCTCAAGTACTTCTGCCCTGTACCGAATAAAATATGCAGATTCTGAGAAACTTTGATGATAATCACGTCTGTTTCGCTCAAAATAGTCCCAAGATCAGACAACTAGCTCTACTCTGTCTCCTCTCTATCCTTTCTCCTTCTTCTGATCACTTTCTCTCGTATTATTCCGTCCATATCCACACCTTGGGACATATGTACTAGTGTCTACCTCGTCGACATTTTATGTTACTGTAGAATCCAAATAAAAAGTTACCGATACTCTATATCAATGAAATATTTGTTTCCTTGTACCTACCTACTCTTATAACATTTTCGTCCTCAAATTTGAAATTGATTGCAAGCTCTGATATTCGCCACCGAACATAGCTGACATCTATTTGTCTCGAAGCAGACGAACGCCGCAGTTTTTATGGATTCCGGTACGACGAAAGTTCCGAAGGGATGATTCCATAGCCTGCAGATCTCCACGCGGTTGTCCGCCCCGCTGTATAGTATATAGAAATGGACTTCCGTTTCCTGGGCATGATTTCTCCTGCCGTTTATTCATACGCGTGTTATGCCCAAAAATTTGCAACGTTTTGCCGGCCGCAAGACGGACTCGAGCTATTTCATTTCTCGATCAAACCGTGCATCTCACATTCAGAAACATTTACGCAAATATATTTTAGACAACAAGGAGAAGTAAAGGGCGCGGGTTTCGACTCTGGTTTTATTTTCACCTTCTTTTTCCAATTTTTTTTTTCTTCCTCCTTTTTTCTTTTACTTCAATAAGACCGGTGAGGATCGTTGTTAATACGTGATTTGGTGGCAATTAAACTGAAGTGGTCGAAGCAAACAGCGATCAGGAAGAGTGCCCCATACCAAAGTTTGAACGCGAGGGGCTCCAAGGGTGAAGGCTTTCGTGTAGGACCAGGGACGAGGAAGGACACGTCAAATATTTACCCCATTGAGCACACACGCTTCGTCTATTGTTCCCCCGCGCTACTATGTGTAAATTTAATCTCTCACGTACCTAGCCATAGGTATACATATACACATAGGTATATATTATATATACCTACATATATACTTACGTAAGTACGTATGTACAAACGTAAGTTGGCAAACGTACTTAAAATCATACCTGTAGATATATATATATAAAACTGGCCGCTCTACAGCTGGACTCTACGACTCCGAGGGTCAAATTCTTCCTCTTTTCATCATTCACCTCCACCTCTATTTTCTCTCTTGTTTCTCCACGAGACGAAGCTGTGAGATCGTGCCATGGAGCAAAGCGAAGTAAGATATAGCCGCTATGATCACTTGTCACTTGCAGGTGTCCAGCCATCGTACAGCTCGCCGTTCACTAGCAGAGAAGGATCTTGCGGAATTCGCTGACTCGTCGCCGGGGGGTCAACGTCGTGGTTCATCGCGGTGACATCTTCATCGCTATGGTATCCCAAATTTCCCCCTTTCCTAACGCCTGCACGCCGGCCATGGTGACTATGCGCGGTTAACTGCCGCCTCCAGATCCTTTGTCGGCTGATCAAGAGACCTGGGACGGACACCTGGACACCTGAACGTCGCGCCGCCTTCGACGTCTAGATCGGACCTAAGAAACCCGAGGTTAGAGCCAGGCATCACCTATCGAGGCGCGATGCCTAGGCATTTAGCACCGCAGGGATAAATACTTGAATCCCTCGGGCGGATCTTCGTGTTTGTCTTAAGGGTTAGCTAGAATTAGCACCCGCAGCCGCACCCGAAGTCGGATGTAATTCTTTGTTTATTCATTTTTATGCCTTAGGACTTGGGCTGTATGCTTCTTGTTCGCGTAACGAAAATCGAAAGGATATTATTTTTTGCGTAACGATATACTGAATTATTTTTTTATTTTTTTTCATCTTCTTTCCGTGAGATAAGAATTATTACTCCAGCCTTATACCTGGGAGTATACATAAATAATTCTGTGTGGAATTTCAGACACGTTGTCCGAATCACGTTCTATGATCACTAATGGATCCACTTAACGTCTCAACCCGGGTCCCCAGATCGAGTCCTTCATCTCAACCTCCTCGCGCTGCAGCATCCCGTGGTTAATAATCGGCAATATTTATTTCGGATTGGTCACGGCTCGCTTTGCCGAGTGATGAGCATCCCGACGGATAGCGTCGCGTTAACTTGACCCGCGACGGACAGACGGACGAGCATTGTGGCGAGATTAATGCGGGACGAACGGCCACCGCGTGGGTGTGAAGATACACGAATTCGAGTGTGCGGTTCAGATGAGAAGTAAAGGTGTCGTACCTGTCCAGGTGGATACATACATGCACACATGTATAGCCACATACTTGGTCCTTACCTCTTCGGACAACCTGACAGCGCCGTGTCGAGCAGTTTCAGTACGGACGCCTAGAAACGCGCCATAGCCATACGACGTAATTAGGGACGAGCCGTCAACCGTTCACCACGTCATCATTAGCCCGGAATGACCCGTGCCCCGCTAAGACCAGATAGAGGCTACAGCCTCAGAAAAGAGCACGTGCTGGACGTTCTTAATCTGTCCTAGAAATACAGCCATTTCAAAATAGCTGGCCATATCAAAATTGCTTTCAGCTATTTTTTTTTCTTTTTTTTTCAAATTTAGACCTTTGCAATGTTAGAACTGGAAGTAGAGGCTTCGGAGGCTCATTGGCTCATCAGCATGGAGTATGCTATTCTCTCTCCAAGCTTGAGCCAAACTGGCCAAGCAGTATGTCTGAAGTCCTGACTGGCAAGAATCGACACGTGCATTGAATCGGTTCGAATTTGTCTAGAAAACGATCCATGTAGGACTTGAGCCTCCAGGTTTTTTTGGACTTAGAGTAAGGATTAGTTCTGGTTAAAAGCGGTGGCTATAGGGAGCAGCTTCCGTGATGTCCTAAGTAATTAAGGATCGACTCTAAACAATTTCCCCAGGGCGTGGGTATCGTGGAGCGTTATACGGTGGTACCAGTTCACTTGCTGGACTACAAAGGTGAGATATATAGTTTCCGGTAGCCCCACGAAGGACAAATGGGGACATTAAGTCGCTGCCAGTACCAGACTACCACGAGCACCATATACCTTGCATCCTTTTACTGACCTCTGTGAGGTGACCAAGGGAAGAAGAGGGGTACATATGAGAGGATAACTCTAACTGTGGTAAACCATGAGAGTTCTGACCCCGTACCGGATACCTATCCGATGGCTATCGAGTTCCGCCGGAAGAAAGGATGCAACGCGCGATGAGTGAGCCGGTCTGAATCCTCTCCCGTTTCCTCCCAACTCTCGCTTTCTCTCTTTAGCTCGTTTGGCCTTCTATTCGAATCCCTTTCCATCTATTGCGTATAGAGAATAGCAAAACTACGTTTGTACACGAAACGTTACCGCGCTGGAGTTGAATCCGGATCGTATAAACGTCGTGAATCAGAGGAGAATGTCGTACAGGGTCACGGGTCTGCAGGATGCAATATTTTGTCAATCACATTTATCCTCGACTGCTTATCGCGCAGTGTAGATGGACCTTGGAAAGACTCGCTTAAGGCGTTTCGACCCGAACGAAAGAGGCGGAGAAAAAGGTGGCGGTTCGAGGACCTGTCACATTACGCGGTTAAATTTATGCGCGATGCCCAACGGCGTGACAAGTTACCACTGACGAACGGCCCCTCCGCGAACTCTGGACCCCGGGGGCCTTTCGGTAGTTAGGTCTCGGAGGACCGCGCTGAGAAGGCAATAGCCGTTCGAATAACGGCCAAAAACTACAGGCAGGAATTTAATTGCGAAAAATATTCATCGCCAAGGATATATCGCTGCACACAATTATTTTTCGGGTTCAAAACTGCGGGCAGAATTAGGCAGAATCAGCTATCGCTGCAGTAATCAATGCGATTGAGAGAAGAGAAGCTCTTTACTTTTAGAACACAGGGAGAAGAGTTGAACGTTGAGGATCCCGACGAGCCACCTCAGCCCCGCAACATGGTGCAGTGTTGAAAAATTCATACCTCTACGACTTTAACTGCAACCTTCCTTGCAAAGAGTGTTTGGCTCTCGGCGGTGAGCAGGGTAGAGGCAGTTATAGTTATAAACTTGGTATGTTACGATTTCTCGGAGCTGGCGAGGAGAAAACTTCGGATTTTAGACGAGTGGGAGTTTTCGGAAGATGCTCAAGTCCGCAGACGGTTTGTACGAGTTTTCGCTGTCATAGATGATTCGATTTCTTTTTGTTCATCGTTTCCTTTCTTCCGAAAACAAAACTGGGCGAAATGTATTTTCGAATATTGTTTAAACTTGGTAGGAAAGGTTTTACCTTTCGTTTCGGTGCGTTAATGGAAATTTTGCACGTTTCTCGTGAAAGTTATTACGAGAGAGCGAAGCAAACGGGAACTTGGCATCTGTGATGCAGGACGCGTCACATATTTTTCGCATATGGAAAATGTAAATGTAAATGCCTCTGCTGCTGCTGCTGGTGCTGCTGGTTCTGGTGGTGCAGCTTGTGGACTGTAAATAGTACGCCGTGGAGTGTAGCTTTAGTTTCGCATATTCCTGCAGTTCGCTTCTCCTCGCGTATTTATTCAATTTTCTCTTGATACGTGCACATACGTAGGTATACATAGTTATACCCACGCGATATTGTAGTCGAGAATTATTTTACCAGTTCTTTCAAAAATTCATCATCCAAATGTTATTATTTCTGCAGGGGAGGATATTTTATCCGCTTTTAAAACCCGAGACAAACAAAGTTTCATCCGATGCTCCTGAAACCCAAGAATCGGGCTAGTCTAGGCTGCATTCAAAAATATTTTTGGCTCACTGAAATTATAATATGAAAACGTATGTATCAGACTTGAGGAGAAAAGAACTAATATATCAACGATATACAATTGAGACTGGTTGAATTTAAAAAGTTATATCCGCTATTCTTTTAATTTTCATTTTTTTGTTGAACAAGTTAACTTTCTCCAATGAGGATAAATTCGTATAGGAAACATGTGGCACGATATAACCATAAAATCTTTGACAGTAGCTAAGGTTGAAACTTTAGCCTGTCATAAGCGTGCCTCGTCTCGGCTAGATTCTTGAGTCGACATAAGATTCCGTACTCGTATTCTACCGTTTCGCGGAACCCCGTCTCTCGCAAATCCTTCTGGTAAGGTGTTCCAAAATGCAATTAAGCGGGTGTACACACATACCTATAAGCCAGTCGTGTTTACGTGTGTAAAGGCAATGCGAGCGACGTATGGCATCGAGTTTCGTCAAGTCTCTCGGAACGCGAAACTTGAAGTCCCGTGTTACCTTGGTTAGCGTAAATGTAACGCTACACTCCAGGGCTAGCGACATCGCGCACTCATTGTCAGATCTACGTATCACGTCGGTATCATAGCAATAGCAATGCATTCTGAAAATTAGCATTTTTCGCTCATCAACTTCGTTGGAAATGTAATGTCAGCGAGTCTTCTTAATTTACAGACATTTACAGGCCTTCATCTGTGCACATCCACGACATATTCGAGTTGTAAACAAATTTTCTGTATACGCTAATTAATAATCCAACAAAATTGTTCTCTCTCTTAAAAAAAAAAAAAGCAGAGCATAAAATTCAGATATTCTTCGAACAACGAGGAACCTGTGCAACGACAAACGATAGACGATAGAACACAGATCAATGCAAGTTATCAAGAGTGTCTGTATGCTTACTCACTCACTCAGTCCATTATCTCTGAATACATATCTGAGGCTATGACTGGAAGAGAGTATCACACATGGCATGCAACGATGATAGTGTCGATAGTAACACCCATCAATGCCTAGTTGTTGTCTGGGTGTTTGAGACTGCTAGATGAAGGTTCGTTAAGCGTAATCTTGAATGAAACGATTTTCGAAACATATACCTGTCTGTTAGAGGTGTTAGTTACGGAATGCAAGTGAGTCTTACGTGACTAATGGCTTGTTTATAATTCAGCAATAGGAGAAGTTGAATGGCGCGCAGGTGCAACGATGCGAGATGATGAAAATACCGAGTAGATACCGGTCGTGCTATGCGATAATTGAAAAGGGAGAGTATCTTTGGCAGTGCAAACACAGAAGAAAATGAGGAAAGCGTCAAATGTCGAGTCAAAAATTTACAACCCAAATGATTTTATCCGTGCTCCATAAAACCAGAAAGTATATATACAGGTATATATATATTGTTTTGCAACGTTCGTTGACTAACCGTCTTCTATTGTTCTCGCGTTGGATAGGTGCTGGTTGTACCAAACAAGCTCATTGTCTTGGCATGGAACAGAGCCTCTCGGCCCCCTTCATTGTCTCAAAGTTCTTAGGTGTTGTGGCTGGAAACGGGCTGTGGTCAGTTCTACTGCCTTACCACCTTTCCGCCACCCTTCAGTTTTACTTTGTCAAAGTCTTGAGGCGGAATTAGCTCGACCAATTAGCAGCACAAAGCTTTCAGTCAAATCTGCCACTGGGTGAACAGTGGCAATAGGAGAAGTCCTCCTGTCTATCTGTTGAACACGTATCTGAGATATACCGAAAACCAAAACATGTTCAATCGGTTTGATGAGACCAATGATTAGCCTGCCTTGAAGAACGTACATCGAGACTTTTCAGTACCTACACCAGCTTTCCTGCCTGCAGGCGATGGTTTCGTCCTGAATTTGATGTGACCCTGGACTCTGGGACCATAAACCATCCCGAGGTCTTGAAGAGGAGCGATTCTTTCCGGAGGACAGTTTTATGGTGGCTTCAGGGCTTTGTCTAACGGCACGAGGCAGTGTGTCAGAGGCTCCCCCACGGTTAAGATCACGGTGCAAACCCGGGCGAATACCCGTCGAGGATATGGTACTGAAGTATTGCACCCAATCGAGCACCCACCGCTTTCGGTCCTTCCATGAAACTCTGTCCGTCATAAAATGTGCGACCGCTTCGGTTCCGCCAGTATTCGAGGCTCGGCGAACGTCGAGGCAGCATATTTTTACGTCAGTTTTCTACCTGTGATGTATTTTATTTTTCTTCTGCTTCATCTCTCACCGCAACGTTGGAAGTTGCTTCTTCAAATCAGCTGCCAACATTATTTCCAACGTTTGATTCCATGGAACGTTGCATCTTGCCGTCATATCGTTCTCGTTGTTCCAAACAAATTATAAACTTCTCTGAATCGATGAGATTGGTGCATTAATTTCAAAGCACCTTGTCAATGATCGACACGATGGTTTCCTACACGGTGAAGGAAAATGTCTGCGATGGTTCAATGTTAGGATCCGGCCAAAGAAGAATTAACCTTTATCCCTGCCACGACCACCACTTCCATTTGAAGTTAAACGATGACCTGTCCGATTCGGTGTTATTTCCGACGTATCATTAGCGAGCCCGTCGTCTATCTGACCATTATTTTGAGGCGCCTCAATTTCTGACAGACATTAAGAGACGGACTGGACGGGTCTTGGCAGACGGAGTGGCCCCGTCGAAGATGAGGATTGTACCGATGGGCTCCCCCGGTGCGCGTCGGTCGGACTTCAAAGTGTCTAGAGGCTTCATCGTCGATATCAGGATTCGATCACTGCCAACAGATTAGAAGAAGGCTCTCCTGTCTTAAGTCTGTTTCACGCGACGACCTTATTCTCGTTTTATACCTATGTGAAGTTTTTCATCTGAGACTATACAACGACGACGAAGTAAACCGTAGAAATATGTATCTTGACCATGCGGTCGCACCCCGTACCGCCCAGAACTTGAAGATTTTTAGATTTCTAGAGTAGACAACGCGAGCTAAAGGTGTTCGGTGTTCCACGCCGCTACCTGTCAGCGGAGATACCCTGCTGTTAAGAAGGTGGTCAAACTTGTCAATTTTGACCAACTCCTAGTCCTATAAAGGAGCACCTTGGTACGGGTCTGAGAAGCGGAATAACTCCCTCGGGATTACAGGTGAACGTTGAGCTCCTCGGATACGGTCATGCAGAAATTATTTCTATTTCTCCGGGTAGAAGATCGCAGGTAAGTGAGCTCGACAATATTACGAGAAAGTGTTAAAAGGTTGGAAGATGGCGGTGCACCTTATGCCTCTCAGATAGTGATTTGAGAAAATAAATAAATAGATAAATAAATAAAAATAAAAATAAAAAACGTCTAGATGCCTGCAGAGCTGCTTATGGATTGAAGCACACCGATGATAGAGAAACTGTAATAATTGCTTCGGATATTGTGGAGGCTGCAATAATCTGTCGGTAATCGCTGCAGCGATATCCCATGGCGAGTGGTTATTGTTTGAAAACTTTCTACGCAGATAAACCGAACGAACCGAGGCCTTTCGTGATTTGCTCAGGTGTGGAGGGCGAGCTAGTGGTGAATGGCGATGCATCTATATAGTAAAACGCAGCTCAGCTCTTCGTTAACGTGGCGTGAGATTCCGTGAAATATTTTTGCACGTTAACTAAGTTGGCAAAGAAAAAAACAAAAAAAACAAAAAACAAAAATGAAGGAAAAAAAAAGTGGGTTTCGTCGAAGTTCCGGTGATATTGCGCAGCGTTGAATTTAGGTTGGTTTTGCCACAGCCAGGATCTGCCAGTGCGTACTAATGCGGCCAGCATGCGTCGGCATTTCCTACCTCGATTTAGACAATAGAACGAATAGAGGCGAGTGCAGCGACGTGCTTTGCGAGAGCTTGCAGGAGTGAAAATTGCTGATTTAACGACAACAATTCGTTTGACTGCAGCACCGCAGCCTCGTCTTCATTTCCCGGTTCCTAGAAATTCTGAAGTAAACCACAAGCCACTTTTGTTTGCGTATTGTGGATGTAATACCACCGGCGATCGGTGAAACGAGCGAATCGAGGAAAGTTGCGAGTGCAAAGTTCATTATCGCATATAGGTATATGACTCGTTTAATTTGCAAGTTTCTTCGCAAATATCAATAACGGTATAAACTGTGGCTCTCGTCGCAGTACGGATACTTATTATGGTACATTGTATCTATATACCCGCATGTAACCCTACCCACACGATATAATAATAGTGACCGTGAAAATCGTGGAGCTACTTTCATTCATTCACAAAGACAATAGATACCTACCTGTTTGGTTAATGACTTGCCACAACGTCGGACGCCCACGAAGACAATCAACGCCACGCCAAACGGACGAATGCACATATGCGTTCATATACCCATATACCTTTATGTATATATATATTAATATCAAATGTAGGCGCCAGTACATTTATATATCTATATACGATTGCGTAGAACCGGATATAGCGCCGAGTATTGGGATACTTGTTATTAGCTACCAGTTGTAATTTCCAATCAGACTCAGAGCCTCTTGAAATGACCTCGTGTATATCTTGTGTGTGAGATGACGTGGGTCGATGGCGGTAGGTATGTCGTTTTTTTTTTTTAATTTTTTTTTTCTCTTCTCTCTTTTTCATTACTTTTCGATAATTGGTGAGCCGCAGTGAATTTAAAAGTATACCTATACGTCCTAAATAGCGTTAGATCTATGGCGAGCCGCTAATACGTAGGTAAAATAATTTTTAGCAGATTTTTGAAATTCCTTGTACAAACATATATCTACATCTTACTTTAAACCGACGAACTAACATACCAGTTATTGAGCAAGAGGCAGGTGGCGCGCCCAAAAACTCATAGTAATTATTCTACACCCACGCAGGGCTCGCGTTCTATAGTGTAAATCTTATTACTGACTGAGTAAGCGATTAGCATCCTTATTTCAAACGGTACGAATAGGTACGTACCTACATGCAACATACACGTATATCTGATTATTTTACCTCTAGTCCAATACTCGTTTGTCGGTTCAACTACGACGCCTACTAAACTTTGCTATAATTTGCGATAACAAAGCGATCATGTTTCTCCTTTCAGTTTACCCGATTTCATACTTTCTGTCATAAAATCTCTCGAGAGCATCACATATTGCAGATTTGACGAATCTGAGACATCTAGACGCACTACTATACCGCCGAAGACAGAAAAAGGAGAAAAAGAAAGAAAAAAAGGAAAAACAAATTTGTGGTACTATATGACTGCAGTAAGTTGATTGGTAAAAGTACTTTGCTTACTTAATTACGTGCACGGGGGGTAAGGGGGTAAATTTAAGTCGATGAATGGTTGCTGATTGGTAACAACGCGACTCGTTCGGTCACCATCAAAACTGACTTATGCCGAGGGCGCCGCGTCTTTTAAACTTGCCAATAAATCGTTTCAGGTAGCCAACTGTCGACCCTTCGGTTCGAGGTGTGATGCTCATTTGTCCGATGAGGTTGCAAATTTTATTTTTCCCTCGTTTTATATTTTTTCCCTCTTTTTCCCGCCGTTTCTTTTTTTCTCGTTTTTTCTCTCTTTTTATTTTTTTTTAGACGGTCAACAACGAGACGTAGATAAAACGATGACACGGTATATACTACTGCGCGTACTTATATACTAAAATTATCGCTTTGGTGCTGAGTAGCACGTTTATATATTCTGTTTTGAATTTATACTAATTATAGAATTTGAAATCGCGTTTTTCGTCAATATCTTACTCTCCGACTTATCGGTAATAATGAATTTGGTAAACTTTGATTACTAAAGAACGTTGTTACGCCTCGTCAGATATAAGCTCTAAACTCGAACGTACACAAACATTTTATCAAAGTTTTGCTAAAAAAAAAAAACCATGTCTTTCGGGATTTTAGTTCATCGGAGAAACTCAGGGACGACAATTTGACTGTAATAATTTCTATGAAATAGTCGATCTCGTAGAGAAAGAAATTCGACAAATTTTATCGCTATACAATATTATGTCCAGGTCCAGGAAGGGCTGACCCTCGGAAACATTCCCTTGATAAGCGATCGCAGATTGCAGATCGCGGAATAAGAGATACGGGTATTCCTGCCGTGTGGATATGTGAAATTCACTAAATCTGCCAAATTCGAAATCTTAGCCTCGCACCACATCCGATTAATTAACGGCATTGTCGCCGCACTGCTAAACGCTTTAATCAATGTCATCGGGCCAATTTCCGTTCACTGCTAGCCTCCGTTGGCCTCGGCCACGTCCCATCCTCGACGCCCTGTTTCCCTTTCCTCTGCGATCTCTCCTCGCCCGTAGTCGGGCAGGTCGTCAACGCTATCGCGATACTCAACAGGAAATTACGTAGTCGTGACCAAAATGATGTAGGAAGTGGTAATTTATCAATTTTTGTAAACGGCCAATTTCACCGGTGAAAAGATTTGCCGCACCGTACTATCGATGCCGAATATGTTATAATGAAACGAGGACGCGTTCAATAAAATGAAATTATCAGCGAAACGGTGAACGATGATAATTATCAAATACTACAGTAAAGATGAAACTTATCATGCGGTTTCATGATTTTTGGAAATATGCAACATCGTCAAGTCCTCAAAAATCGGTAACACTTTCCCCTGATTTTGGCAGAGAAACTGGCAAAAATCCTCCACTCGCATGACGCCACTCAATTTCCCCTCTCTCTAATGTTTGCGAATAGTAGGGGTGGGTAGGTACAGAAGAGTTTTCCGTTCGTCGGTAACGTTCCCGATTCGATTACCTCCGTAATAAAATCAAATCACTAAGCAATAAAATATTTATA
Source organism: Tenthredo livida (assembly GCA_963992785.1). NCBI lineage: Eukaryota > Metazoa > Arthropoda > Insecta > Hymenoptera > Tenthredinidae > Tenthredo > Tenthredo livida. The sequence goes on from OZ023065.1 coordinate 24,863,309, forward strand.
GAATCGTTTACGCCGCGTACAGACGGTGGCTTCGACTTCACCCCAGGCCAACCATGTCCCCAGTGGTTATTCGCTGTTTACCCTCAACGTCCCCAAGGCTTTCCAGAGCTCAGCCACACGCACGAACAAGGTCCTGCAGCTCGTGCGTTAATCGCACCCCCAAACCCCCCAGTGTGTAACATATGCTACCTTGCAAATAAAGATTCGTCGGTTTTAGCCCTCTATCATGACTTGTTACTCTGAACGTATCAGAAATCCGTGTATATAAATTTCCCAAAAATGAATGCGGAGATCCTAGTAGGTACTCTCGTGTGCCTATCATGATTCGAGTGACTTTTTCAGAGTACCTTCTGAACCTGATCTGTGTGTTTAATCTCCTCGAGTTAATTTGTTATCAAAATGACAAGATTCGACGTTCGGAATCTCCGGCAGAAATTTATGAGCTCTATCTAAGTTGTAGGAACAGATTCATTCGATGTTTCTGGAACGAGAATCTGAGTAAAGGGCGCTGCTGTGAAATCTAAGGGATGGAATATAACAGCACCGTGGAAAATCGTCGCACTACAGGGAGCAGTGTAACCAGATTGGACACGCGCTAGTGTCCGTTCATCCGTCCATTCGTCTATCCATATACGCCCATCCGTTCACCTTCATCCCTGTACGTATAATCGTCATCGAAAAATAATCGTGAACGTCACCCTAGCGGTAGTAGCGTCCCGAGAAGCAGCTGGGGGCATCGCATATGCTGCAGCTGCAGCGTCGTGTGCGATTTTCGGTATAGAAGGGCAAAAATTGAAGGGGGGGTATGGGATGGACGTGGGGACGTCTACGTTGGCTTTGGGGCCCGAAATTTCTTTCGTTCGCGAAACGAGGACGTACAGTTTTGACCCTGACGTTCAATCGAGTTCAATCCTTTCGCGGTTGTCGATTTCATTGGACACGGCTTAATTTCAGGAGTGGTTCTTTTACGATGGCGCATATGTGTGCTCGAAGCGTTGCGAAAAAGTGTATGAAAAACTCGTCAGATCATCGTCACGCCTCGAACAAATTTTCCCCCAGATATATTGTCTGCGTTACATACTACACGGTATACCTACTACGTATTGACACACAACAAGGGACGAAATAATTCTCTACATCTTATTCTCTCACTCTTTCTCGAAGAAGATTAAGAAGAACAAGAAGAAGTAGAAGAAGAAGGCGAAATTTCAATTTAGGGTCAACGGACTCACGAACATAAGTCGCGATCGCGAGGATCTGCACAGAATTCAATCCAATCTGATCCGACCGCTGGCCTGATCAGAAAGAACAAGAAATTTATGCTTCTTGGCGAGAGAAGCTGATGGAACGAAAAATATCTTCAAAGTTTTCGAAATTGAGTGTTCAAGCAATCGATATCGACGAAAGCACATCCCTCAGAATGAATTGAAATCAGATTTATACGAAACGGATATTTATATTCACATTTTATTTCCATAGGTGCGAATCTGTGCGGACTGCGAATAAACCTGTTCGGAATTAGCGAATTTCGAAAAGATCGTGAGATGATTTATCCCATCTTATGTCAGAGGATCAGCAATGATTATAGATGCGACTAGGATGACCCTGGATCGCCCACTGATCCGAGGCCAGATAAATCACAGCCGTTATAACACGTGGGGATAGTAAGACTCCGGGAGATGGGTACAGGGGGACGACTAGGAAATCCATTAGATAGTTTAACACCTCTATTAGCTTGCCGACATCCGTCCACCCACGGACGCTTGCTCGAACGAAGTAACTGTCGTCATAGATCGACTACCTTTCTTTTTTCGACAAGTCAATCGTTTTAGTTTTTCTATACCATCAAATTATAGAAAAATTCAAAGAACTGTGGGTCGTAGGGGTAGGTATCGCTTTTCGTCTGTATGTACATATGTACCTATACATAATACCTATATAATATGTATGTACACAAGGTAAGGTGAGAAGGAAAAAATCTGTACATACGCGACAAGACAAATATACGAATGGACACCATACGCGGGAAAACAATACTTTAGGGGAGAAAATTTTACGAGGACATCACAAGCCTATACCCGAAACCACCCCTAATGGCACGATCATCGACTACCAAGAGGGAAAAAATTGACCAAGCCAACGCGCCAAGTGTTCCGCTGCTGATCCCACCCTCGTATTTCCGCGACTCTCAATTTTTGCAATTATGTTAGTTTTTGTTCATGGTATTGGGGTAAAAATATTGAGTATGTAAAATAAGAAAATAATAAAGGAAACCTGTGATGGAATTTGTTATTAATAAATTCAAAATTTATACCTATATATGTCGCATAATATATTAGAAAAATATATTGTACCTATATACCTACATATGGTATATATAGGAATTCGCATATTCTTCGCAGTTCGCGGTTAAGAGCGTGCGGGATACCTAGATATTACGATTTCGCGGTATTGTTAAACGGGCGTAAAAATGCATCATGGAAATTAATGTTCTGAGAATAATAAAATTTAATTTATGCAAATCCGTATAATGGCGAAATACGAAATAGGTACGAGAAATGGCAGGGCGCACGCGGTGCAGGGTATATTATATAGGTACGTCTGAATTGCTGGACTCGTTTGATACGTGAGAATCCTAAAGGCGGATGTCGTGTTCTCGTTATCAAACCGTTAGACCGTCTTGTATTATAGGTATACACGATTGACAGCAGAAGGCTATCAATTCCGTATCTCAAAAGACTAATTATGATTTAATCTTCAACAGACTTGTACCGCGTCAATCAGAAAACAGCCAGATCTCTTTAAAAAATATATTGAAAATATCAAAAGGCGATGTTTTTCGCCAAAATTTGACGTTTTACATGCAAGCAATCTGCCCAAGACGGTTCGCTCGATCTTTGCCAAATTCCCGGGGTCATCGCCATTTCTTTACACATAACTATTATACCATATGGTAGGTGTTGCTTTTTTTCAGCTAGTATATTACAGCGTGGATCGAGACGAATCGAAGAACCTGTGATAAAAAATATCATTTCGTCTATACCTACGCGGTCTTTTTTTTTTTTTGCACATGATTTTTTTAATTTTTCTTCTCTCTTTTTCTATGAGCGGAATGTTTGATCCGCGATTTTTGTTGGCGATAGTTAAAATCGTGACACCTGACGAGTTAGAGTCGTGAAGAATGGGAAACACCTTGCTGACGCACGCACGTACAGCCAGCGTGTGTATGCACAACGGTGCTATATTCTATATTCGATAGTTATATGAGTGCAGGACTAATACAACAGGGAGAAAGCCACCCGCACTCGAGGGTTCAGGGTATAGAAGGTGATCTCTTCCAGCAGACATTTGTTTTCCTCGTCGAAGACAAATTTGCTGTCTCGTAAGCGATACCGAAGGGTCGTTTGACAAACTGGCCCCGGCGCCGGGGGGAAATCCTGGTCGGTGTTTTTCTACATTGCAGGACCCTCGTAAAAGTGACCAACTTTTTCGCCTTTCCCAACCGCGTGGCCGTTTTTTCTTTTTTTTTTTTTTCTCCTGTTTTTACTTTTTTTTCTCCTCTTTTCGGACCTTGCAGGTCACCGACACACGCCATTATACACGTGTTCTTGTCGCGGCTAACAAACGCTTCAAAAACTTTGCGGGTTATTTATGGCACTGCCTTAGTCGGTATATGGTGGTTTGGCCTATTTCCGGGGAGCTTCATAATTTCCCATTTTCTTCGGCAAAAAAATTGAGATTTTGGCTATCGGTGACGATTTTAGCCGCGTGATACATTCGCGCAGGTGAATTCCCGAGGTTCGTCAAGCCTTGCGCATTGTTACACACATTCTTTTTTTGTTTTCTTCTTTTTTTCTTCAATTTTTACCCTTTGGGGTGCGAAAGTTATCAGCAACTTCAGATTTTTTGCTATATGATTTTTTTTTTGTTATTTTTTGTTATTTTTTATGTTTTTCATAAAGGTGACCTGCAGAACACGAGTTTCATGAAAAACACGTTCTTCTTAGAGTCCCTTCTCTATACACAAACCTTGCCAAGTCATACATTGACAATAACGTGTCCCATCACCTTTGCCGATGAAAAATCCACATAATGCAAATACATTATGCATACGTGACAAGTCCGCACGATAATCAATTTTCTGCGAGAAACTAACAGTTTTTTATTATTTTTTTTTTTGTATTTTTTTTTCAAAAAGGTACTCATGATCTGCGGGTAAAATTAGATACGCGTGCGGGCGTCGCTAATACCAGAATTGGATTCAATCTGAATTCGATTGTTCATCGAACAAAACTCCAATACGAGATATACAATAAAAATCTACAATCGAAGCAGCGATAGCTAACGAAATTTTGTCTACCGTCTAATTACAGCTACTTCACAGTCCTGGTAAATTTCTGAGGAAAAAGTGGGTCCTTAGAGAGTATAGCCTCTTTCAAGTTGCATATTATAGATATAACGTCCTGAGAGGATAAATATACGCAATTATGTATAAAACAGCAAAATTTTTCCTCAATTTTATACATCTAGTGTTTGTTCTCCTCTTTTCCAAACCCCCAACCCCCATGAGATAGTGTAATCACGAGTTCTTCGCTGAGCTAACCATAGACATTTAATATAGTCGATGTAAGTAATCCAAGTAACTTTCCGAGGCCCTGCACCCTTGTCGGACGTGTAACAGCTAATCACGCGTATCTTTGAGCCACGAGGGAGCGGCATTGGTTGGATATCCACACCATGGTTCCCCTTTTGGTGGTAAAGGAAGAGAATAGAATAGAATAGAATAGAAGAGAAGAGAAGAGAAGAGAAGAGAAAAGTAAAGTAAAGCAAAGCAAAGCGCGGCAACTCGGTGCTAATGTAACCTTATCCCCCGCATTAAGGCGCCCCTGTACGTCAAGACGCGTTAACGGCCCCCGTTAACAGACCCAGAAACGAATGTCTGCCGTTACGTTGAGGGTGCGTGACGCCACGACACCCCCGACGACCGTGACACACGCAACCCCTAAAACCAAGAATCCTTCTGCCCCGTGTTCATGCGTTAATCACTTCGCCCAATGGCTATTTCGGCTCGTTATATCTGTAGGCCGAAGATCCGAAAAGAGACACGCGCGCTATACGTCGGAAAACGTCAAATTTTACCTCAACGTAATCCCTGTTATAAATCCCGATCAGAAAAATCGATCCCTCTTACACTAATTCATCAGCACGAATATATTGGAATCCCTGCAATACCGGTACTGTAATTAAGAGACACATAGAACTTTCGAATTCCGGATACCAATTTGATACCCTAGCAGGGCCCTGACCGGGTCTCCCTGCGATTTTTCAAAAATTCTTGACGATTTCATCGTAAAAATAAAATATCTAGATTTCCAATACAATGCAATAAGAAAATGACGACGAAAAAAATGTATATACCTTAATGTGAAAACGTTAGAATTCGCGTCGTTACCGGAAGTAAATCATGCCACCCGTATACCGCGCGGCGTCACGTGATGACAAATGGTCACCTCAACTGCAGGTTTGAAATCACGCGAGATTTTAGTCGAGTTGTAAATCTGATAACCTTTAATCGCATTAACAGCCATTCAAATTATCCGTCTTATACGAAGTCCCGGGACTCAAGCTAATTGTGAGTTGCCGTACAAAAGAGGCTATTTGTAATGCAAATGGGCAGGTATGGATATCAACCTGAAATTATACATTTCAAATTAACACCGAGTAGTACAGCTGCTCGAATGTTTCTTAAATTGCTTCGAAATTTCGTCTTGAATAATCGCCCCGGTCGAGTTCCCGAAAAATTTTTACCTTCAGCGCACGTAGACAGCGTAGCTATTCATCCGAGCAGAAGTATTATATACCTACATTAGGGGATTGAACGAGAAGAAAAAAAAAAAAAAAACAGGAAAAATATGTATATACCTACTATATAGGTATCAGCATCTTTTTTTTTTTTCTGCGAGAGAGGTTCAATCTCAGACCACTGAAATAACAGCTTTGAAGCAGAAGTATAAGGTGAAGAGAAAAAAAAGAAAAAAAAAAAGGAAACACTGATTTTTATTCAAACGTTGAAATCGAGATGAATTAAATAACAGCTCGTATAAAATATGCATATAATGGTGTTAATACGGGCAATCGATCAGAAGCTCTACTAAATACTCGTATATATTGTTATTTAAGTCACATCCCTAGGGAAAGGGGAAACCCGTGGTGTATAAAACGCCTATAGCATAAGGCTCGATCGTATTGGTATTACGGTTCGTATTAATCGCGCGGTAATCCCTTACTACGCATCGACGCGTGAGACCTCTTCTCATAGGCATTTGATATAACAATACGATATTTTATTAATAACAAGTGTTTCGCGTTTTTTATATATCTAGCAAATAAAATTGGGTATAGCTTCATTTTTTTTTTTTTTTTTTTTTTTTGCGGATATATTATTGTAAATTTATATAATTAAACGCAGAGTACATACGCAGATGTGTGTATGTGTGCGTGTGTATGAATACCTCAAAATTTGGGTAAGTATTTTGACTTTGAGATGCTAAGACGCGGTTAAACGACGCGATTAAAATGAAGAAACTAAAACCCAGGTGCATTATAGCCGACGTTTTAAATACCCGCACCTTTAATCCGGCTTAAATCTCTCGCGTTTGTAGGTAGGTATATCTTGTAACTAAGTCTCGCACGACCACGCGCCGTGGCGCTCATTAACACGGAATCTTAATTGGGTACAAAACGGCGCACATGCAGTCTGATCAGAACATGCGTTGATATGTATATAGAATCTCGCAGGTGTCGAGATAATAGCTAATACGTCGTCAACAGAATCGGGTTAAAATTCATCCCCGAAATGAATTCAAAGGTAATCTGTCCCTAAAACGTCTGTGAATTTCTTATGATTTAATTAATTAATTAATTACTTAATTAATTACTTAATTAATTAATTAATCACCTGAGCTAATCAAGCGACTGGATTACGGCAATCCAGATGCTGTTGATACCAAACGTACGAACGTCACGGTTATACGTAAGTACATAAGTATAGGTAGGTATAATACGTATATTGAAAGATTGCGTAAATTGACGGATAAATCCGAAATTAAATTATATACATTCTCTAATAAATTTCTGAACGATAAAATCGAGTTAAAACTTGAAACTATTAATTCCGCACATAGTGTTTGATCGCGCATATATACCCTCCAGCATCAAATTCCCTGATTATATTTGAATAGTTTGAGTTTCGGTTGGTGGGTTATAATAATTGGCACGTGTCCTCTAAAGCATTAAGAGATTAAGGTCAAAACCGTAGGTATATTATACCTCTATAGACGTATGTACTAGGTATAAGTATAAATTGCAAAGCCAGTCATGTCATGCCCCTGTCGAATAATTATGGCCTGTAATTAGAGTTAACCATTACGTGATCAAGATGAAATCGCCAGCAACCCTTTTCTCTATCATTGTACGAATCTAACCCCCCCCCCCCCCCCCAGCCCTTGGTTCTTAAACCACTCAGAAAAAAATTCCGAGACTTCAACAGTTCCAAGGAGTTTACTTTTTTCTTTTCGTTTCTTTTTCTTTTTTTATTATACTACCGAAAAATTGTTCAGAGAAGCTCTTGCCGGTTATATAATAGCGTAAATTTAGGTCGTTTCGAGACAAAGCTGTATTTTCTTTTTTCTATTTTTCTCTCTCTCGCTCATTCTCTCAATTCTCTCGTCTCTTTTCTACCATACCAATTACATGCTATTTGTTAACAATTTGTTGATCGTTGAAGCGATTGCTTGCATACAAAGTCGATATTAGAACGGACCTGACCATTATGCAGCGCGAGAGTATAACCGACCCCCTTCTTCCCTACTACGAGAGCTCATGTACCAGGAATATCTTCGTCACGTATAATATACGACAATGTGCATCTATTTTACCCATACGTAGATCTGCGGCGTGGGTGTCTAAAGGAGATACGTATATGCATATGGTATAATATATGCGAAGAGAAGTCGCGTTTTGTGATTTGCAGTGAAAATAAATGACTGTAACAACAAATTATGCATACGAAAGAAACACGGAGATGAAATTGCTTCCAAGTATACAAGACGAAAGGTCGCTTTGTTATTTTCCAACCCTCCTGAAGAATGAGGGATTTTAGAATTTGTCTTTTTCCGATAGTAAAAAGATCTGCATATAATACTAGTACCTATACAGTATTCAGTAATGCAATGCGATAAAAGCTGTCGTTAGCAATAAACAGTAAACAGATAATATGTAATTCTAAGTCCGCAATTGGGCCGATTAGTAAATGAATAATTAAATAAATTGCTGCACTTACCACGCACGAACGGATTCTGAGTAACAGCCAGTCTCTGGGTTAAGCATTTTGCGCTCGTTTTCCGACCTGTAATATGAATGAATCGAACTCTTTACAAGCTGCACATGGTGTGGTGTTATACGTGTACAATATGAATATATATGCTGAAAAGGTAATGGTTACGGAAAGAGTAGCGAAATAATGAAATAATATACAATTATAGCCACACGTGGGGGTACCTATAGCGGTCGGAAAGTTCGAACTACGCCTTTTACCTACTAGCTTATAGAGGCGTTACTTTGTACCTTTATTAACGATCTGACTTCCCTGTCGATTTGTTAATAACGACATCGGACCTCGCCACGCGGGCAACCCGTCATTACCGTTTCAACACGGGCTTACATTTCTGAATTAACCATGGGACATGGGACACAAACAAACACACGCGCGAGGGACGCGACGCGACGCGACGCGACGTACGTTTCGAATCGTTCATGATAAAATATCACACGTAACCGTGACGTATCGAGATATAAACACTGTATCATTAGCTATGGCCGCATTTCATACACACACACACACACACACACATATATATATATATTTATATATATACCTGTAACGCATAACGTACCTACTATAGGATCTGCAGGATGGGTTTAGCGAGCATATATATATACACGGTATACGGATGACGAAGTAAAGGAATGATTTTTATTTCACTGTGTAATTGCATTTCGATGAAAAAAGGTGATTGGATTTTATCAGATTGTTCTTTTCATTCGATTCTCTCGCGATATTCCATGCACTTAGATTCTTCATAATGTGATGAAAAAAACATCTTACAAGATTGACAGTTTACACGATCAGTGTTCCAAGAAAGCTCAAGAATCTGCACAAGCCAAGCTATGCTATAGTAACTAGCTCCAGCCTCATTTACCTCAGCAGTAGAAAAAAAGAATAGAAAAAAAAAAAGAAAAAAGAAAAAATAGAATAATGGACGAATTCTTCTCATAAAAGTATGCAGTACCTTCTGATCTGTGAGATCAATCTACCTTCACAAATTTACTTATACATTCTCGCAATCTGTCAAGATCAGGACTTCAAACTGCTCGTCATACAAGCGAGTGTAATCCAGCGGGATGATGTTAAAAAAAAAGAGTAAAAGATAAAATAAATAAATCCATAAATCCATAAATCCAAGAATAGCAAGAATTTGAACATTTTTTTAAAGTTTTTATGACACTGGAGCTGTATAAGAAAATATTCTCGATTCTTTCATTAAATTTATAAGTATACTATATGAACGGGAGAATCGGATGATACGATATTCGTATATACATATTTTATGAGAAATTGTTTTAATTTATTCATAGTGCGCGTTGGAAGCGTTAGGTAATTGAATTGCAAATAGCCCTAACGTTTAATTTCGTGGATTTAATTGTCCCGCTTTTCCTGTCTTCCAGACAATTATATGTACATATTTCGTGCCCCATTTTTCAAGCTAGTGTTTTACTGGAATTCTTGATACCGTTTGAACTAAAGCGTTAATATTTAAACGCAGATATATACACCCAGAGCCATTTGATATGCGCACATCGTATTTGTCATTACATCGTACACAACGCTATAAAGACCCGTGGTATGTATTAGTAGGTACAGTGAATCGATATGCTGTAGGTGAAAGTATTCATTCGTCAAGTTATATGCAAGGTAGTCGCATTGTTAGATAAATTTTACTACATAATTAAAAAATCATTCCATCTACTACCAAAATTCATGCACATGAAAGACGTTTCCAAAATATATATACTGAAAGAAAAAACAATAAAAATTACCTTATCAAGCAGTAAACGAAGGATGTTTAATTTCAATCGGCTCAACGCGTAGTGCCTATATCTATGAATAATTTTATCCGCGAAGAATCACCTCGTACTTGAGTTAAAGCCCATATAAAACTTGACAGTCAAGTGAAAGATACGAGAAATAATAATGAAAGAATACGAGTGTTGTGACAGTCGCATTATTGCATACGATTACAACTGACATTAGTGCGGGGGTGAGGGATAAGGGAAACTAAATATGAAATGGAATGGGGTTCGTGAGAACCCCATCTGTCCTGAGGGTGAGGGCGGTCAAGGTGGCAAATCACTGTCCGGGAGAAACGCACTCGCTGCATTACTCGGTCAAGCGTTAAATATTGCGTGTGTTCGAATGCTGCAATACGTGTGGGAATTTTCATTCTGATGTTAATTTTAGGGAAAGAGAATACCTAATGAATTTTTTTTTCACCACATTTATACCTGATTCTCGGCATTTATTTGTTAGGTGTAGTAGCTCCAAGTAATTTTGGGATAAATTTTCATTTTTTTATTTTATATAGGTATATCGAAAAAATAGGTTTGTCAATAATAATAATTGATCAAGTTCTTTACTGACGCGGGGTAATGCTTCTACGGAATCATTTCAAACTCCCTAATCGTATTTGGGACGAGAATATGGACCTGTCCTTTGACTAATGGATAATAAGATGGATTTTTACGGTTCGATGACCGTGTTAACGAGTCAATGAAAGGACCTCGAAGAGCTCGACGACTAATCCAGAAATACGATTCATCCATTCATTCATATTCATTCATTTTATTTTACTTTATTTTAACTCTGGATATTCTGATCGGGGAATACCCATAGCAGCTATGTGAAATTATAAATGAATCCAGTTTTATCGCCGTTAGTTAATATCAGATTTGCAATTCGGATAGAAAAATAGAACTTTACTGAATTAAATATTAATTTAAAACCTTATAGCAGATATGCACACTTATTATACGAGGCCGGAATATGGGATAGCGTGCATTGCGTAAGAACCACCTAAATAAAACTAATTCTCATTTGGACAGAGCCATTATCGCCCTCGGGGCATCTTGGCGTGTATTTCGTTGGCTCGGTCTTCACTTAAGTTGAAATTTGTCAATTTGTAACTACTTAGGCGTATTACTTAGCTCCTAGATTGACTGAGTCTATAACCCAGGCAATCCTCAATTTACGTCAAAAGCGATTTCCCCGTTCCACGCCCTCGAAAAATAAGAAACTTTAAGAAAAAAAAGAACGGGCCGAGGGTACCTTCGTCGCGTTTATATGTAGGTACACTTATACCAGGTTCAAAATGAACAAAAATTAACACCAAATGGTATAACACGTTAACAATACGATGTCACGTCGTGAATTTAATCTTCTATTTCTATATCATACTAAAATAATTCGCCTCGATGTAAATTAGATTCCTAAAACACTCTACGAAATTGTCTCGCAATTTTCGTTAATAGATAATCGGTACCCCTCGCGTCTGTCCATATATATACTGAAAATAAAAAACCTTGATTGAACATTAATATTCGGTCTAATGAAACTCTGGACTATATATATATGTGTGACATATAATTTAATACAGTAGATCAGAGAAAAGGTAATTCCCTACTATAGACCCTGGCATTTGCGCTAGGGGTCTGTCAATCGGTAATGACTAATATATACCGAAGGTGGTAGTACCTACGTAATCCTAGCACCTTCGGGGAACCGCACAGGACGAAACTCGGGAGTCGAAGGTGGCACGTCGTGGATGTCGTGGGAGACGCGCCACGTGGTTCACACATGTATAGTATATATATATTACGTGAAATACGTACATACACATATACCTGTATATGTATATACATAAATTGTACTCATACACATGTATATAAATTACATTCACACGTATATATGTACAAGAGTCCCAGGGTCGCTCCCGTACACCGTACGGCGTACCTACCTTTCGGACCATTTGTCAAGGTGACAAGGCAATCTCACCCCCGTGCCGCCACGGTCGGTGCTATTCCCGTCGCCGTACATATCCCCAGGTTATACCTTCGAAATGAAACCAACCACTAGCACGGCCATCCCTACGCCACCCACCCCCCTGTCAACGGCAAATCGATCAAAGCTGTTTTAAAATTGGAAATTGGGAACGAAATGACGCCTCGTCTGGTTATAGCAGTGGGTATGTATAGGTATAGGTGTGTAGCTGGCTGCCCCGGAGTTAATATTGGAGTGCAAATCGACCCCGAACCACGGGTGTAAAATAAATTGGTTCGGGAATAATTACGAAGTTGCGACTGTCCATTGAAAGTTTGATAAACGGGGAAATAAACCACTGGATGCAGTATAGCCTGTCGAATTCAGTTTTTAAAGGGTTTGCTCATGTCAGGGCGTATGTTCCTCGCCATTAATTTATCAATTAGGACATAGTCACGTAAGATGAGGAAGAGCACGAAATTAGAATTTTTTAAAACCCGTTCATCATATACCCGCTCGTTCATGCATTGAAAACAACGAGGCCAGGTTATTCCAAGCTCAGTCTCTCTCTCAGCCCTAAGCACCGCACTCGAAGGTAATTATAGTTTTCGAACCAGCCCGCGGTGGCCGTTCCCATAACCCCGTCGACGGCATGGCCACCTATATACGCACGCGTGCACACGGGAATACGCAGTATGTACAGAAGAATGCATAAGTACTTTGGTGTACGCACAATCAAAACACACCGTTAATCTATGGGGTGTTCGAAAATTCATATACCTACGTGTATCCGCATACTACTACTCCGATACACCATGACGACAATAAATTACCACCGAGAATAGATGCAATTACTTATTGGTGCATGATTTTACGAAACGTATGAGACATCGCGTTTTTTTCTAGAACTGATACGGCGATATGAATGGGATTCTATGCGAAGAAGAAAGAGCCACATACACACATGCATAAAATGATGGTGGGAGATCTTGATGAAAAGTTCCGTTTGACTGGTATAATGGTCATATCTTTGATCTCATCTACATGCAGCGGTGTCGCTTTATTATGGTATATATTGTACGTGATGGATCCTATTAGCGAACACCCTGTACAGGATAGGGGTAGAGCAAGTGGTATAACCAGTGAGGTTTTGGCAGGTGGTGGTCAGATTTCCCATAGAATCGTATAGTTACGTAGCGTTAATTAGGGACTTCACCTGCTACAGCTAGAAAATAAATGTCGAGGAGCTGAGATTCCCATGGTTAGGGTTACACCTCGGTATACGGGTTCGTCACAGCCTTGCGGGGGTTCCCTTAGCATCCATGGAACCAGGGAGAGTGACCAAAACTACAAGTACCTTACTTATACACATACAGGACGGACGGGGATGTATGGGGTACTCCACTATATACGCATACGAAACGCGAGGTATATATGCGGTACAATGCACATGCTTATTATGCAAATTGGCGAGGGGGCCAGATACGTGCATATATATACATTCTGGCGAGATTCTGTTGCAAATTATAAACACTAATCAGCTGAACTGCAGTGCAGTGTTACGTTTCGAATCATAAGGTCGAGGTTAAATTTCGAAATTAAGATACCGAGACAAATTTTGCTACCCATGATAGAATTTCCGTCGAAAACAAGAGGCCCAATCGAGATGAGTTATTGGCCAGCGAAGAAGTTGAGGTGTGATGAAGCACGTCCCATTTGTGAAATGGTCAGTTCATGACTTCGTTCACTCATTGCAGCTTGTTTGCGAAGATAAACCTCCGGGCATACGGTTTTGTCGTGAAAAATAAGAAGAAGAAGATCTACTGCAGAGTGCTCCAAGGACTCGAAATCGAAGTATATCTCTGGCTATGGGTATTCGTTCACAATGATGCTGTGAAATGTCGATCTAGGTATCAAACCACAGAGTGGAACATCGTCGTCAGGGAATCGGCGTTATCCGACGTCCTCTGGTGCGCGGGCTCGCGGGTGCTTGGCGGCGGTTCCGCGCCCGTCCGGTTCCGGTGTTCCGGTAGACTTGGTTCCGCAAGGGGAACCCTGACTTCCGGCTCCAGTGGGATACACGCTCAGCCGCGTGACATGATGCTCGCACGATTCACGCGCGTAACTCGGTGTCCGTCGCCCGTCCCTAGATCCACTTTAGAACCAGAGAGGCTCATATCCGCGAATTTTTAATACCTGATTGAATTTCACTTAGTTTTTAAATTATCGATAGGAAACTCGATCGACGAAGACGCTGTAACATCTTCGCACGGTTTAGGCCCGATCAAATCCCAAAATTCAAAAAGCTGACGTAATTAAAAGGCCCGCGTTTCTTTTTCACAATTTTTTTCTCAAAAATAGGACTCATCCGCGTGATGGACTAGCAGCTTTTAAATCCTTAACAAATTGCGGGCAACTGCGTAGGAGAACGGATCCTTCATGTGTGTCGGTGTTACGCGAGGTACAAGTCGCACACATTTAAGGTTTACCTATGCGAGTGGGTTTGGTTAGATTTTTAGGCTCGACGGACAGGAAAATTCATTACGGAAGTGGAAGTACCTACCACGCACGGTCGCTAACAGGTCGCTTATCAAATATGATCGAAGTCATTTCCGCCTCGAAAGTTCAAGCTAACAAATTCATTACATCATTATGTTATTTCCGATCGTGAAATTTATGAACACATCATTTCTGACCCAGATATATACCACGAATTTAAAAAATGGTACAGGAAAATATAGAATTTGATCAATGAATTATTATTCTTCCGCCTCTTACGTGTTCAAATTTTCTTTTATCCGAGTGAATTTTCCGTCAGTTTGATACGTCGTTCGTAAAAATCGACGAAACGTCCGTGTGAGCCGAATGACTCATTCGCTAAAATTATTAGCCAACATACCTATGCGGCAGGTATTTCAACAATTTATTAAATATTTACGATATACTTAGATTCAACGAGTTAGCCAGAAAAGTTAACATTTTAAAAAATCTCCATACCTACGTCTAACCGTCGAGCGTTGACCTCGGGCATTTATTTGATTAAACTAATGGTTTTCACTTTTTATTGTGTCCAAGAACATATTTAGCGGACAAAAATCAAAGAAGAAAATCGAGAAATAGAATTTTTTTAAATGTACGCCGAGGCTACAAGCGTCGAAATAGCTTCGCAAATTGCTGCAGTTGCGTGAGGAGGCACCCCGACGCACACCGAGGATCTCCCCTGCGTGGCATGCTAGCAGGGCACACCTGGCCACGCGCAGCTGCACCCTTCGACGGTTCTGGGGTCCAGAGAGGTTCCGTACCAAGAGGGGGATGCTGAGATTTCAGTTACGCGTATAACTACCCTGCGCAGTGTGCATAATATATAGAAACTAATATTTCCGAAGGATATAATATGTTGTTGAAAATAATTCACGGAATCGAGAATCTCTGAAAATTTTACGGGGAGTATAATAAGTACGAAAGATTTTAGCCCTAGCTTGATGGTTCGTTGGTTGGTTGGTTGGTACAGGAGGAGACCAGCTAGCTGGTTTTGATTTAGCGAAGAACTCGAGTGTTGTAAAGACGCTCGGATGCGCCGGGGCTTGAATATGTACGTAGTTTTACCACCGGTATGTATCTGATATATGAACGAGAGTATATAGGAGGTATATAGGTATAGAGGCGACTAGTATCGAAAGAAATCTATAAACCTTGAATATGAGAACCTGGACGCGGAGCGAACGAGGGCTCTGAAGGACCCTCTTCTCGGCTACCTTCTACCCCTGAACCTCATCTCACTCACTCACTCACTCACTCGCTCACTCTCTCTTTTTCTCTCCCTCTCTTTCGCTAGGTACGAAACTCTTGGGAGCACCAGAAGAGCTACTACCACATCGGTGAATCACTGCACGGGGAGACAAAGAGTTCCTGATCCTCCTCTGGTTCGTATTGCGCTTGGCTACCCCGACAGATCGCTCCTAATGACTCGGAGAGATATTTCCGAAAAAAAAAAGTAAAAAAAAAAGTAAAAATTCCTCGCCTTCAAAACTCTCAACCTTCCAATAATAACGATAATAATAACAACGAAACCAAGAACGAACGATCCTCTGCTTTCCTCCTCGAGATAACCCGGCATCAAAATACCCAGCACATGATATACCTATAGGTACCTACACGTCCGTTAATCGACTGGTTTTATACATGAAATATTGGCTAGTACTCGAGAATATGTCTAAGAGGTGTCTGCTCCATCATTTTGCTCTCAAATCGGCTCTTTCTCGGCTCTTTCTCGGCTCTTTTTATATCCCATGGCTTATGTTCATTGAAATGTGGAAATTCTATGGGAAACTTTCGCCACTTCGAGAGTCACGATGCTCGAAAACGAGAATCAACCGTCTGCAGCTCTTCAACTCTTGATCATTATTCGAAGAAAAAAAGAAATCGGGCAAAATTACCTCCGGGAGTAATCCAATCGTCATATCGAGTTCACCATGTGACATTTTTGCATCAAAGAGTTCACTGAGCTTCTATATCAGTCTGAGACTTGAAAGAAAATGTTTAAAGGGTGAGAGAGAGGTCGATTCGACAAAAGAGAAAAATGTCAATTTGTTCTCGTCTAAAATGCACACCGAAAGAAACGATCGTCAAGCTTGTCCTTTTCAACCTGCCGAATAGATTACAGGTGAATTTATTCATACGTCAATGAACGCGAAGGTTGCGCTTCATTCATTGACAATGTACTACTAGACAGAGGCATGCAGTACCTACCTACCACTGCATGCATAGACGGTCCCGTCTCTGCAGAGCACCAGTATTCATTGTGCTTTTTATTCTCATAGCCTGCAGGTCCTCGGGTCGAGCGGACAATAGTCGTGATCAACGATCGCCTAATTTGTTTATAAATACCCCGAATTTCTATTGAAGAAAGCACAACCACCACTGGCAGGAGCAATGCCAACCCTTTCCGGCCACGCGAGGTGTAAAATTCCTTTTTACGCAACAGAGCCGTGAAGAAGGAAGGGTGCGGGACGTGTGGTGTCCTGGACAGGTTGTCTATTCGTCGCATAAGGATCAGAGGATAGCTGTATACAAATTATCCTAGAATACTGTAGCGAAAGCGAGGTCTTGTCCGAGTCCTGTCCGGGTTTCACCTTTCCTTTGTCACTCGAACTGCTGCGTTTCTTGGGGTCGTTCCACTTCGAATTATCGAACTACGTGCTTGAAAGCCTTTCTGGAGTCAAGTTTTGAGATTCGTTAGAAATTTTCAACATTGATAAATATTCATCGGTTATAATTGTCTCGATGACCACATTGGCGCTTCTTCTTCTTCTTCTTCTTCTTCTTCGTCTTCTTCGTCTTGCACCGACTGAATAACTTTACATACTCGGTCGTTTGACACTTTTGCTTTTTCGAGATATAAAGCACAGGTAAAAAATCATCCTTCTTATTTCGTTCGCGAGAGACGAATTCCCCGCCCTTTTTTCGACCGCAAATTATCATAAATTAGACATATTTTCATCCCGACTAAATTCGAAAGTCTACCGAACCAGTTTAATTGTTACAACTTGAATCCATCATCTCTGGTTCGGGCCAGGGCACGTCGACGATTATGCGAAACGTTAAGGAATAGATTTCTCCACTTGAAAGTGACAAACGACCCGAAAGCCGAAAGATTGAAATCAGGATACTCGAAAGTTTAAAAAGCTCTCAGATTTCATTTCGCTACAGTTTCACGCCAAACGAGCGTTCATCAAATCTATAAATTCACATCCCATAATAAGTTCAACGATGCTGAATTTTCCTCAGCTCCTCAGGGACGTCCAAAAATTCAATTTCGACGCCCCTGTAATCTCGAAAACCTGATATTGGACGTAAAAATTTAAATGACCAGCCCAATGGACATTTACGATCGACCTCACTGGCTGTGAATGAAATAATTCCATACCCACTAGGACCACACTGTAAGACATCCTGCAGGGTAGAGTGGCGTAATCCAGGAATTATCAAGTTAAGATGCGTATAAAGTTTGTCGCGTATCGGTTTCATGGCCGTTTTCCCATTTCCCTTATCTGTCAGAAGATTGAAGTTTAATCCTTGAATGTGTACGCCTTTAATTTCTTACTTTTTTGTGTTCATATTGTGGATATTGAATTTTATATACGGAGCAATGCCATTCTGTTCTAGTATGTATTCAGTATATATCCCGTTCAGTTCAGAGATCGTGAAAGCGTAATGTATATATTGAGCCTCGAATTACCTAAAACCGACGCGTATCTATATTATTTACGTTATTTACTTAGGTGCGAGACAGTTAAAAACATGTTTAAATTCAGGCAAAGACGTCGTTGAATTAGACACGCCACTGGCTGATGAACCTATATGGATATATGGATCCTATGGATGCCTATCCTATATATCTATGAATATAACACATGTAAACTTACATGTGAGAACGTTGAACGAGCTAATGAAATATTCACGGTTATAATATACAGTTCTTCTTCTACTTTTTCTTCTTCGCTCTGTCGGAGTTGATGTTAATATAAAAATGAATGAAAAAAAATTCATATCTAATAGCGAGTAGTATACTACCTAAGACTTATTAAAAATTGTATTAGAAATAGACAAAAAGAAGAACTTATACCTATACGTATGTATGCATGTGTATTACGTGAATAATAAATTACATCCTTGGTTTTATATATATTTGGTAAGGAATCGACCGACCTTGACCATCTTTTAGTTAAGATTGTTTAATTACACTATATACGTATGTGATATATATGTACCCATGTACATGTATGATAGAAATTTTAAAATATCATTCGTCTGTTTCGAACTGGTATAGACACAGATGTAGGTATGGATACCTATGTATGTTTGCACATGTGCCAAGTGTGCCTTCATATAGTGTAACTTTAACAATTTTTATATTTCGAGCCTAAAGAGACCTACAGGGTATTTAATCTTCATTATGAAAAAGATCCCAATTAGTGAAAAAAAAGAGAATGAAACAGGTAAGAAACGTCTTAGATATCTCGTTCGGTATTATACTTTGTTTTGACTAGATTCCGGCACGCGTCTTTGTAGACAAGTTGGTAAAACGAAGACAAAAGGTTGAGGTTTCTTTTGTCGAAAAGGTGTCGGTCGCATAGCTCTGGCTAGCGGAAGTGTGAGAATCCCAAATCCGAGAAGTATATACGCGAAGAGTATAGCAGCGAACGCTGTCAACGAAAAAGGTTCTTCTACCGCGGAGATATGGGACTGACGGGCTCTGTTCAAATATTAACTCGGAAAACAGGAGAGATTCTTCAAGTTAGTTTCGTAAGTCCGGTAGCTAAGTTTACTCAAAGTCAAGATATTTCTTATTCCAATGCTTCGGTTTGCACAAACATATCCAAGGTCACTATACAACGCGTCGTCAATTATTACACTATACCATATACCTACATATGACTGACGCTGATCCTACATATGCGATACAAAATGCACGCCAGGCGAAAAATACCTCACATATTATACCTAGGTGCAGGAAAACATATATCGTCAATTTAATCTTAGATCTGATAAATGATAGCCGATTTACTACTAATTTCGAATAGAAATTCTGAAGGGTTTCTCTTCCATTTTATAGTTTCAGACATGTTTTCAAAATTGTTAATTTTATTATAAATCGTTTATTATAAGGTATTATAAATAAATATTGTAAAATCAAGCGAGTGGTTAATCGAGTATATGAGGAAATAATATTTCGTTGCTCAAACTGAATATTAATTTCACCTGAGTAAATATTTGTTATTATCATTGGCAAAAAGGCGCGCTCATATATATACGACATTATCAGTTTATAACAACGCGAAGTAGGTATAGGTATTGAATGTCGTGCTAAAACCGGGTTAAAAAATAAGAGATACAAAAATTTGAGCAAATATTTTTACCAAAATCTTGCGAAAATCGATTATTTTTTATCCGTTTTCCTTAATAAAGGATCTCCGAAATTGAACGGACTCGCAAACGGACGGAATTTCACGTGGAATGAGAAACCTCATCTTCACTGGAGCAGATGAAATTCCAAGGATCTAAAAAGCGTGGAAAAAAAACGTTTGAAAATCGTCAAAAACGAAGCTGAACGACCTGCGGACGAAAAATCACACGTTGCGTTGGCGTCTATACCGAATCGCAGGAACCTGGGTAGACAGTCGGGCGCCCAGGACGAGGATCACGGGCCCCGCGTGAGTTAGCTTGGTCCCTTGGACTCCCTGAGCTCAGGTAGCGACCGCGGACCCATTCCCCTTATTTAGGGCCCCCGTAGGCCCTTACTACAGCCCCGCGCGCACCTGGGCGATCCTAGGAGGATACAGGATGGGGATACTGGTCCCAGCCCAGCCCCACCCTGATCCTGGCTGCAGCTCCCGCTTCTCTTGCCCTGCCCGGATTACGCCCAGCGATTCTCACTTTCGTCAAGAATTTATTTTCGTTTGAATTCCAACACGCAATTTAGCAAAAATTCTTCGGGGATCGACTTATCAAGGTTTAATTAACGAAACGAAAATTCCACCATACTAGTACTAGACCCGAAATTTTCGATCTTCGTGAATGATTAATTTTTTCCAAATTCATTCTGAGTATAACTTCTGAAAGTATGTACCTAAACTGAAGCTTTCCTATGTATGGTTTTATCAAAGTAGGCATGAATCACCCTCCGAATGTATCGGTATATGAGTTTAATTAACGCAGTTTACGAGTATAGATAACAGTTTTAGTCCGCAGGGATATTCTCCGTATCCGATTGAAGTAATTAACGGGGTAATTTGGAGCCGGTATCGTTTCAGCGGTGATAAATTTCTTGTTATGTTATTCTGCCGACTAGAACAGAAACGGGACGGATGAGGAAAAGGAAATATCCTCGAGTCTGCAGCAGAACAATGATACATATTATTATGTATAGTATAACCATTCGTAACTTCGGTAACTGCGGGATCGATTGGAGAAATAGAATAGAATATAATAAAATAAAATAAAATAAAATAAAATAAAATAAAATAAAATAGCGGTAAAGGATAAAAATAATTTTGAGAACCTCTGAGAATCTCCCCTAAACGGGGGGGTCGGGGTTGAAAAACCGAACAGACTAGTTCGAAGTACCAGCAGCAACTGCGCATAACAACGCGCTACAACTAGCAATAATAATCATAGCAGTACCTACCCTGTTCACAGTGGTATAGGTAGATGTAGGTACAATATAAAATATGTACATATATATATAGCGAGGTATATAGGTATGTATATAAATATACCTGGCAACCAGGCAGAGGTAATAATACACCGGGATAAGCTAAGACTAAGCTCTTCTCTCCAGCTAGCAGTTCTGCTACGCCATGTAGGTACTGCAGCGATGCTATGGGGAGGTTGATGGTGATAGGGATGGGGAGTTGCAGGGTAGAAACTAGAGAGAAATAGGTTCTTGTTACAGAGAGAGCTTCCTGTATATGGAAATCATCAAGAACTAGATACTAGTCTGGAAACTTGTCCGAAATAATCTACGAACGAAATCAGACCTAGATACGACGCGTATACGCGTATACGTATACGAGAACTATTTTCCTATAACAACACCTATCCTGATCCCTCAAAGCCCTTTATTTCATACGTGTAAAGCCTGCAGTCCCTAAATAATTATACCATCATTTTAAAGTCCCGAAATATTTTCGCAACCGTTTTGCACTCAGATATCAATATGCGATACTTTCTATGTGTGAAGTCAGGGTTCATTTGTGATTGGAAAATTGATGAGAATTTCACGAAGGACACGTGGAAAACTGGATCAATTGCATTACATTGACTTGAAAAAGCGAAACCTGTCTTATAATAAGCTACTGCGGCTGGGTATACACCGACAATGGTTTTGCACCCTGCGTCAGCTACAAGTACCGTATTGTCATTTCTGTACTACAAACGCATTCACGGTATGAAACTATTGTGCGAATCGACTGTGAATGAGAAATAAAAAAAATTCTTATTTCGATTCATGACCCGGGTAACATCAGTGTGTTATACATTCTACACACACGTCTAGCTACACCAACTACATACCTATACTTATATTTATGTACATCATATTATACGGCCTTATACACGACCCAGGGAGAGGTGCAGGTCTTCCACTGGTAAAGGTGAGGTTTAAGGTTCGGTTTTATTATTTACTTGTCATGCTAATTACAAACGCCGATTCAAAGTCCGAGAGTCGAGGCAGGTAGGTATAAGGTACCTCTTTCGAAAATTGATACTCTGTACCCTGGGTAGGCTAATTTTTTTCAACCTGTAGTTCCGAGAGTTGCAGAAATACGGGCTTTCAATTCCATTTTCTCACCTCCGGGCCGAAAGCGACAACTTTCGTCCCGCTGCGCGGAACGATGTTCCCGTTCTTCGGTTCCGTCGATGCGAAAAATCGTATACACTCCTCGGGCAGTAATTAAGAAAGCCCCAGATCACATGAATTACATGTGATCTGGGACCCTCCTTATTTTACTGCCCTAGGTATGTAATATACTATTTCACATACGCCGCAAGTGATTTTCGAAAGAAAATCACGATTTGGCGTTGATTTACGTACCGCTTGAATTTCTTCAGCTCGCTGAATCGTGTCTATAATAAAATTTAACTCTCATTCCTGTGAGAACAACGGCGTTAAGGCGTCGGGTCCTATAGGTACTACACCCATAGAAAGTGTGTAAATCACTAGAAAATTGGTCACTCATTTTAATAGGCGAAAGAAATAAGTTCGTCGGCGGGAAGTCACTCGGCGTGTCGTGATAGCTATGCAAATAACCGAGTGTCAGATGGTATCGGACGTATTCTGTAATCAAGGCGAGTCTCGTGACACGCGAGCCGATCTACGTGCCTTTGAGATTATCAGGTTAAAATCCAGCCCCCAAATTCTAGCGATGCTATAGACTTGGAATACGAAACAACATGCAGCGATGTGTATTCAGTCGAGCAATAAGCCTCGCTACCGATTTTTCGAAAATTGTTCGGCGCTGGAAGATCAAAAAGATAAATCAAACCGTGAGATGAACTGGAGATTTGTTAGCGAAGAAATGAGTGAACAGATTTTGAGTTACGTACGTGTGCCGAACGTGACGTTCATTTTTGATTAATTAAGTCCGGAAGAAGAGAGATCGTCAAATATCGAGGTGGTCAAAAAATAAGGATAAGCAAAGAGCGGTTGAGCACAGAATAACAATGAATATGGTCTCGTTGCTCGTCGCCTCTAGGCATATATTCTAGGCGAGGGTGACCCGGGCCGTTGCTCGTTTAGTTCTTAATTAACGCAACACTGGTAGCCCGTTTCTAATCGCGCCGGTATCATCTCGCATTTAAATAAACACGGAATAATATATGAAGATGGAATTAAGATAGTGCGCCCAGCCGAGCTACGAACTAATTTCAAAGAAATCTAACCCGGTTATGTAGAAATTTAATAGATCATTGTGATCTAAAAATAAGAAAAACGTAACGCAGATTGTTGAAAGAAAAAAGAAGAAAGAAAAGAAAAGAAAAAAAATACTAGATGTACAAAAATCCAGTACCGTAGCTATACGAGCTCATCTTTTTATACCCAGAAGGCTAAACGGGTTAAAAGAAAGAAATTTTTCGTCATTATTTGCTTACCGGTAAGCAAACAGTGATAAAAATAAGAAAACGTTCGATAAATCCGAGAGGAAAAAATTATTTATTGAAATTTCGCAATTTATTGTATAAATCTCCTCACTATGTACATATGTATATACATGCTAGCACTGTTTCTGTATAAACGGAAGAGATATATATACATCTGTGTAAGTTTGCTGAAGGCTGCATATAGTGACGTTTTAGTTATTACCTGGTACAGGAGACGACTGCAGCTTGCTAATTAACTAACTAACCTTAACTAACCATCACCGTCAGGGAACTCGATCGCTGCAGTGGGCAGTCAGTCGAAGTATCAAGTTATAGAAATCGGTCTGACGCGTAGTACAAACGCGGTATAATCTCTGGTGCAGTAGTAACAACTAATTTAAAGTTTAACAGGTAGGTACGAAACAAACGGCAAAGCGAATAATAGACAACTGCATAGGTTGAACAACAGAAGACGTTATGAAGTGAATTTTAATTTTCGATCAAAAAGTGGAAACAACAGAATTTCCTGTTCCAAGATATTCATCAATTCTACAATTTCTTCTTTTTCTTTTTCTTTTTTTTTCTTGCATCCTATTTCGGTCACACGGGAACCAGGTTTCGAGGATTTTGTAAGCTGTCAGTTCGAATAAACCAAGGCGAGGATTTTCAGGACAAATAGAAAATAAGAAATACGAGTTTTGGCCTCCTTGACGGGACGAGCGAGCGGCCAGCTCTTCTATATAAGCTCGTTGTTATATACCTCAAACAGAAACAGTGGGCTGGCTACCGGCAATTTCACTCATCTCTGTCTCCTTTACTCTAAAATTTTGTTCTTTCTATTTTTTTCTTTTTTTTTTCCTTTTTTTTTCCTTTTTTGTTTCGATTTTTTAATAGGGGTACATCCACACTCGAGGTATTCCGGGCGAGATGCGACGAACCGAGCTGTCCAGGGTCTCGCAGATCAAATGGCGGCCGCCCGGATAAACTTGGCGAGAGTTTAGCCAGGGGTGAAAAATTTCGGTAGCCAAAGACGGACACGAACGACCCTAAGATCAGTCGACTGTTACTCGATCACGGCACTTCACCATACCACCAATCTCTCCTCGCTGTCTACTTTGATCCTAACTAACCGCGACTACAAACCTACCGATTTCTCGTAAGCCGATGTCGATTCGAATTTCGCATAAAAACGAGACAACCGCATGTCTACACGGTTATAAGTTTTTTCTTCTCCCCCGTTTTTTGTTTTCTCTCTTCCTTCTAAGGAAATTCTTCTTTCAATCATTTTTCCGCATTATTTTATCATTTTTTATTTATTTCATTTTTTTCAGTAGGTATGTATACACATGGTACTTCGCGTAGCGGTAATTATTTGTCGTTTGCAAACGCCCTGAAATAATACCGAGAGTGTAAACATTTAATAAAATTAATTGCATTGAATGAGCGGTTAGTAACAACATATTATCGCGTATTTCTGCGCAATGCTTATTCAGAGTCTGACTTATATCGCTGCGCACTTGACAGCCTAAGTTATTTCAAGTTATAATCAGAGAGGCGACATTAAAGGCGCGATCGTAAAAACAAACTGCAATTACCTACATGAGCACTTTGATGAATTAAATTGACTTGAAGGAAAAAAATTGAAAAAAAAAACAGGAGGAAAAAAAAAGTATAAGTTAAAAGTAACTTGAAGCTTATTTAACAACTTTGTGCAAATTATATGCCATACGCAGAGAGAAGAAATCACGACACCTGTGACCCTCTGTTACCTTTTATTCATCTTGTATAATACAGGGAATTTAAAAATGGAACTACTATATCGCATCTCAACTCTCGGTCTGATCACGCGAAAGTTGGCGACAGGCTAGAAATTGAATCTCTGTATCTATACATCCGTTTCGATTTATCGCGTTTCTAGAAACGACATTCGCAGACCCAGCTGCCGGTTCCTGAACATTTTTTTTCAATTTTTTTTTTAATAACTCCATAATATTCGCCGATAGATTTTATTTGTTTTTGGTTCGCAAATTAGCGAGTGAAATTTGAAACTCTTCGCACAAGTTGCAAGTGCAAGTAATACGGGGAAGTCGATAAGAATAATGTAAGAAATCCGGCTGCAGCAGTCGCGTTGCTTGGTAGGTAGGTAGGTAGGTACACGTGCGACGGGTGTGCCTTCGGCGAGGACATGCTAATCATACGCGCACTAGGTCCAACCAAGAGACCAACTCAAGCTAGCCTTCTTTTGTTTCCTTAAGATTTTTGCTTGCTTTTTAACAGGGCTCAGACGACGTCATCCATCCGTAACCAGCGGCAGAAAATTGTTTCTTTGTCGCTCGCGACGTCCGACCGTCGACGTCCGGACGCTGAAAGCTACCACGGTTATCGTTTTCGCGAACATGAGCTAGCGAATCGTTACCAGTAATCACGAAACTTGTTACATTTTTTTAGTCTTTTTTTTTTCTTTCTTGTTTCATTTTATTTCTTCCTATTTCCGGTTTATACTTTCGATTCGTTATCGAGTCACATTTCTTTCTAATCTTCCGAAACATGGATTTCAAATTTTGGACGTCATTCAAGATCTTGTAGAGTTAATGAAACGAACAAACGGTATGCATACCGAACGTGCTCCCTTTGCGAACGAGGTTTACACGCGTCTATACCTTTCTATACCTACTGCTATAAATTCATAAACTAGAAGTTGGAAACTCGCAGGGCGTAACTTCGCCGATTGAGAAGAGAAGAGAAGAGAAGAGAAGAGGAGGCGAGAAATTCAACTTCCATGAACACATACATTACACATATATCTACACGACATAGGTAGCCCACCAGCGCTGCGATCTCTTGATGAATTCACTACTATTTAGATTTAGCGCAGGAAATCTTTTGTCTATTCTGATAGCGAGACATAACATCTATCACACGTATACGCGCTATATACATATACAATATACACACACAGACCTCATCACAGAACGACGTATGGGTGTGTGAAATAATCGATAAATATCTTGTCAGTGAGACTGATAACGGAAGTTAAATTTTCGGTATAATAAAATCGTGAAAAATTTGATTATCTAGTATAATAATCGCGTGGTGCATGTTCGTGAAAGGGAAGAAGACGGAAGAAATTCACAATTGACAAGTTGACAAGGGGACCTACCAGGCTCTATAAGCGATGAATGAAAATAGATAAAAGTAAAAGGTTTTTAAGACGGAATATTAAGCGGGTTGACCAAGTGTTTAGAATGTACATAAGGCTGCGTAACGCGCGCGGGTACGTGACGAGAGAACTGAGGAAGGTCACGTGGTCGTTGGCCGGTTGTATTAATTAGTAATTATGAATAATTACCGTCAAACAGGCACGTCCCGTTTCCCCCGTAACATTCACTGTCGCATGTATATATATACATATATATATACGTATAGACGTATAGACGTATACATACATGCGTGCACGCGTGTAGAGAGGGTAAAAAGTTAAGCTCGTCGGGACATATAGACGAACACCTATAATCCAGAACCATTATACGTTATAGCCTGGAGCTCGGTTGGTGTACGCATTCAAGTAGGTATACGTACCTTATATACCGCATGCAGTACAATATTCTTTCACTGCGAATTGCTCGCATATCGGTCGGGCACTTACCTGAAACAAAAGACAAACGATTTGTTAACAATTGAGCTAGTCAAGCCGACCTGCTTGCTGCAGTGTCGCCTTTCCTAGTATAGGAAATGAACTTTTTTCACTCGATTTATTTCCATACCGTAATAGCTGCAGTACATAGACTCTAGGGATTAAGTAATCACGAACGTTATGCAGATATTCCTAATTTCTGTGTATTTCAATGAACAAAATTTTGCAAAGGAACAATTTTAACCGACGTTACTTTGGCTCGCTCGTCGACCCGCACTGATCAAAAGGCTCGGGATGATAATTAAATTTCCGGGTCTCATAATCTACGCTGCAGTGACTGCGGTTCAACTAAACCCATGTGTGTACGAAATCTCGTGGAGATTCGACAAAAATCGCGAAATAATTTCTGCCTTTGGTATACAGCTTCCGAATCTCAAAAAGCTACCTGGGAGCTTTGAAAATTTGTAATTCGAAGAACCAATGCGGGGATATTAACATGTAAGAAATTATTAAAACAATAGTATTGCTGTTTATCTCTTCAAATTTCATGTTTCTAGGATATGCACTCGTAACTTGACTCTCAAAGGACGAGGTACGCACCTCTGTCGATAGTTAAGTTATATCTAAGCAGGTAGCTAGCTGTTATAGCGGGGGCTATAATCCGCGGTGATAAAATGTCCCGATATGTAGTATACCTATAGCAGCATATAAGAAAAATGTATAAATTTAAGACCATATAGTTGAGAAGAACCTGTATATGAGATATAGGTACTTATATCATTTCCGAGAGTGGCTAGGGCACGATGTTCCAGAGACCCCCCGTGACTAAAGGTGATAAATCTTAAAAAGATGTGCGATGTTTAGTCTCGCTTGAATCCGAGCCTTTCTCGTAAGCGTTCTATTCGCTTCCTGCCTCGTATATAGGGATCCGCGATTCACACACGAAACAGAAGTCCCAGTTATACATCCGACACCGTCGCGGTGCGGCGCGGTATGGCGCGACGCGGTGCCAGCGGTGGGACGAGGCTCACGGTGTTTTACCTACCTGTGGAAGTTTTCAGATACGGTGTCAGTGGTCACGGGCAGATTCAGTTCAGTCACGGTTCTCGACGGCGCCCTCGACGCCCGCGACACTACGACTCGCCGAGGCACCCACCGTATTTCCTGTCTGACTTGGGTGCCCCATACTCCCATCTCTTCGCAAACTCCCGTATGTGCCAACAGGTTTTTCAGGATCACGAGCCCAACTCCGCGAAAACACTAATTTCAATGCCCAAAGAGTATACCTCCAATATTTCACTCTCTTTGTACAATTATGTATTATTAATTTTTTTTTTTTTTGTTTCGCTTTCGCAATTTTGAAATAAATTTTTTGACAATTACGTCGGATCGATTGTTCTCTTTGTTTCCATACGACATTTAAATAAAAGCGAATGAACGAACGAACGAACGAACGAATGAATGAATAAATAATTAATTGATTGATTAATATATAAATGAATAAAAATGCGTGAAAAACGACCAATATTTGGCCAATGAGGTCGACAACCTTGTCGATACGGTCGAGTGGTCAGGTGAGCCACGACCCGAACCCTGAAGACGGGCCCAGGACGTGTACTACGTATTACACGCGCCGCTTGTCGAATGTACCTATGTGTGTACCGCGTGACTGACCAAACTGTTAGTTGACGCGGTGCGCGTCACCCTGACTCATCCACCCTACCAAAAATTTTGTACCAAGACATGAACCGAGTAAGAAGACATGCTGCAATGCTCCTCATGTTAAAAAGTTTGATGTTCGTTTTGCTCCGTCGTTTATTCCCCGTGACCACCACTTGATGATTGCTTATACGTATGTCGTCGATTATCACCGACTTTTTTTTGGCCAAGCGTGAAACTAGGTATAACGCAGGCACGCAGTAACCCGGAAATAATGAAAAACGGACGTGAGAAGACAGAAGAAGAAAAAAGAACGAAGGAGTCGAATTTTGCTTTTTTTTTTTTAAATATTATCTAGATTTTGCAGAAAGTTTGATGCAGCTTTTGCAACCCTTTTCAACTGGCCATGACAGGAAATTCTTCTATTTGTAACCCTCGTAAGCTCGATTCGAACGACATGTCATATAAGCTTGAAAAAGCACTGTGTACGTAGACCGTGTAGAAACGACGGTGTAGCGGTTACCTAAGCCGGTATCGTAGTTTCGGATTCCCGGTGAACGAGAGTCGGAAGTATCCGATGGTAGGTACCCGGTCAGAGGTGTAAGGTAGGACCTACGGCTACGTGTAGATCGTGATACTCGTGGTCATCACTCTCGTACCTGTCGCTTCTGCAGGAACAATTTCACCCGCAAACGTGTCGCACTGTACGTAATATGTTGCAGAGTAGTGCATTGACGAGTTCATGCATCGCTTACATTTAAAAACTCCAAGATTTTCAAGAGAGAGAAATTCATCCGACTGATTCTTACGGTTTGGAAGCCGCCTGGCGCCCGCATAAGACACGCGACACCCGGGAGGCGAAAGCCGCGGAGATGACGGGAAGAAGCGACATCCGAAACCGGCGGAGTCTCATCAACCAGCTTAGTGAACTTTCACGCTCCTGCAGGAATGGAGAAACAGCTTCTGGTTTAAGCCAGACATCGAATCAAGGATCCGAATTTTCGATGGAACTGATAAAAAGAAAAATGGATCTTCCTTGAGGAAGACGCGACTGTGGAATTGATCCGGTATCGTCAAATCTCCTCTGCTTTGAGATGGGAAAATCGAATGAGAACCTCTGTATAGTGATATTAGTTTATAGACAATAGGGGACCCATTAGTACCTATGACACATGTCGGTCCTTTCCTTGAGCCACAGAGACAGATATCAGGTTACTGCGTGACGTAATGTGTATCTCCTGTCTCTGGTACGGTGCAACATCTTCAGTTACAACATCCGAATGATACAGCCGCTCTGACGGAGTGTATTTCCAGTTAAGGGAACGGGAATCCTGATGGAATTGACACAGTAGATATAGTTGCGTGCAGGTCTCGGGATAAATTTCCTGTTTAATTGTTAACAATATTCTTCCTTTTTTTTTGTGTCACGGTTCTCGGTGGAATCGTTCCATGCATAGTAGTAGGTATCGGGCTTCTTGACGCTAATATCATTTGTCATAAACTTAGGGCTGGTGCCATTTGGTGAGCGACACGATACCCGGTGAAATTCTAAGATGGGAAGGAGGCTTTGTTGGAATGAGCCATTAATCGTTCACGCGATAGTTCGATTAATTATCAAGAACACCGCAGGCCGAGCCTCAACCCTTTCGAAAGATCGTCATGAAGCAGAAGACCTACGGCGAAGAGCGACGTGCTGCACCACCCAAGACGGGCTCACATCTACTCTGCAGCCCGAGTTCGCGCGCCAAGAACAGAAGCCTGTAATTAGGAAATAAAGATGTTTGGGTCTCTGCAGCAGCAGCAGCAGCGCAGTCAAACATCTGCGGAGATGGAGAAGAGGGCCGGGGAGAATGAGGCGCCGGGGATCCCCAAGGACTAAGCGCCTGCTAACGATCCTGTTTAAAACAATGAACCGCCATAAATCTTACGCAGGTGTCCTCGGAGACTGTGCTGCACCGTATCCCAGTGGTAACGGTCCAGGAAACTCGATCTCTAGTTCAAGAAACCGCATGAGAAGGTGTGACCTAAGGCTCCCTAATTCCTTATCGACTTTCCCGAAGGATTCGCGATCACGAGAATAGCAAATGGCGACGATATCGTCCGCGTAATAAATGCTAGAAAATTTCTCATGAACCAGTATTAGGTATGTGTAACTGGCATGAGAATTTTGTCGACTATTTTAATTTTTGTTAATTACAAGGGTGGCCGAAATACTATAGCATGACCCTCCGTTCCGTTTCACGGAAGCATAAAAACGGGGAATTTCTTTTCTTTACTTTACTTTCCTCCTGCTTCTCACGATGCGGATATCTTTTAAGAGGTGGAAACCCGGGGGCGGAAGAATTGCAAGGATGGCGTAGCCGTGGGCTAACTGACTTAACAAAAGATTTCACTTTCGGGTGGCTAATTATGCATCGATATAAATTAAAAGCAAACAAAGTATACCCCGCGCCCTCCTCAGTCTACACTCGAGTCAAACGACCCGAGTAAACCCAAGCGAAAAAGAAAAAAAAAAAACCAATCCGTTGATAACTCAAATTAGTTATTTCTAAGCTGATATTAGGCGCGTTATAATGCCTCGAAAATTTTAGCTAAATCTCCAAGGTAGAGATGATTAATAGTAAAAGAGCGAAACTCTGCGTGGGCGAATGCCCGGAAACTGTTCTTAAATCTTTAGAGAGTTCAATGAGTTATCAGAAGCACACTAATTGAATGATCATAACACGGCGATGAGGGGTGAAAGTGTGGCTAATTAAACGAGGGTCATTTCTTCACCCACTTATCAAAGAGTTATCGCGTGTTAACAAAAAGTTTCTGTTATTACTCGTGACTCGTTTATGGCAAAATTCGTGAGTTGTGAGTGTTTTGCAATCTTTTCAAGTATTCTGTAGACAGAAATAGGCATATACCTATACACACGGATATGTTTACGCGCGTTTATATAGTTTCTCAATGTTAAGAGACTGTTATGACGGTTAATTGCCTGCAGTCGAGAATCTGTGTTTTTTTTCTTTTTTTTTCTTTCTTTTTTTTTTGTTTACCTAAATTCGTTTAACGTTGGGTAAAACACGCTCGTATATTGCACCTGACAGCGACACTCGAGAGATGTTATATACTTTTGTTAAGAGAGAAGAGAAGAGAAAAGAGCAGGGATGAAAACCGTTTTAATTACAAACGGACGTACCTTTAATAAGGTAGTACTATATAATTGCACAAAGATAAGCAGCGGTATTTTACTGCAAAGGATCCTTCCGCCCCCACTAACGTCTGTCAAATGTAATTTGAAAAAAGTTAGCAATATTTTTCTGTTCTTTACGTAGGTCGAATTAAATACGTAATGGCGGAAAGAGATTCTATAGAGAAAAAAAGAAAGAAAAAAAAAAGAAAAATTTAACGCTGGTCTGTTTTCCAGAATTTTTTAAAATAAATGATAAATAATTGTGCTTTTCTGTTTTTCTGCTGCTATATTGCATATGTGTATATGTGTAATAGGATTTCTATGAGCATGTGGTACAGTGTGCAGTGGCTGCTGCACCCCGGATCGACCGCGTCGCTCGTCATCTCGGTAAACGGACAACCGACACAAATCCGGACCTATTAACAGACTCATTCAATTTCCGTAGGATTAACAAAAGCATCGAATTACAAATTCAAATCCCTGGCACGTGTATCAAATACAACGAAATTCTTTACCCGATCCACCTGTGACTAGCGACGAATATAAACCGACTCGTGAAACACCATGGATTCAAACAAATAAAAAATATTCAATTTAAACCAAAAAAAAAAAACCCATAATTTCACCAATTCTCCGTTCTAAACAGAAAATCAAACTCCGTGACATCATTTCGTCAGTTTTCTAAATCAATTGCAAAACTCCAAGCTGTTACGTTTAGATGAAAGATGGAAGATGAAATTACATATCGAACTCTTCTCTCTCTCATTTCTTCGCTTATCGCTTCGCCGCAGTAATTATTCATAATTTATATTCGGCTTGAAAATGGAATTGAGATGACTGACGTTAATTCGTTCGTATTTCCAGAACGCTTTTATACATCGCTAGTATTTCGTTCTTTGGTAATAGGCCTATCTCTTGTATTTTGTGTACCAGTGAAGTAGGTAGGTATAGTATCTATAGATCCCCACCACCGGCATAACCATGTCATCGGATGCCGTCCGTAGAGAATGCCTACGTGGCCCATTGTCATTGTAATATCTACCGTTTTGATTTATTTTATGGTCCCAGCGCATAAACGTTGTGCTAAATGGCTAAAGCCGCGATTTTAACGGGGTAAAGAGTTACTGTACCTAATAAGAGACGGAATTTATTAAACCCAAGAGAATATACGGTGTGACATTTTTCGGAAACATTCAGATTTTGAACAATCTTCACGGTTCGGACTCACCGGGATACATAGACTGTTACTAATTTCGTTTCATTCGACTCTCGTAGAATGCCTTTTTTTTTTTTCACGAGCGAATCATCGGGATGACAAAAGGATCTTTCAAAATCTCCGAGGTCCGTAAGATGAGCTTATATGTATTACCATTATTAATTAGGGAAATTAATCAGAAAAATTGTGCAAAAATGTTCATACAATCGTAATTTTGACACAGATATCGTTTTTTTTTTTTTCTTTTTTTTTTCTTTTTTTTTTTCTTTTTTTTTTCTTTTTCTTAGTGGCTACGGTTCTGCGCCATTGAAGATGAAGTAAGAAATAAGCAAGAGAATAGTTGACGAAGAAGAAGAAGAACTGGCTTAGGTAAGATACCTAAGTGCGAAGTATTCCTGCAATAAACTCCGTGTCAGAAGAACTTATGGTATGGTGGCAACTACCAGCGACAGACACCCACCTTTGCCGGAAAGCTAGCGCGGGTACGATGATTTACAGCCAGGGCGACTCCACCCAGGAATGCGAACTTTTACGAAATATTTTAGATAGGAACAGAGAAAATAGTATATAGGCTATAGCTCGAAGAATCACATAAACTCCTAGTAATTTTTTGTTCTTTTTTTTTAGATCGAAATCAGAGGCGATGTATGAAATTTTCGAGGGTAAAATTTTCCGTTCAGTATAGGTAAACGGGTGAAAATAGTATCCAGAGATTACGTACGTTGGGTATACCTATGCATGACAGCCTCTGCAGAGGCATCATCATTGCGAAATATTCCATGCGTCGTTCAGAGCTGAAGTGACCTCGTACGGTTTACATAAATTATCATAATACGACATGTAGTCGTGCGAAAATAGTCGCAAAGGAGACAACAATCGTCAGTTTTTTTTTTTTTTTAAAACGTCTAAGTTTTGATTTTACGTAGGTGTGATAGAAGACAAGTATATACCTATATATACACACATATGCCTATATATGTATGTAGCTACGGATATAATTCACATCTCTCCGACATACTGAAGAGGTCAAACTTCAACACATATTACACTCATTAAGTACAGAAATATCTCCATAAACCACTGGTATCACACACGATCAGATTTTACCTGCGTACCCACATATCCTACAGCCTACACCGTTCGCTCAATTTTGGTACACTTTACGATACGCTATTTAAGATCCCAGAAGCTGATGTGTAAATAGGAATAATAGCAATGTAACAATTATCATGGATATAGAGAAAAAGGGGAAAAAAAAGTATATATGTGAGGTCCGAGAACCGGCGACCAGACGCCACTATAACATATGCCTGGACATGTCATATTAGGACTACCCGGACACGGAGGGCTACCATGCAGAGCTACCATATCCGCCCACAGGTGCGGAGGATTTCGGTCACTCGAACAGGTCAACCGGGCCCTGGACCAGCGATGTAATTTATAGATGTATAGGTATGCGGCGTTATGTGATGGTTTCTTTTACTTCTTTCTTTTTTTTTCTTCTTTTTTTTATGGTCCAAATTTTTAACGGATTATCACGTCGCGGTGTTAAAGCATGGGATAAGGAGTTGGTGGACTAGTGTATAATATAGACCAAAAATGGTGCATATATGGAGGATTTGGGTAAAGTCACCGCGACGCAGGGTCTCTTTCTATTCTCTTCCCTTTTTTTTTAATAGGTTTGCATTTTTATACTTCCCACGATATATTTGAGATGAAATCTAAGCCGGGTATATCATCCTTAGCCAGGGCACAGAACGAGGTGGTGCTGCTGAAGTTGTAAATCAATGTTTCGCTGATGATTTACGCTGTCTTTGTTATATTTCTAAAACATATATAATATACGTTCCTTGCTCAGATTCAGATCTCAGGTCCTTCACGCACGAATTATACCTACCTATACCGAGAGGAGATGGAAATTTTCGTAAGAAAAATGAAGGGAAATAGGATTTGAAAAATTTCCCATGTGTCGACACTGCAGGCAAATTAACTTCGTGGGCGACGTGTGATCTTCGAAATTTCGTTTCATCACGATATTATACAGCGTAACGCTTTCAAACGAAAGCGGAAATGATCGTCAAGAGAAGAACCTTTTTTCTGAGATAAATTTCTTTCAATTATTACTCGGTCAAGCTTTTCGCTTTGATCCGATACTCAGTGACCAGCCAAAATCCGGACCTCTAATCTCACAATCAGTACGATAAGTATATATAGGTACTGTGAGGGTTTTCCCGACTCGAATCGCGGATGTACCTTTGAAGATTTTCAGTACCAAGTATAAGTATATCTAAAGTTCGTAAAGGTAAGGATGACATGCCGCAGCTTTGAATAAAATTATTTACTTTATTCCGGTTTTTTTTTTATCAATAAAAGTATAGGTAGTACCTATAATATGACATATCGGATTGACTAACGCTGTCCATTTCAATCGTACGATATTTAATCATTCCGATGAAAAGTATGTATACTCTCAAATACTCGATTATGTCTTTTTTGTATAAAATTTTATGATAATCTCGAGTAGCTATACCGGTAGATGATAGATTCTACGTTGCTAGTTGCAGGGATGCAGTTTATATGTTATCCTACGATACTGATTCGTCCAAAGCATGATTTAGCTATTAATTGATACGCATCTCGTCTCTGCATACTGCCGAGCTATTAAACTGATAATCAGATTAATTATCAACGCAGGTCATATACGGACGACTATAATCTACCTATAGCCTTCCAAAAGCTTTAAAAAAAAGAAAAACTTGAAAAAAAAAAAAAAATCACGAGATGAAAATTTCACCGAAGTCGATATGTGGATCGGTAATAAGTGGGTGAATTCCGGCGAGTATAGGGAAACAGCGGGGTGTTTTTGAAAGCCGGTTTTATGAATTGAAGTGACAGCTGCTCAGATTTAAATGACAAAATTGAGACTGAAGAGAGAGAAGTGCATCTGCAGTAAAGGCGCGATGATAGACGTGCTCGAGTGCGCGTAAGCCATTTTGCTGCAGACTTGCAATGCGCGCCTATACCACGTCGTGCGGCGAAGCGAGTCGCGCTCGGAAGCGTCAGGGACTTACGTATGGGCGTCGCGTCTGTATATAAAGTGTAAAGTGCAAGGGTGTCAGTGCGAGTACTTGTGCACTGCAGGCGTTGCACCAAACTCCTAGCTACCAGACATCTTTTTCAACCCACCCACGCCGCACCGCTCTACTCCGCTCCGGTTCGGTTCACGCTGCGTTACGCCCGCGATATGGTGTCCGCGTGTTACTTCCCTATACACATATAGCCATAATTTCGGGCGCGTGTCTCTCGCTAATTAATTGATACAAGTAGTATGCGAGGCTGGTCGGTAGGTATAAAAAGAAGACCTACGAAAACTCCGTTAAGATCACCATACAAACAATTAGAATCTATGGCGTGTAAATTCGCAACGATTTTTGCGCTCGATTTAATTTATAGAAAAACCCTAAATCTATACGGCAAATCAACTAGAGCTAGATTTTCGTCTGGGAAATCGCAGATCTACGAAACATGTCCTTTGAATAAGTTAGAGCCTCAATTTTATGGCGTAATTTCATGATATGACTGAGTATACAAAAAACGACACACAGCATTATGGGATAATATATAGTGTGTAGAGTAGGAACATTCATCATTCTTCGCAGTCGAGTATGCCTTATAGCAGCGAAATACTAGGGTTAAGTAGCTGGTGCAGAGCAGTGAGGTTGGTTTGTTAGTTAAAAAAATATAAAGACCGTTGAATTTGAACGGTATCATTTTTCCGTTTCACCCGTTTCACCCGTTTCACCCGCTTCCGCGTTTCCCGTGGTATCCTTCGTCGAGCGGAACTAAGCTGGCTTTTATATTACTCGAGATCACTTCCACCTCGTAAACTAACAGTTGCAGTCGTCCCGCATCCTGCCCTGCACCACTTCTTCTAGTACATATAAGAGCCACGCGGGAGAACGCGGCCGCAATAATTTCCTACTTGCGCAACGCGCGCCGAGTTAATACACGCGTGTAACGTCGACACCGAGTGCCGCATGCTAATGAGTAATTAGTAATTAGTAGCGCGGTGCATCCGTATCGAGTTTGTAAGCGAGTACGTACGTACCTATACCTACAGCTCTACGTCGTTATGCTTTAATTACATAATTACGTAATTAGGCACCCCGCCCCGTACACCGCACTGCACTGCGTGTACCTCGAGGCAATTTATGTCAGAGTTTATCGAATTCGAAATGGACAACGCTGAAGAATATGAGGATTCTGCGTCCCCGTCTTTTATCGCTATAATGTAAAGAGTCGCAGAATTTTTCGAGAACTTTAAAAGAATATTTCTTTCACAATACCCACGCAATTGAAATAATTAGAACAAATATTTATTCAGCGAATCACCGCGTTAACAAGGAAAAAATAAAAACCAAAAAGGATGCAAAAAAAGAAAATTGTGTTGTTTCAACGTTCTGACCCTGGAAACGACCGTGCTACCAAAAGCAAAACACTCGGAGACCAAACGTACGGGTCCGAGTGCAATATGAGCTCAGAAAAAATCTCCACCACTTATGACGTTGATTTTTTCTATTAGTTATTATTTTATTCCATTTATTATTTATTCTATCTTTTTCAATCATTCCCACCGTCAAATTATGTATAAAATTTAATATCGTCGATGGTAGGATTAAAATCGGTAGGTAGATCTATATGCCATTAAACCGGCTAAGAGAATTATGAATCTTTTAACTGACGCCTGATGAATGACACAGCAATTAAACTCTCATCAGCTGATACAAGTCATAGGCGTACAATAAATACCCATAATATCAAACACAGTTGTGTTGAGGCTATAGCTTTGAGTAGGTATACCCAATAATATCCACTTATCTCCATAATGTGATGCAGTATAATAATTAATTAATATTACAGCACAATCTGTACCCTGCATGAATCGAGATGCAGCAATCAATATCTAGAATTATTTCTTATTGTTAAAAAAAAAAATAACTTCAGCACAAACATACCTAATCCGGACCATATTACGATACAATTCATTTTATCGCTAGTAGATTTTTAGCTATTAGAGCAATATAGAAGGGGGGGGGGGGGGGGGGGGAGGACCAGCTGGGCGAATGAGAATTGATAAAATGTCTTTTTTCCTTTCTTTTGCTGAAAAATATTTTTGAGGTATCTCCGCTATGCAGAATCGTTGGAATTGAATGTCACATATCGCACGGCGTTAAAATCCTTGAAAAACTCCGCGATTTATTTTCGCAGCATATTTCAAGAATGACTAATAGCTCTGTCTCAGGTGTGAAAAACGCGGTATTATACCGAACGATAGAATTCGTGAACAGTCGATGCAGTGTTTTGTTTTTGAAGCGAAAAGTAGGTACTATACCTTATACTCCGAGGTCCGATATGTTTGCTTAAACGTGACGCGCTTCGGGGCCCCCTGAAGAGTCAACGACCGCTGACGCGTATATTTCAAGATCGTATGTTTTCAGGATATAATACATATACATACATATACATGTGTGCATGTACGCACATGTAGGTATATAGGAAAGTCGAGAATTTGACAAAATTTAGCGTGAAAATACGCTGTTCCAATATTATTTCTTACCTAAAATTCTGATAATTAATATGCGCACTCAACGGGAAAAAACAATTCGCAAAATTACCATCCATATTCAGGTACCAACTGCAGCCAGGTACAGTTAACAAAAGAGAATAAGGCGGCTACCTATATACTAAGAAAAAGAATTCCTCTCCGTAATTTTTGACAATTCGTAGTAAACGCGGTCTAAATTTGATCATTTAAATCGTAAAGTTCAAAGGTTCTGGGGCAGTACTTATAGAATTGAGATAGGAACCTGGGATTCTGACCCATGGGAGCATTGGGATTCGAATTTGAGCGAATTAAGGACGACCCTAATAGAATATAGATATGTCAGTATCTCGCATGAAAAAATGGTATTGCAGATATCACGGATGAATAGCATTTGAGGAACGACATTATCTCGTCGGATCCCACCTTTTTTCCCCGAAAATTGAAAAGTTTGTTTTATCGAACTTGAGCCAGAATCGTTTTGCGTCTTCTGTGGTTTTAATTGCGAAAAAACCCGAGTCTCTTCATTAGTGGAATACTTCGATCGAGTTTGACGGGTTCGGGATGGCAAAACCTCAGAATTCGCAAAAGAACAACGACGAGAAATAAAAAAATAAATAAAAAGACAGAAAAGGGGTAAAAAGAGAAGCTGATTTCAATCAGATGCGGAAATGTGTGGTTTTGTTCCGCTTCTCCTCATTTATTGTATAATATAATATCGTAAGGCAATAATCTATAATAACGAACAGTTCGTTTCTACGAAAAATTGATGACGTCATTCTACTGCATCGAATTAGAGTATAGAGAACAGCGGTTCTCCTTTCAAATATACGATTATTTTTGCCACTCTATACGGTGGTTCTCATATGATACACACCGAACTTTGTCTTTTCATTTTTCGCTATTTTTTCCGCACAAAGTATGTCATGAGCTTTCGTCAGGTTCGTCGAGTTTGATATAATATGTAAAAGTAAATTTCTATAACTTTTGACTAATTATATTTGCTAATACTGTTTACGCGTTTCTATCGAGTCACTTTGACAAGTAATCGCGTCATTACACCTAAGATGTCACACTAAATCCATAACTGGCACAAAATCTGTACAAATAACGTCATAAAGCTGGCATGCAGTCAATAATATATCTACCCTTTCGAAATTTGACAGATGGGTGGAAAATACCCCATACACTGTCCGAAGTTGAAAACAAAATAAATCGATACACTTCATTATTAGGCGCTGGATTAGATACTCCTGAAATTACAGTAAGTATGACTAATACTTTGAAAAGTAACAAATAGCAAGAAATATTGTGCAAGAATTGTGAATTTTCTTCACTAGATCGATTCGAAAATTGGTGCGAAATTTCAATAATTCGCGTTTTTCGTTCTTTCGGTTAATTTTTTTTTTTTTTTTTTTCGATTGCCTCGAATCTCGACTATATTATCTTCGTTTCAACACTCGTTGCCCTGCCCCATAAATATCCGTATAATATACGATAAGTACCTATTTTATTAATTCATTACAAGCGTCAGCCGGGCAGCAGGTTCACCGCAGTGTTTCGCAGGCGAGAATTACCTTTAGCTAAGTCATTGTTTCTTACGAGCTCTTATATGCATATATATACCCACTGGCTACTTACCTATAATCATAAACATAAGGTGGATATATGCATTAAATATATATACTTACGCAGGTACATCATCATATCTACATACATCTACTCGCGTCTATAAGAAAGACCGGGGCAAAGTGATCAGCCCGGGTGCGAATTGATGAAATTTCGTTTTTTCTCTTTTTTTTTGTTCCCTCCTCAAAAATCTACCAGTTATACGTTATAGCGATATATACCGCTGAATATAGGTACATACGATACGTGCGGCGTCGATTTGAAAACTAATTATGTATTTCACCCGATCCAAGGCTGCAGTCGGCGTCGTATATGTGCTATATACCTAAAGCCGAAGAAACTGTGGCAACTATATCGTAACTCGGTACCTAACCCGTAATCTCAGTACCGTCTCGCCTATCCGCCTACAATTCCCCCGGTCTATGTCCTCGGCGCACTACGACCTCCGTTCTATTCGAAAAGTATCGCTCCGCTTACCGCTCACCTAAATCTATATATCTGTATATATTCATGTACATACCACATGCCCAAATATATAAATAGTCGAACATATACGTGTAAAAATTTTGCATGTATTCGCAGCACTTACACGTTATACACTCGGGTGTAAGTTCGACTGAAGTATACCGAACACCTCGTGAGTAACGGGTTTCGTCCTCGTGAAATTACACGACCGATTTTTTCTCATTATTCCGTCTCCTAATTTCCTTTATTCTATTTCACATATCGCCGCGGCTGTAAATCCCCCAAAAGTTATTCCCGATTTATGCAAATCCATATCGAAGAATAAGAAAACATGAAAATTTCAAGCGGTTTTCGTGATTTTTTATTGATTTTCTTCCGTTTGATCGAAACTGTTGATTCCTAGCTACACCTACACTGTCCTATAATCCAGCATTCAATTCTACTCGGGATTTCAGTAGGCGTATACAGATCGTGTAGGATAGCTTGCAGCTCGCTGCACCCTCGCGCTAATATTGTATACGAGGGTGTTTGAATCGTCGTGCATTAGCGTCGAGCTATAGGTCTCTGCTATAATGATCCAGGATTGAAATCTCGACCGGAACCTCAGCTCGGTGGTAATTCGTATAAAGGGAAAAGAATTTCTTGATAAATCCACAAATGAAATTACCCAGAAGAAGTTGCGATAAGATTGCAGCACCGCGAGTTCATAGCTGGGCCCTGGGCCCTAGCCCCATAGTAGAGTTATAGGTACCTATATACCTATATAGTTGCAGACTCGCCTTAGAGTCGACCAGGCTATAGCTGCAGCGAGTTGTTGCAAAAGTTCCGCGGAGGAATTAAGACAAATCGGACGATTACCATCGCGGTAAATTAGAAGCCGTATAGAGAAACCCGCAGCACGCCGGGGTCCCGATGACGAAGTACCGAGTTTTGTCGCGGCTAACAGCTCCGCATGCGAATCGGTCATTAGCTTCCCTTTTCGCCCCGTTATTCCCTCCGCAATTCTCGCCCTTTACTGCAATAGGTACCCATATAGGTACGCGGGCACCGATGTGTCGGGAAGATTCTCTACGCGGGAAAATCACTTACGTCACGAGGTATGTAGGTAGGTATATGTATGTGGTATACAGGGGTATGTACCTGTATAATTCCGTGCCTATCCTCGGTTCTATACAACGCGAATTAGACAAAGCACGCATAGCATTTCAGATATAGCATATAATATGTATATACGAACTAACGCACGCACGTGCAACAGCAGCAGCGAAACCCGGTGATTAATTGATAAATTAACTTCGTAAGATCGCGACACGATGAACTACGATTTTTTACGGAACAAGCAGTTTTATGGACATACATATGTATAATATATACATTTATGGATTCAACTTTGTGTATGTATATCTGAGCGAGAAATGAAGACGTAAGACGTCGAACTCCCACTTTAACTGCACCGAGTACACCTTTCTATTCGAAATAAAACTGTGTGGGTGTTGCGTGTGTCTTTTCGAATCTTTTATTTCGAATCTCACATTCCAGTATACCTCGAAATGTTACTATTAACATAAAATTTGAATTT
Source organism: Tenthredo livida (assembly GCA_963992785.1). Classification (NCBI taxonomy): domain Eukaryota; kingdom Metazoa; phylum Arthropoda; class Insecta; order Hymenoptera; family Tenthredinidae; genus Tenthredo; species Tenthredo livida. Next base: position 24,906,065 of record OZ023065.1, read on the forward strand.
GAATATCTGAAAACGTGGACTAGATGAAAGAAATTTTTAGCCTATATTTGCAATACTATGCGCCTATATAAATAAAAATTTACTCTGTGCATTGATGATTGGAATTGAACAGGATGAGAAATATTTTGTCTACCTATGCGTAAAGTTTGAAGAAATGTTGATTTGCGATAATAATTTATTGATATCACACCTGGTGGGCGAAAAAAAATAAAATAAAATAAAACAAATTCGACTGCAATAAGAATGGTATAATTTATAGTTTTATGGTATTTTCAACACTGGCAAACCACATGAATTAATAATAGCAATTAAATGGTCATCTTTATACCTATACCGTTGTTAAATTTCTGCTAAAGCCAATAATCATCATCAATTAAATACTCGAAAAAATATTTTACACACTTATTAGGTATATGTTGGGCTATTCTTCATGTCAAGAGAAAACGCGAGTGTATAGGTATGCCAGGTATAATATATAAATTCTGAAAAGATATAATATCGAAAACTATGCGGAATAAAATTTTGATTAAGTATTATTTATAAATTTAAATTTCCTCAAAAAATTATTATTCATTTTAACCTGGTCATCACGTCATTGATTGTGAATTTATTATCTATCGACAACTATGCCGTCATCAGAAATTGAATTATCGATCTGCTGCATATATCATATATATTCTCTTATATATATTCACACATGTGTGAAATACATCTTCAAACTATCCGATGCAAATCTACGATGAAAGTAATTTCATATATATAGGTGCGAAATTAATCATTCTGCATTCTCGTATTGCGAATCAGATCAACTAGATAACATTCGTGATTTTCATTATTTTTTTTAAAACAGATTTATTACGCCATACTAATTGCAAGCCCTAATTCATCTACGGCACACAAAATGCCCTGGCCGGTTACACCTTCGCAATATATTACTGCCAACCTACTGTTTACCCACAACGCGTTTGTCGCATTAACAACGCATTAGCGTCAAGTCTACGGCGAGTTAGCTGATTGGCATGATATGGGCTACGGGATACGCGTACAGGTATGGAAGCAGGTATAAAATACGGATACGTAGGCGAAGTGGTAGCCGCGCTGGCACCGAGCGAGTTGGCGCTAATTAAACTCGCGCTAAACCGCTTCTCAATATTCTGGTACTATACGGTCAGGGAAAATTTAACAATCCAACAATTTTCTGCACATCTAATCGCAAGAAAAAAAGAAAGAAAAAGAGACATAACGCGAAATTAAACGTCTTGAAGATTTGCTAATTATTTGTTAATATAGAAAATTGAGCGTCTCGAGGCGATCTATTAACGACGTAAACGATAATCGCGGTCGGAAACGAGTTTTGCGAATTCCTGTATACACTACATCATTCCAACAGCATAGAAATACCAAACGATATATGGTGTCCGAGTGAAATATGGCGTTGAACAAGCGTGACCCATTTGTTTGCGATAAACTGACCCTGGAGCTACTGACCAGACCAGTCGGCACACACAGCCTTAGGTTCTGAACAGGTAAATATATACATGCTGCTTTACAGAAGGGACTGCTTATTATAGCACCTCAAGACTCTCTAACAGAAACCAGATTCGCCTTCTCCCTATAATATACAACACTTTCCTAGGGGCTTGGAAGTTAGAGCGACGACTAAACGAGAGGTGAACATCATCCAAGCATATAGCTATAATATGTCATTTCCCGAATAGATATGCAAGAAAAAGTGCGTAAATTTATTAGAAGGAAAAATTAGGTCCATTTTTTTTGAACAATTAGATAATTATGTAAAACTGCAGGCATTGCGAAGGAGTGCAGGATCTGAACCCTCATGCAGCAACTATTGGCTCTATACTTTGAATGCGTCTGACTATGAGAGACGATGGGTTACAAATCCTGATTTTCATCTGATTATCGCGCATGGTTCAAAGGATTAGTGAACTGTTGTGTGGATAAAATCGGGTTATTGGTAAAAGTTCTTGCAGGTATTTCAAAAATACTGAGTTGAACTTTAAATATGTCTAATTCTGAGCTGCGTGGAGCAACGATTTTTATAGTTTGAACCTATTTTCTGATGTATAAGCAAAAGGGATTGGGAAAAGAATGAGAAAAACAAGCTAGGGAACCCGCTGGGCAACCTGGTCACGCCCCTGACGACTTAGCGTCTATGTATACCAAGGTGGGATCGGTAGCTGACAATAAAATTTGAATATATCCCCGGCCCGGGGTCTGGTGCAATGAATAATTTTTACCCTCTTAAAATCCCATAGATATTATATCCATAGGCGCATATCTTATGGTACACGGAGTAATTTAGGACTAGCCGCACATTCAGCCTATAGATTATTACCTAAATAACTACTCCTAGTCAAAATTTACCGATATTTCATCCGAAGTACTTGAAAAATTGATAAAAATATGAGAGCGATTGTTTGGTTTTCGAATTTGTTCATTTTATTGAAAATTTTCAGTCACAGCTTCCACGTGTTTCATTTATGGGCTCAATTTAGTCGAATTTTTATTCTGAGATCGAGAGCATACCGAGATGGTTACGTCACGGATATTTGATACTGGATTTCAAGAGCTAAACCGCGGGCATGCAAGTCTTTGACGATTCAATCTGTTGTTAGGTATAAGGTAGGATATGGAACCGGTGTAGGTATATTTGTTTCGGTAAACCTGATCGTGTATGTAGCGTCTGCAGACAGAAACTTGAACAAACTTAATTATCTCAAAAATCAGATTTTGTCCGCAGTTAACAACTGTGACTCACTCAACTCGACTCAACTCAACTCAACTCACTCATCTCATACTCATTCTGATCCTCGGCTTACAGCTTATACTACAAACTAACAACTAGGCCTCTTGGCTCAGGCTTCTTAATTCCAATGCATATTATACCCATAATACCCTGCAGCCCAGCGATGATACTAACCAGGGTTTACCACATGCTCGATAGTTTTATCCATTTGTTTTCATAAAAAACGGATTTTGGAAAATTCTTAGTGCATAAATTGACGCGAAATCATTATACTCGCGGATAAAATTGATCTAAACTTCGACGTTTCCGCATTAACGAATCCATCCCGATCTCCATCGTGATCGGGAAATCACAGACAGACGTAATTGAATATCTGATTATCTCAAAATCGCGAAACCTTGAACCGCGAACAAACTATTGTGAAGTGACAACCGCGGATGTTCGATACTTCGGTTGAGAGACCGGTGGCTAATTGAGCGTAAAGTGAAGTTCAACTTCGTCAGAATAGGTATATGAGAAGTGGCTTTACCGATATACCTACTGCACGTATGTATACAGATACAAAGCGATATCCGAAAAGGAAATATAATGACGATTACCACCGTAAAGATGAAATATGTTTATCTGTGTAATCTTTCCGTATAGGACATGGGCACCAGGTTCTCGGAAAATCTGAGTTAATAGTAAAACCTATCAGATCTAAATTGGTAACATGTGCGATCTTATCGGATCGCGTTTGGTGGCATTCTAAGGTGCGGGTGGATGGAGGATAGGTTTTCCCTCTCTAAAAGACAACCCGCGAGGTGTCCGAGCAGTTTCGTATACGTATAGGTATAAGGGAGGCACATGGTCGGGACGAAAGGCACCTGGTGCCGGTAGCCCACCCTACCATGCAACTTGATATATGTTACGATTTAGGGTCATCCGAACTTGGTGCTTAGGCACGCCCGGCCACCGAAATCTAGATTCGTTGATTTCTGTGTATGCTATTTCTCTCCCAGAAGTCCAAGACTCGCACGTATAGCCATGACATTTATGGCGACGAATGGCCGTTTTACCGAAACCTGATTCCCGCTCCTAATTTGTTAATTAAAACGAAATCTGAATTCATCATAATACGAGTATGGATGGGAAAAGCTCGAAGGAAATCGGTATGATCTTGTGATCTCAAAATCGAATTGAAATTCGAGTTTAATACTTAAATTATGCATCGTGGGGGTGTTGGATAATCGCCATGTAGTAGCATAATACTTAGCATAATGCGATATATCAACGACTTGATTATTCTACTTCGCGTATTAATCTTGATGCTTGTTTTACGGTAGATTGGTAACCAGCGTGGCGTATTGCCAATACGTCCCCCGCGTATCTGCGCGTTTCGGATCGTTCGTGCAAAACTACCTTGAGAGTGAAAGAGAGGTAGTATAGAATATAAGAGGGGTGAGAAAAAAAGAGTATTTTAGGTAATTGGCTGTGAACGTCATCTCGGTTGTTGGTGGAGGCTGGGGGCTGGTTCGTCGAGTAGTGTGCAGCTTGCGGGGGCAGCGACGCGCAACCGATTAAAGTTAACAGGGTAAGTTATAACCCGGGAGTCTCTCCCCAAGCTCTCCTCCTCTCAAACCCCAAACCCCAACCCCAACCCCAACCCCTAGGCCCGTCGTCAGTTTTACCTCTCAAACTGTTGGTTTTCCACCCCCGCACGGTGTTACGAGGCAAATCTGCGCATAGCCAAAAGTTGAACTTTCGAACCGGGCAACCCGCTGGAGTTCTAGTTTAAACTGTTTTCCTCTGTGTTGCAGTTTTTACTCGGCGCAGAATACGTCCGATAAATCTCAGAATTACGGGCAATGAGATTTCGCATAATAGAAGGGGGCTGCGGTCACCACAGAAAACTTCGCTGCAACGGACAGGTTGAGGATTGCACGCGATTGACGAACGCGGTTTAACGCACGCGTGAATTATTCTTGTGTAATTGACATTTTTATCGTCTGCACTTGCTGCAGCAGAAGGTACGATACGATAAAAATTTCTACCCTTTTTTAACCCTTAATTTAGGGCTTAGACGAACAAAAAAAAATCCTTCAATTATGCAGTATACAAAAATGGGGGTATTTGAAGAATATTCAAATCTCATCTCAACGAGTCTCATTGAAATGATTTTTTTTCTTTTTTCATTGATATAGGTGTGTCGAATATTTACGAAATATGTGAGCGTGTATATAATATGGTGCCTATGGATCTCGTAAATCACTGAATTACGTAAAATCTTAACAACTGTGTAAACATTTCGCAATGGTTATCCCATTGAACGATTTGAGCGAGTGGGTATATAAAATTACAGTAATTGAAGGTATAGGTATACCTAAATCTCCGAAAGAATAGGATAAATACCTTGTTAGCACGAAGTCAACGAGTTTCCCCGGCTATCAAAGGAGTAGTAGCACTTATCGCCTCTTTCACAAAATTTAATTACACCGAAAGTGAAAACTTCGCACTGTCTTGCGTCTGCGAGCGTTTATTACGTGAACCAAAAAATAAAAAATAAAAAATAAGAAATAAAAAATAGAATAAAAATCAAAATTTAAAATTCACATAAAAATCTTTTCACTCTTCAACCAACATATAATATATCACTTATTATTATTCTAGCTTCTAAACAGCTGACGGGATCGAGCCGTCGCTTACTGAGACCACGACTAACAAAACTAACTGAATGAACCAGTCGAAAGGTCTCGGCTAGACTACGGGCCTATCCCAAGTTCAAATCTGTTTACACTTGGCCGAAAACACGCTAGGCAAATATGTACAGTAGTTTAGCGTGTAATCTTATACATCAAATTGTCTATTCTAATTTATATCACGTTAGAGATTCGAGCTTATTATAGTTCCTATCAACTAGCCATACGAAAATACAATCTTATGCGTCAAGTTTGAATACGATTGAAAAAATTATAAAGTCTAGGCAAATTTGAAAAGAGAAAGAAAAAAGAAAAAAGAAAAAATTAAAAATTAACCCAAGACGGTCATATGGGGTGTGACACACCCCAAGTTATTTTCGAGCTCGAATTTCGGCCTCTTAATCCCGGAAACCGACGTTATTACCTCTAACTAGAGTTTTTATTTTTTTTTTTAAATTTTTTTTTCACGAATTTTTCAAACATACTTAAAACTAAAATTTTCGTTTCATTCTTGAATGGGTTAATACAGAAACGTTTGAAATATGTTCTCAATTTTTTTGGGGCCCCCCGGATAATTCTACGAAATTCTACAGCGCTTCAAAGTGCTGGGGTGTGTCACACCCCATATGACCACCACGGGATTCTCATGAGGTGTGACCGTCTTGGGTTAACGACGAAATAGTTCGTAAGATATTCTGTGGCTGTAGTACTGCAGTTTTAGTCATTTTTTAATTTTTTGATTTTTTTAATTTGTTTCCTTATTTTTTTTTTTCCATATCGTACAGTGTCGTTATTAGTTGAAAAAAAAAAGGTAAGTAGAGCAGTAAATGACAGAGTCCCCTCGATTGTGACGACCCGTAGCCGCATAGCCGGCGCGAGGCAGGCCACGACAGCGAGAATAGGTAGGTAATTGAAAGCACTTCGCAGACCCCGCTACTCTACACTTTGCCTGCCTCCCGCGCATTTGCATTTAGTGGCGAGGGAGAGCGAGCCCCAGCCTTTTAACTCAAACGACTTGTGTATGAATATGACAAATGCGCCGTTTACTTCGACGATATAATATTTACTGCTTTGAATTAATGGCTTTATCTACGTAGGTATACGTACCTATACACACAATGAAGTATAAATATTTTATCGAAACTTCGATTTCGTTTTTTTTTTTTTTTTTTTTTTTTTTCACTACAACAACTTCCGCCTATAATTTTTCTATACACACATTAATATAATTTACACCGTGTGTAATTGTATTTTTCTGCTTTGCATTTTTCATTTTCTTTTTCGTTTTTTCGTTTCTTTTTTTTTTTTGACTCGCATAACTTGTCTCTCATTCTCGTTTTTAGATTGAAATTATTTTTTCAATTCAAATCATAGATCGCAATAAAAGTAGTACATAATATGCAATATGCAGTTAATAACCGAACGGACAAGTTGTGAAAGCGTATTTTATTTTATTTTATTTTATTCAATTTTAATTTATTTTTTATTCTTTTTGCAGTGGCGAGGGTGAATTTGGATTATTTAAAATGAAATAAAAATATACAAGAGATTTATATACGTGATATTTGGGGATGATAGTGAGTGAAATAGGTGAAAAGAGTTGAGGTAGTATAGGTAAGTATGTATATCAATAATAGTGCGAATATATATTTCGAAATCAATAAAAGTTCGATTGAAATTATATAATGGCAAATTGCCATAACTTCATATATTATTAAACGCGTAAAAAATTTCAACCGTTATAAATATAATCATTATAGGTAGGTAGGTATGGATAGATATATCGGTACCATAACGAACAAACGTGCGGTTGTGCGGACAAAAAATTTGTGTATCATTTATATAATTACCTGATCCTCTCGAGTCGGTTTTTGAAATCGGATGTACTAGAATAGAGAAAAAACCAAATAAAAATAAGTGAGTAAATAAAAAAAAGTTGAAAAAAAAAATAGAATCGTAGAAAAATAAATTAATAATAATAAGAAAAAAAAAAAAAGTTATAGGAATTAATATTGTACATTTGTTTTAATTCAATTATTTTTATATACCTATACTGATTATCATCACGCGTAGAACTGCCAGTGTACGAAATTATATCGAAGTATGTAGGTAATCACTCAATTGATTTGAATATAAGAAAATATGATTAGAAATTTGATATTTATTGAAAAAAACTTTGCATTTGTTGGTTTGTTTTTTTTTTTTCAAATACGATATGAACCGAAAATTCTCGTTTTCAAATTTATTTCGAGAAAAGATTTTTCGAGTTGTAGAAATTAATTGAAATCGATTGATTGAACAAGAATATAGGTGTGAGCACAACCGACGAAAGAAAAAGAAAAAGAGAAATGAAAATGATGAAGCATTAGTAGTATATGAAATAATGTTAATTTAAAGAATTTTGTTATTTCGTTTAAATTTGAAGAAAAACAAGTTAACCCTAATCGTATATATATATATACATAGAAATTGTACTGTGGGAAGATGTGGATATTGTGATCGGGTGATGAAATATAAACACAATGGTAAACTTGACTTAATGAATATATATTCACATTTTTGTTGCAGCGATTATCGCCATGCGAAACACATCTGTACAGAAAATGTTCATCCCCTAAATTTCCTTTTCTTTAACTTTACTTTTCACTTATTTTTCACGAACGTTCATAAATTTGTACAAATACTTTGTTGTTCAGAAAGGATAGATAATTATTAAAGAAATAGAATAGTTTAAACTAAAAGCTATTCGATATTTTTTTTTTTTTTCTTTTTTTTCTTTCAATGATAAATTGGTAAACTAAGTTTCGCCATCACTTTGTTTGTTAATTTTATTTTATTTTATTTTTTATTTATTTATTTATTTATTTTTTGCTCTTTTTTCTGTCATTTTATCTTTTATACATATATATGTGTGTATATACATATATATATATATAGTACTTATATATATACATACACACACACAGTAAATGCAATAGCAGCATTAAATCCCTTGTGTATTTTATTGTTTTTTGGTTTTCAACTTTTAATCTATATAATAATAATAATAATAATAATAATAATAATAAGTGAATTTTTATTATTTCCAAGGGCTGCCCCGCCCGGGATTGTGGGTCGGCTCTCGATGCCGCACGGTCGATCGAATATAGTATACAATATATATATATATATATGTATAGGCACAAATAAAGAGGGAAATACATGAGAGGAAAATGAAAAAAAAACGTAAAAAAACGAAAAAAAAAAGAATCATCTATATATATAATATATATGTATAAAAGAAAAAATTAGTAAAAAATAAAAGTAAAATAAAATAATTATCTTACATTCCCTATCAGAGTTATACATATACGGATAAATATTAAAATCTATATTCGATAATAATTAAAGAATTAATAATAGCAATAATCATAATAATAATAATAATAATAATAATAATAATAATAATAATAATAATAATCGTAATAAGAATATTAATAATGATGATATAATAATAATAATAATAGTAATAATAATAATAAACCATAATGACGCGAATTTCGTCTTGTCTTCTTTTTATTTTTCTTTCTTTCTTTCTTTCTTTCTTTCTTTTTCGGGGTGTTATTTACATAGGGTTCGTTTTTTCGGGTATCGGGGGTGTTAGGGGGTAGCAGCGGCGAGGGGTAAGGGTAGGCGCCACGCGATCCCCGCTATAGCCACTTACATATTTACCAATATTAATATAGTTAACAATATAATAATGACGATCTAAAACTAGTAAACAATAGATTTTTTTTTTCATTTTTTTTGTATTTTTTCATTTTTTATTTTTTAATATATAAATACTGTGACTGGTATAGTGTGTTTAAATGTTTAGCAATATTCTTTAATTTTTTTTTCTTTTCTGTTTTTTCTCTTTCTTTTTCTTGTTTCTTTTCTTTCTCTTTCGCATTTTAATCGAAGGTTATATAAAGAAATTATTTCGGTAGTACCTATAAGAGGCGCAATCGTTCTCATTGATACACGTTTTATTCAATCGTAAAAACGCTCGACGTCAAAATATATCTTTTTTTTCTAAACACGAAATTTCTTTCAATTTCTTCCTTCTCCGATTCATTTTTTTTTTTTTTTCGTTTTTCGTTTTATTTTTTCAATTTTTCGTCACAAACTTCAAGTTATATATAATATTATGAAAATTACGACGATTGTTCGAAGAGCAAAGTCTAAAATCCTGACGGAAACTTCTCAGATCTTACTCCCCGACGAATCACATATTTTCGAAACAAAATTTATCGACGTTCAACGTTTTTACAATAAAATTTCAGTCGTTAAAAAATCAGTGTCCAAATTTCTAGAATAACAATGATATTATAACGTGGTTATAACTCGCGAAGTTAATGTAGTTTTTTTTTTTTTTTGATTTTTTTCTTCTGTTTTTTGAACTAAAATTGACAAGCGGTTGTTATTTTTTGTTATTATAAGCTCGTGGCGTATCTTTGCATTCGGTTGAAATTTCGACACGGTTTTGGTTCTGGTTAGAAGTTTTTTTTGTTTTTTTTTTCGTTTTTTTGTTTTTTTTTCTATTTATTCATTTATTTTCTCTTATCGTCGTATTAAACTAAATGTGGGGGCCGAGGAAGCATTTTGATTAACAAGATCACAAGCGTCCCCCAAATATATAGGTATTACATACATTTGGCCACCGCGTTTCATGACTGTCGTCAAAGCGTATTTTTCACCAAATTCAGGCAGGCGTTCCTTCGGAACCGATATACGGGTCTTTAAATGATCTTCTGTCGAAGAATAGATAGATAGATGCTCCGTGGAAACGCTTCTGATACTCGTAGCTTCAATTTTTGGTCTTTTCTCGTATTTTGGTAATTTTTTTGTGTTTTTTTTTGTTTTTGTTTTCTCATTTTGGTCCCGCAGCCCCCACACCTTGTCACAGCCCACCTCGCTCATCCATCCTCTAAGCTACATCCTACGAGGGGTAGTTTTTTTTTTTGTTTTTTTTTTTGTTTTTTCTTTCTCTTTTCTT